>VXBQ01008802.1:718072-769300 GCA_013400175.1 Phainopepla nitens | reverse complement strand
GAAGGAAGGAAGGAAGGAAGGAAGGAAGGAAGGAAGGAAGGAAGGAAGGAAGGAAAGAAGAGATATGAGCTGTATTAGCTAGCTCCCAGTTTAGTCAATGGAGAGACTCTGGCACCTCCCTGGTGCAGATTGTTGATTTTCACAACTTTTCTGCAGATTTAGAATCATCACAGAGTCATAGAATGGGGTGGGCTGGAAGGGACCTTAAGGATCAACTTGTTCCAACCCCTACCATGGTCAGGGACACCTTTCACCACACCAGGTTGCTCAATGCTCTATCCAACCTGACCTTTTACACTTCCAGAGGTGGGGCACCCACAGCTTCTCAGGACAACCTGTGTTAGTGCCTCACCACCCTCGTAATAAGGAAATTTTCCTAATATCTAATCTAACCCTGCCCTCTTTCAGTTTGAAGCCATTCCCCTGTATCCTGTCACTATAAGCTCCTGTAAATAGTCCCTCTTCCTCTTTTCACTGAGGGCAGATGTAGCTGGAGCACAGTGAGATGAAATCTGCCCTGGCTGCCTTAGCTGAGGGCCCACATTAGCAGTTTATGGGATAAAAAGGAATTGAACCATCCTCTCCCACACCTCTGAGCTTCATGGTCCCTCCCTCAGAGTTCCAACCTTCAGCCCTACGCAGAAGCCAGCAAAGAGCAGCTCCCTGGGCCACCTACAGAGAAGCACTTGCAGAGCAGAGATTGGGCTGTTGTGCATCATGGGAACAGTGGTGCTCAGCATTCCACTGGGCAGATAAAGGGTTTTCCAAGAACAGATAACTTCAAGCAGAACATATTTCAGCGTTGATTATTATCATGGCTACTGCTGTACAGAGTCTCTTCTGCTGCTTAAAGTAGGGAATATTATGCACTTTTGCAACCTTTCATTAGCAATATCTCTCCCAGGCCAGCAAGCCAATGTTTTATTAAAAGACATGTGGCACTTTTTTAAGTCTAGTTATCACAAACCACTAGATTTCTTCTGATCCTCTCCAAAGTCCTTCTATAAAACTGAAGATTATTAAAAATCTCATTTCATAAAACGTGACAGACACTTACAGTTTTTCTTTTTGGGGGAGAGAAGGAGGGAGATTTACAATCCTTATAACTTCCCTAACATCCCATCTCTGGAAATGCTTAAGGCCAGGTTGGATGGGGTTGGAACTGGATGGTCTTTAAAGTCTCTTCCAACCCAAACCATTCTAGGATTCTGTAATCTGCAGCACCAAAGAAAAAAGAGGGAGACCCATAGTGCTTGGTGATCTTTGTCTCAGGGATGCTGATTCAATCTGCACCTAATAAATTAACTTCATTTCTGTAAACTTTCAGAGCACCCGACACAGAAAAAGAATACTCTGTTTCAGAGAGATTCTGAAGGAGATGAATCCACAGGAACTCTAAGCTGGGTTAGGTATCAGGTTTGCATCCAAACCTCAGCCAGTGGAAAAAGGATGACATCTCTGTGATTATGTTTCTCCAGCCCTTTTATTAATTCCTTTGCCACCTGGATGTAAAGCACTACTTCCTCCTCCCTCCAGAGAATTCAGTCATCTGGTTTGTGCACCAGTGGTGATAAAAAATCTACCACTCAAGTAAGGCTCGGGATGAAGATATTTAAAGACAGGCAGACAGGCTGAGGCAAAGGCAGTTGGTTCTGGGAGACTGCTAAAGGCCCACAGATGAGCCAGGCTGACTGCCTCGAGCTGTGGTGGGAATAATGCTACAGGGTTTGCTTGCTGGAGATGATTTTTTGAATGGCTCAAATGCATTTTTTGTATGTCCAGGCACCTTTATGTTCCATCCCACTGGTGCCCAAGCTGCACCCATGAGGCAGCACTTTGGGGCTACTGGAATTTGAGAACTAATTTCTCATCCAAACCATAACTGAAGAAGCTTCACAGCCAAATCACTACAGCTGACTCCATTTGGCCATTGGGACCAGGATGAAATTTGGTCCAGGATGCTGAGAGTGGATAAATGTGGAGACTCATAAACTAAGAAAAGCTGTGCCCAAAGTGACACTGTGCTGTGGCAAGTCTCACTTAGCACACACTTTCATTAATGGGGAAAAGGAAGCAATATGCCTGAAAACTCAAAAAATGCAGAGTTTCCTGCTTGCATCCAGTTATTTCTGCACGATTTCAGCATGTTTAGTGAGAGACATCTGAAGGCACGCACCTGAGAATTTCTTTTAGCACAATTTTAATGAATTGCTCATGTCATCAAGGAAGAAACCAACCAAGCGGAAAGGCCAGCAAAGGAACTCTCAGCCAGGGCAGAGTAGCAAAGCCATAACTCAATAAAAAAGGAGCAGCAGACATCAAAGTAAGGATGGGGTGATTTTCAACACACCTGGATGTCACTTCCCCCCCAGCTCACCATCCGTGTTCCGTGTCAGCAGAAATATGTTGGACCCCTCTAAGTGCAACAGCAAGGACTTGGGAACAGATCCAGAGTGCAGTGAGAGCTTTCAGTAACCTCAGTGATTGTGAGCTCAGCCCCCAGTGTGACAGACTATTGGTTTGCTCATTTGGGTTTTGTTTCTCAGGTAAAACTTTTCACCTCCTCGTTCGGCGAGAACAAGTCATTAGACATTTTTTTTAGGATCTTGATTTGCTTGTGAGTGAGTTGACAGCCCAGGAGTATTTGCCAAAAGTTGGTAAAGTGCCAAGTTTTCATTAAACCTCTTGTAAACCCCAAACTGCCGTCCTGCGAGGCTACATCTGGCAGGGAAGCCATCTGTGATTCGTATAGTCTTGCTCCAACAAAACGACAACAGTGTGAAAAACTCTTTTCTCTGGTCGGCAGTGAACTGTAAAAGTAACATTAGTAATAGCTTCTGCAGGCTCAGTAATGACATAATTGACATTGGCTGAAAGCAAAAGCCCCAGCAGCGAGGTCTTGCCAAGGCTCTGGGTTGATTCATATCATCCTTCAAAAATACAGGTCATAGTCAAGAGCCCTCTTGGACGCTGCTTCTCATGTGAATGGTGAGGCTGCTCCTCCTGAGCAGAGACTGCAGCACAGTCTCACAGAGTAGGAGCCTCCTGACCCCAACCCTGGCAAAAAAAAAAAAAAAAAAAAAAAAAAAACCACACAAAAAAATCAAAAAAGTCCTGCTCTGCTTGACTGAAGCCATTTACTTGATCCATAAACAAAGTCTGTATTTGCAATTGTTTAAAAACCTGCAGCTTCAGAGCGAAGTGCACATTGCACCCAGTAATCTCTCATATCTATAGCAACATGACCTGGTGCATTTTATTTAATGCAGAGCCCTAGAAAGGAGACTGGGCTCCAAGCCATTTGCACATATGTTTCTTGGATGCCTGATATTTTCATTTTGCTTCAGATGAGCTGCACTGTTAGGGGGCTCCCATTTATAGCATCCGGGATTTTTTCCAGTATATGTTGTGCTCACCCTGTCTGCAAACCTCTCTTTTGCCCTCAACCTCCTTCACCCCCACGAGTCAAAAAATACAAACCCCAGCAGATGTCCATTAAAAAAAAAAAAAAAAAAAAGTGAGAGAGAGAGACAAAAAGCACTGATTTGCTCAAATCTCTTGCTAAAGAAACTATTCTCCAGCTCCCTCTGTATTTAAAAGCTTGAGGCCCCTGTTTTAGAGAAATCCTAGAAATACAATTTAAAGACCTCAGTGGGACCGCGCAGCGCTGAGAGACTGTGTGCTTACTGATGGGGAATGTTTAGAAAAACAACACCTAATGCCACCAAGGTTTCCATTTGCACCTCTGCTGTTCTACACCTTTCATGGAGAGCCTGGCTTGGAAAGCAGGAGCTTTTCCTGCATTGTTTAGACAAGTAAGTGACAAAAAAACACTGGACTGTAGCCTGAATACTTTGCTAAATCTTTAGACCTTCCTGATTCAGGCAGCAAGTAAGTGGGGGTTTAGACAGCTGAGGGAAGACCAAAAGAAGATGGAAAAGGAAGAAAGAGAACAAAGGACTATAGGGTAGCACAAACTGAGGGCCTAATTCTGACCCTCCCTTGCGGCACAAGTGAATCCACATTTGTGGAGATCAGAGGTGGCTCTGTGCTGAGTGATGGGCTGCAGGAGAGGGACAAAGTTCCACTGATAACAAAATTTTTGTTTTGGAACGTACCAGGGTCAAGGGGCCAAATCCAGAGCTGGTGTCAGGTGGTGTTCCTCTCTTGAACTCCCTCCTGCTCAGAATGCCTGGGAGTTTGATGTGAGAAAAGATGTAAAAATCGAAGCCCACACCTGAGCTCAGGTGTGGTGGGCCAGCTGTTGTTCTTGGAGGTGATATTAATGAGGGCTGGTTGGCTGGAGGGACATCTCACTGTGCTGCTTGTTGTCCTCGTGAGGTCACTTCTGCCCCCTCTCTGCATCTCCCTCTTTGTCCCTGTGCTCGTGAGACTCCCAGGACCAGACTGGAAAAGGGATTTATTTCTCCGAGCTCCATTTCTCCCACAGTTCCCTCCTCCTGCCAGCCCTGATGCTAGAGGCAGAGCCCACACAGACTGCCAGACTGTGTCGAGCCCAAGGTTGGGATGCTGGGAACAGACTCCAAATAAGCCCTTCTGTGGCTGCAGCATTCACTGGCTCTTCCCTTTGGCGTGGCTGGGAGTTCCCAGGGGCTGTGAGCTGTGGTCTCTCTTTGTTTCACACTGACTCCTCTGCAGGGGCCTTCGGGGTCTGTTCATGGCCAGCTCGTTTGGTGGGAGGCAGGGAATTCACAATCCTGCCAGGGCCTGTCTGCTAGAGCTCCCAGCTGGCAGGGCAGCACTGCTCCTCAAAGGGAAGGTCATGGTCCCTTGTCAACACCAAGGAGGGTTGTGCAAGCCCAGCGTGAGGCAGGGAGGTGTCCCCAGCATGGATTTGTGACATGGATGTGCCGGGACAATAGAGCCGAAATGATGCTTTCCAAAAATAAAGGCATCCTCTCCCTCAGCAAGGCTTGAAAGGCTCCAGCAGCTCCTGTGCTGCTGGCTCTGTTGGACATGTCTCTGCTGCTGAGGAGGGACCAGAGGCACCAGGAGTGCCAGACATTCTGCATGTCACAGGGACAGCCCAAGGACAGAATTTCTTGGTGTGCCCAGGAGAGCCCAGTGTTTTGGGACTGGCCAGATTTCCTCAGGCACTGGGGACTTGAGGCTGGCTATCCCAGAGCCGCCCTCCTGGTACGCAGCAGGCCTTTCTGAGGCTTTCAGCTTGATGGCACCCTGCAAACCAGTCCCAGGGCCCCTGCAGAAGCCATTCCCACAGGCTGGCTGAGCATTAACTCACTGGCCTTGCTCACGCGGGGTCGCAGCTGATTGCAAAAGGGAAAATGTGTAATGCAGGCAGGGAAACAGGCAACATGAGCAGAAACCTGGTCAAGGGTGGTCACTTCCTCCATTTGTATGAGGATTCAGGAAGTCCATTACAAAGCACTCCATCACTGTCACTTAATTCCAGCTAGATTACAGAAGATGGATAGTTCTACTCCTTCTGCCCCTTGCCTGCATGAGCAGAGGTTGGTGTTACCAGCCCCTCTGTGCATGCCAGGTAGAGTTCCCTAGGACTTTGAAGGGCTCTCTTTTGCTTTCTAATTCCTTAATAATCTGAGACAAATCATCCCAGGAGCCATCAGTGTCCAGAGGAGACACATGGTGGGAACAGCGGATGAGCAGGGACGCGTCCTTAGACTGCAGGGATGAGGCTGTGATGCCTTGGTGGGACCCTGCCTGGAGCAGGGACCCTCTTTTATTGTGCTGTTCCTCAAGCTGTCCCTGCACACCATGAGGAACTCTGAGATACAGCACTGAGGGGATGAGTAAGGCCATTAAATGCTGCATTTCTGCCTTTGGGCCCAACCCCGTGGTCCTGAGGAATCCAGCCTCATCTCCAGATGACTTACAGCTTCTTCTTTCACTTTTCTTAAATCCTTCTCCCATGTAACCTGACTTTGATGTGAGTGAGCTCTGAATAAGGAAGTCATGCGAGCAACCACAAGCAAAAATGAGTATCTGTCAGTGTCTTACACTTCCTATTTCGCATGTCTTGGACCCAAGCACCAGGTAGCCTCGTGTAATTAGCTGAGCATGGTGTTACTATTCACATGACCTCCATAATTTCAGCAGCTCCTCCACTTTCCAATGGAAATGTGATGCACATGGCTACTCACCATGCAAAATTTGGGGGGTTGTGTGTGGGGTGTTGGTCCGTGACAGGGAGGCAAGGCTGACCCCAATTGCCTCAGCCACATCTGCTCCTGCTTCTGGCAATAAGTTCATCCCTCCAAATGAGGCTTTGGGAAGAGAAAACAGTGAATGGGTTCAAATCTGGTGAGTGGTGCCTGTGAAAAGAGAGAGCCCTGGAAAGCATCTCTACTTTTCTATCAGTGTTTCTTAAATGCAAAAGTTGGCCATGGAAATGCTGCAATGATTCATTTTGTTGTTTTTTTTCTGACTGTTCACCTGTTTCAGATCTGCTTTTCATCATATTTCAGTTTCAAAAATTAACTTGAACCGAAGGAGAAGGTTATCCAAAAAAGATTATACGACCCCCAAATGAAGTTAAAAGTTTTATCTCATGTCTAGCCGAAAATTTCATTTTGACCCACTACTGAAAGTTTCTGGGATTGTTTCTTCCATTTCAGTCCTAAAACAAGTAAGGTATTGTCACTGGGCTAGACACAAACTAATAGTCCCTCCCCAGCAGGACTGTAAGAACTACAGGAGAAGAAACATAAGCCAAGGTGATTAGTTATTAGTACAATTATCAATATTGCTGCTGTGATAACATTTTACATGGACAAATCCTAGTGGTAAAGATGGTAGGACCTCCCTGACCTGGGATCCAGTGGCATGGACCTATTTTCCTTCAGGCAATGTGACTGGGCACGCCAAAATTGCTGGTGGCCCCTCTCCTCCATCTGCTTGGCTCCTTCACAGGACAGCAAGCAGACAGATAATGAAAAAAAGGGTCAGGGAGCTGGGAGAACAGAATGTCAGACTAAATATCTTGGACAGAAATGTGCAGGTTGTTCTGATCAACCCCTCTGAGAAATTGTCTGCTGAAAGACTTGGGCGCTTCTGTACCTCATAGTTCACACATCATAATTTATGTGCCTTGTCCAGCATTTTTTCCTCGTCGTAATCATATAAAGGGTCTTAGTTCACCGGTGGATCTGGATTCTGTGGTCATAGAAAATGCAAGGATAAGCCTTAACAGAAGAAAAGCATGGTCCAAGAGCCATTTTTCCCATATGATTCTTCAGGGCTGGCCCTTAGTTCAACACTGGCCAAAAAAGCTCCACAAAGGCTTGTTTCTTTCTTCTTCCAGAGTTTCTTATTCCACTAAGACGTGTTATTGTTTTAAACTTAACGGGAATTTAATCAGAAAGGAGTGACGCAGCGACTAGTCACCAGCTGAGCTCTGCAGAGCTCTGAGGGATGGGGCCAAGCCCCAGTCCAGCCTGCCAGGGCTCTCTTTTGGGTTTGGAAATCATTACTGTTGCCTCCCAGGGACGCTCCGTGGTCGTGGCAGCTGACTGAAGTAACGGGGGAATGGAAACCCTTCACCTGCTGTGGCTCTCGCTCAGCTTCCCTCCCTGCCAAGTCCTGTCCTTGCTGGTAGCAGCCTGAAAAGGCCCAAAGTGCCTTAAAACTGTGGCAGATGTTTTGTTTTAATAGGAGGGGAGGAGAGGAGGAGGAAAGGGAATCGGTGACAAGCAGTGAAGAAGAAAGGTGGGAGGAAAAAACCAAAATGGAACCATCTCGTCTGCCTTTATCTCCTCCATTAGCTGACACGGCAAGCAAGGGTGGTTCAGACTGGTTTATCTGGGAGGGATGCTGTGCTGCTGAATGGAAAACAAGCTGGAGGTGTTCACTGAGTACTTCCCACCGAGTTAGAGCATTCAAAAAAAAAAAAAAAAAAAAATCCAGAAAACCCAGGAAGGTCCCAAAATTTGACCCCAAACTAAACTTCTGACCCGTTTTGTGCCTCATTAATATCATCTCAACTTTCTATCCTGTTCTCATGCCTCCAAGTTCAGCCCGAGATTTTGTTTTAAATGTCTCTGAAATATGCAGTTGTTCAGGTCAAGGGTTTAGCTTTGGCACTCACTTAACTATTCCTGACTGTTCCTGTGCTACGGGAGGTCTGAGAGTATTTCCAGGTTTATCAGCAGCTTTTATTCTGCAAGTTGCTCCTCTAACCCTGCATTTGTGTGTGTTGCTGATAACCCATGTCTGAAATAATGCTGTGCCTCGTTGGGATCCACCTGGGTGTGGAAAAAAGGATTTGCCAGAGGGGTGCAATTCTGCCATCTCCGTTCCAACCGAGGAGGCTGCTGAGTTCGTGAAGATCTTTAGATGTAATGAAGCAAATCCTCAGTGAAACATCAGTGAGATTCACACCCCAAGTCCGGCAGCGGGGATTATTTTGTCGAGCATTTCCCCCCCTCCTCTTATATTCTGCATTTCTCTTGTGTCCTTAAAGCAAAACCCAAACTGCTTCTTCTCCCCCAACCCCAACAACAATCTCTAAAGATGTCCCCTGCTTTTTCTTCAGCTCTGACACTGCCACACCAGCAGCAACATCAAAGAAATCTGCAGAGCTTCCCAAGTTAGTAGCAGTGGAAAGGAAATGTGGGATGCCAAGGTTGCTGTGGTACAGGAGGAAAGCAGGAAAGTTAAAGGAACTATAGACAAATACAGCTAATACAGGCACCAAAAAGCACTTCCAAGAGATCCCCAGCTCACAGGACTCTTTTAGTAGCCACAGTGATTGTGGAATTTTTTTAAACAGAAAACAGGGATGCAGCCTTCTTGTTCTGGTGCAGAAGAAGAAACTTGCTGTTGAGAAACCCCACCTGCTTTCCATTTTTAGGGCATTTTTCCATTCTTAGGAAAGACTGTGGACAATTGTCTAACTATATAAGATGTTTTATTTCCCTTTGATTAGAAAAAAAATGATATGCAGGATTTGCAACTGTTCTGAGGACAAAATATGTGACAAGAATGAATGGTTCTTTTTTCATTAATATGTATGTCTTTGAACTAAGCTTTTAGTGGAAAAACTGCTCAGGAGTAGCCTAAATGTGACTTGAAGTCTGATCCTCTGCTAACTTGGCAAATACCTGAGGATGAAGTATGGAGAAGAGCTAACCTATAAAGTATCCTGTATTTTAACAGCCTGTTTCTCCATTAAGAATTTTTAGACATCAATTGTCCTGTATTGTATGTTACATGTCTGTGTGCGGTAAAAACATTAAGGGTTTTGTCAGCTTTCTGCCTTAACCCTTTAAAGATATTCCTGATGTCTGGTGCTCCAGCAAAGTCCTTGTCCTGAGGCATTTTTTGGGAGCTGCTGTTGATTTTATGGCTGTGCAGCCACATCATGGTTTGCTTTCACCCTCGAGGAGATCCACACGCTGCTGGTGGATTTATTACCATTCCTGTTGTTTGCTTGTGAGCTCCTCTGTGGACCACGATACTCTCAGATGAAGGAATAAATAAATATCAAGCAAGGAGACACCAAAAGATTCTGTAATTCCAGCCTCAGCAGGGCAGGTTCTGCAAGACAGGGGCACCCTGCAAGGGTGAGCTCCACATGGGTATTGCTCAGATTGTGTCTCTCTCTGCTGACAAGAGCTGGTTGCTCTGACCAGACTTTGAACATTCTCTCCAGGGTTTCTGGCTCCATCTTGGCTCCTTCCTGCTTTTTTCTGGGCCAGGGTGACTCCCTGTGTGTCCTGCCTGACCTGGGAAACTCTGATAGCCCCACCAGCAGCTCCCACCTACACAATGTTCACGTTGTCCTGGCTGTTTCCTGCACGCCTGACCTTGAGATAACCACTGTCCACTCCTTCCATGCGTACAGCCTCTCCAGCAGGTTCCCACCAGGCAGGGACAGCGCCAGTTTGTGATGGACTAATTGTCCATGTCCTCACCTTGATCCACAACAAATGCAAGAGAACTCCAGTTTCACTGGGTCACAAGAATCCCCAAGTCCCATCACTGTTATCCCAGGAATGACATTTGTGCAGGGCTGTCACATTGAACAGCACCTCGAACTCAATCCTGCAAATATATATATATCTATTTCCCCTGAAATACCTATTTTTGATTATGGTTTCATGGTGGTCCTGCCTGCAAACTGAACCAAAAGTAAGAAACTCCTTCCTGCCCTTTCCTGGGGCTGAGGGCTTGTCAGTTCTCACAACTGCATGTTGGGCTGTGGAGAAATTGCCCCCACTGAAATTAATTCTTTCTCCCTCTAAAATATTGTTTATAGCCCAGATCACCTCCAAGATCTGACTCACACCTTGGCTGTGCAGTTTGGGCAAGGGGGATGGTGGAGCAACACCATTGTGAAGATGCAGAAGGTGTTTCAGCTGTTCCTGTGTTACAACAAATTACTCACTTTAATGATTCAATCAGTCATGACAACCTGCTGGGAGGAGCACAAGAGCACTTGGCTGGTCTAAGCACCAACCCCACAGTCCTCAGGCTTCAGCTGTGGACCACCAGGGCCGTAAGAAAAGAGGAGGGCTGTGATATGATTGACGACTTTCCTCCCTATGGTGGACGACCAAACACAAAATCCTCGCCAGGTATTAGCTCTCAGGAGTGCAGGGAAAAAAACCAACCAACCAGTAAAACAGTGCAATAAGTGAGCATGCATCCTAGCTGTATTTTTCTAGTTTTCTTTAAAAAAACCAAAAAAAACCAAAAAAAACGAAAGGTGATGGCACACGGGTGGTGGACCCAGGGTGCTCCTCAAAAAAAGGCTCTGTGGACTTCAGCTTGAAAAGAGATGTTGAGGCAAACCGAAGGACTCCAATATTTATGCCAAGCTTTTAATAAGCGAGGGGTAGCAGCTGCTGCAGGACTAACCAGGAAATCACCGAGGAGTCGGGGCTTGACCAGCTTGAGGAAGGTGTTTGTGAGGAGCTGGTGACTGAGCCCCGTGACGTAGGTGGTCCCTTCCAGCCCTGCGTGCCTGGGAATGGCTGTGGCTGCCTCCCAAGCCATCGGCACGGATGTATTTATGTTCCCTGCCACGGTATGCGCAGCAGCTCTGCTGGGCCCAGCAGGTTTTGTACCTGGAAGTCCCACAGGCGACTCCCACACGAGTCTGAAGGCTTTTCAGCCAAGCACTGAGATGATGACAGAGCCAGCAAGGACTGCAAATTTACCCATGGGGAGGAATCCTGCACCACAGCACCCCAACAACCCACATCTCCCTCTCCCTTGCCCCTTCTTTCACTGTTTTGCTCTTGAACACGAGGAAATCTTGCTGTCTGCTGAGGGAGCATTTAGCAGAAGAATAAATAGGTCCTCCTTTCTCTCTCTTTGTGTTCCAACACGGGAGTTCACATCCTCTACCTCTTCCTCTCCACTCCTGGCCCTCTGGAAGAGCAAAGCACACCCCAGGGACGGCACAACAAACAGAGCCGAGGGGCAACCAAGGAGAACAAAGAGCCCTTCAGCCCTGTGAAAAGCTTGTCCTGGAAAAGGGAGTCGATCCCAAGGCAGTGCCGGTGCAGAGATTAAAAAAAGCACCAAGAAAGTAGAACAAAAGCAAAGACAACGAGGCTTCAGTGATCCTCTCGTGCGTGTCTTGGGCTTCATGCCTACGTGGGTTTCCATACATGTTTTGCCAGAAGGGAAACATGAGCCTTGTTTATAAAAATTACAGGCTTGTACCGGAGTTTAAGCCCTACCCTTTGAACAGCAGCCTAAGCTCAGGAATTGCTTCCTGCAGGGCTAGCTGCTCCTCAGGCCTTGAGAGGGGTGAGCAATTGAAGGTTTTCTCACTTAGCTGCTATCTGCTTTTGTCTCTCCGGATTCCAGAGAAAGGTGAGAGCTTTGCAAAGAGCTGCAGGACTCTCTGATTGCATCATTTGCATCCTGGCATCCAAAAACAGGCTCCTTTTCCTGTGCCCTTCATGCTCCCAGGGCCAAGAGCCTTGAACCTACTTCTGGTGCTTACCCTTGTACTTAGCTCTTGTAGTTTCCTTTGTAACTACCTCTTGCAGCTATTTTTTGTGATTGCTTTGGGTTGTCCTTGTACCTGCAGCTCTTGCAGCTATTTTTTGTGATTGCTTTGGGTTGTCCTTGTACCTGCAGCTCTTGCTGGCTGTAGACAGATTATGTGATGCCTATGATAAATGTATTTCTGTCTAAATACCCAAACTATGGAGTGTAAATATATCTATATATGCTATTTTTATATAAATATAGGTATTAATGGCGCTGTTAAACTTTAAGCCTGTGATAGGCCTTAATATATTTCATATTATATATTGTGAATTTATATATGTAAGTGTTTTGGACATGTAGCAAATACACAATGGTAGACAGAAATTCAACCCAAAAAAGAGCAGTCTTTGCAATACCATAGAGTTTCTTGGGAAAATCACAAATTGGAGGAGATGGGAAGGTGCTGCCCATAGGGATGTCCTTGTCTTATCCTGGGCAAACACAACTGCTCCAGGCAGAAGAGAAGATGAAGGACTATGTGGACTATGTGGACTATTGGCCTCTTGTCCTGAGGATAAACAAAGCCAAACTGGCTTATTTTTTAATAGCTGAGATGTTAAGTACAAGGTGTGAGCATTCAAATTCCTCATTTGCATTTAATCTTTGGCTATCACAACGCAATGTAAATTAGCATACTTTACATTATCCCATATTATCCCTGAGATGGGAGCCCTCACCCAGGAACTTCACTCTGGTACCCATCAATGGGAGTCCATCCCAGGCTTAAGGAGGGACAAGACCATTAAAATCCATCAGAACTCTCAAATGACAGAAATTTGGTGCTGTAGTATTGATCATTACCCCTCTCCCAGGCAAAACTCCTGCTGGCAGCACCCAAAGGTTTGCCCAATCTTGTATTGCCGCATCAGAGCACCCAGTACAGAAGACTCAAACCAGACAGTTGCATTAATGTGAATTTTCTTGCCCTGGATCTGTTGTTACAGTTCTCGTGATTCATTGAGCGATTCCATCGAAGCCTGTAAATAACTCCCCCCCCGCCATTATTACCCTAATAATTCTCCTGAGATTGAAAATGTGTTTATTTTTACTCAGAGATTGTAAAACCACAGGAATAAAACAAGCTTAGGCTGCCAGCACTTTATTTAATTTCTCGTTCTTTTGCCGAAGCTCTGAGAATAACTTCTGTTTCCTGCCGAAGAAGGAAACAGTGTTTTCCTTGACTTATGTAAATACAACTTCCCCGCTCGTACATTTTCCCACTGCTGGAAATAGGCAGGAATCTTCCCAGTGCCTGAAGTCTGCAGCCAGTGTGGAAGATTTTGCTCTCCACCCAGTTCACCCTGGCCTGGCTGGGGGGTTTGGAGTTTCCCAGGATGGAGGTTTAATCCTGATGGATTTTGACCTCAAGGCAACGCTCCTGCGTGTTCTTTTTTTATTATTTTTCTTCTATGATTTAAGTCACTTGGCCAAACGTATAATCAAGACTTCCCTTACCAAGAAGGGCTCCAGCAAGAACAGAGGGAGTAAAATATAGGCTTGGCATGTAATGGGAGCGTGTGAATGTGGGATGGGAAGTGCAAAGGGAAGGACAGGGAGGCAGGGACACCGGCGTAAAAGCTGCACGGACATTGGGAGCCATTCCTCTGGCATGTGTGTAATCAGAGGATAATATCCAGTTGGGAGAACGTGGGGCAGCATTTCCAGCAAAGGAGACAGCCAGTGCCTGGAGCTCCTCTGCATATTTATTACATCACCATAATGATATAGAGAAATAAAAGAGAGACAGAGGTTGGCGTTACGAGCGTGTGAGCGTCACTGCTCCTGTGTGGAGCTGCTGGGAATGTGCCTGGCTCAGCTGGACTTTGGAGAGGACATCAGGGAATAACTGAGGGTTTAGGAAAGCAAGCCTGGCTAAAGGTGTTTGAAAACCTGGCTGGGGTGAGCATCTCAGACCCAGTGAGTGCCCCGAGGAGGGCAAGAGGGGTCTCCATCACAGCTGGATGGTGCTCACAAAAGGGAAAGGGTTGCTGGTGGCAGATCAGCTTTTCTCTGAGCCATCAGAAATGGTGCCAGGGCTGGAAGCTGAACCCAGATAAAATCAGTGTGAATGGGAGGTGGAAATGTCAAAGTCTCACCCCTTCTAAAGACTGCTCTGGGAGGCAAAGTGCTTCTGGGGGCATTTAGGCTGGGGCTTTTTCTCCAAGACATACTCTAATGCAATCAGGGAATTACAGGCTTGATGCAGAGATTATACAATTTAATTATCTAGCCTGCCTTATGCAAGAGGCCAGGGAAGATAACACTTCTGCCAGGCCTTTAATCAATGATGTGTCCATTGCAAAAGCACTGAATGATTTGGGGCTCCCTCGATTTTCAGGGGTCCTGCTGCAGGAAGTCTGAATTTCCCAGGAGAGGGAACAGCTTCTTTTGGGAAATCCAGCATCTTCCACAGTTTCTCCCTCTATCTGCCCAGATGTGAGGCCACTGAAAATTGCTGTTCACTTCTGAAAATGGTGTTCCCATCATTGCACCAAAATATGAACTCCAGAGGTAGAAAACTTAAGCCCCTAGGAACCCTTAAATCTCCACTTTTTTTTTTTATAAAGACAATGACTTTCCTATAGTTTGGCTCTTCCATCTGAAGATTTCCCAGAGTGCTCTGTCCATAAATGAATGTTTTCACCTGAGGAAGACATCTATCAGCTTCCCCACCAGGGCCATTTCTCTTCTCACTGTACTCCCAGCCATCTTGCTATTCTTTATCTGCTTATCTTTTTTTTTTAACCTTTCCTTTCTATTGCTGCTGAGGTGATGGCAATTCCCTGTAACAATATAATCCCGTGTAATTTATCACGGTAAGTCTGTGCAACAGAGTCCCTGTTAACTCTAAAGAAAAATTTACAGGCAGGAAAAATCAGTGTAAGCCATAGAGAACTTGCACAGCTAAAGGGCTGCTGAGGAAAAGCTCGCCTGCTGCTGATAATCAGGGCAATGTATTGCTGCTGTGGTCTACTCATAACCCTTGAAATGAGGTTTTAATTCCTGAAGTCTTGCACAAACAAAAGAGTTGCAGAGAAAGAGAGAGAGACTGGGGAGGGGGAGAGGAGCAGTGACCTTTGCAAGTGAACTTGTAAGGAAACAACAACGTGCCTCAGCCTTAGCCTGATTTTTTTTTTTCTTGCATTTTTTTCTTTTCCTCAGAATGAATTTGGCTGTTGGAAACCCAGAAGCACTGGCTGTCAGACACCAGCCAGATCCTGCGTGCTTTGTTATTCCGGTGTTTGATCCCAGATGAGGCCAAGTCACACTCAGATTTTAGATATGACAATTGGGTCTGAGTCCTGATTGCTCTGGATTGTATTTCTGGCTGGCACCCCAGAAAAATAGAAGGAGGAGGCCGAGGTGATGAGTAGGTTTAATCACTGGAGTAAACCTCATCTACTTTGAGCCTGACATCCTTGAGCACGCACCACTTTCTCTGCAGGATCAGCTTTGTCCAGAAGAGTACAGATTAAGTCACCCAGAAGGAATAACAATGAGGAATGAGGACAGTTATCCCATATATTATGTGTATGATATATGTCATATGCTGTCATATTCATCCAGTATCATGATGACCACTTTTCTTTTTAATGGTGATGATTCACGAAAACATAATTTTACAACCCCAACGATTTCTCAACCTCTCTGAATCTTCTTCAGCTCCTTCCTGTGTTTTTCTCTTGCTCAGGAAAATGTGCAAAACTGTGGCGGGCTGAGGCTCCAATCTGGGGGTTGTTTTCCCATCATTTTGCTTTTGCCATCTTCCAAAAAGCCATTTATGTCTCCCTTGCTCCCTTTTGTCTGAGCTGTCTGTCACCAGCACTGTTGCCCAACAATCCCCCCACCTCCTCAGCAGAAACCACCATTTGCCACTATCATTTTGGTGTGAAATCCTGCACTTCTGGGAGCAAACAACAAAAAAAGACACCCAAGTTGCCGTCTCTGGCTCCAAAATTTCCCTTCCTCATCAGCTCCCTGACTCCACAGAGAGCACTCCCATTTCAGCCCTCGCTGGAGCTCCTCGGGGTAAGATTGCAAGCACCAGGGAAAGACACATGTTTCCCATTACATGCCTAAGTCTTCGCAGAGTCCTGGTGACAAGAGATCTTACAAAATAGCACTCGGTGGAAAGGGGCCGCAGGTGGGGGAGGGACTCTCTGCTTGCAGGGGCAAATCCACAGGAGCCCCATTATAGATAAAGTAGAAGGGATGGAGAGAGGATAATAGAAAAAAAAAAAAAGGCAGAGGATTATTTTAGCAGAAATAAACGAAAATAATTGACTTACTCCCAAGGTGGTCAGGTCAGGGAATATGTTGTTCACAGCATTTATTCAAATGCATGCTATATCACGGCAAGAAAAAAAAACACCCAACACCTCTGTTTATATAAATTACTTGCTTTAACCCAAAGCCATCCTCAGTGCTGCTCTCACACACCGCTGTCCTGCTCCCCCACCCCTCCTGGAAGCCCTCCCTTGTTTCCAGGCTTGTGTTACAATCCCATTTGTTTCTCCCTGTAAAACCGGCTCATTAGGTGGCTTTTCCCATCCCTGCTGTTCTGATAGAGTACCCAATTTCACATTTGCTTATGACACACCATGATCCGGGCAATATAAATACCGTGGCTGGTCTGGTGTTAATCATCCCGGTCCTGGCTGATGGGAGAGCAATAGAAACCGCACTGCAGGTTATTCATAGCGTCAGTTTCACTAATTTTTACTGAAATACATCCGTGTTTGAATGACATGTTTATTGGAACTTCTTCTGCCGTCAAAGAGAGTTATTGTGGGCACGGGCGAAATGCGTTCAGCCGTTACATTCTGCAAGCCGCAGTTAAATGCCAGACCCGGGCTGAGCTGGGTTTGAAAAGCCTATCTATAAAATCTCCTTCATGTGTCACCAGGACAGGCTGGCTAAAGAGTTTACCAGCTTAATATATTAGCCTAATACATTAGCTCTTAGCCTAATATTAAAATAACAATAACTGCCAGAGGTACAAACGTTGCGGCCAAGCGGAGAGCGCTTGGAAAACGCAGCCCTTGGAGGGAGCGGGTCATCAGCCAAGAGAAATAAATTACCTTCGGCTCCCAGCACACCAGCTGTGTCTAAATCAGCTTAAACTTACGCTGTCCACAGGCTGGTTTTATCTCCTTGGAAGCGGAGGGGGTTGGCGGTGCTTGGCTGTTGGGGGCTTCTCTTTGCAGCCTCCCATGGGGATGGCAATCACCTGCCAGGTCAGGGAGATCTTGTCCCTCCCTCCCCGGGTCTGCCAGTCCTATCTCCCAGGAAAATCTGGCTCCTCTTCTCTCTTTTGCCTCCGTATCAGATTCTAGAGGAGCTGGTGGTTGCTTTGCGTGACACTATGCTCTCCTCCAGTTCCGGCACTGGTTCCCTGGGCAGCTGCTGATGCTCCTGGGGTGGAATATGAGGAGCATCCTTTAGGGAAGTGAAATCAATGCAAAGATCCTTCTCCTTGCTAGTTTATGCAGTCTAAGCATGGGCTGTCATGGAGAACTGGTATTTAGATGGGCTTCATGGACAAAGAGGCTTTCCCACCGCGATGGTTTTATTCGGCACATTAGCACCTCCGTGCCAGATCCTCCTCCACTAGGGGCAAGAGCCCTGCTCAGGATGGGCTTTGATTCCTCTCCCTGCCCTTGGGAGCCGTGGAAAGCACAGAACAAAGCACACCTCAGGTCCTCTGGGGACACGAAACTTGGCGAGGGCTGCACAAAACTCGGCAGAGACACAAATCTGTCCCGGGAGCTGCCAGCAAGCACAGCCCCGGCGCCCCAAAAACCGCCGTAAAACGCTCTGCTGCTTCTGCAGGACACGAGGGGGTTTCGCCTCCAGGTCAGGGTTTTGTTCGGAGTTTGAGTCTGCAACTGTTTGCTTTGCTGTGGGTTAGCTGGTTTTTTGGGAGGAAAAGAAAAATCAAACCAATGCAAAGCACAGAGCTCTATGGAGCTAATTTGGCTTTTGTCATGAACTCACCTCTCCTCAAACGTACAACTGAGAGAACAGAAACCAACCTAGAAGAATTAAAGTTGCAAAGTGTCCTTTGTGTATAAAAGAAGTTAGGATGCCAGGCTTTCTCTTGTCCCTAATTTCTCTCTTTGTCTCCTCATTTTTTGGGGAAAACCCTGTTCCAGTGAACGAGGCCAGGACAATAATGGCAATAAAGCTTTCATAGAGTTGATTCAGACAAATAAATTACATGTTGCAAAATTGTGAGAAATTACTTCTTTCCATCTTTGAGATCTCAGTCCCTTGCTGACACCAAAATGTGAATCACAAACCGAAATAACTCTTGCTGGGGATATTTTTGTCAGAACTTTGTACAACTACAGGCAAAAGCCCAAAGATGTCTGCATGCAAAATACAAATGCCTTTGTGCTTTTTAAACCACTCCAGATCAAGCACTGAAGAATTGTTCAGAAAGAATCAAGAGGAGGTTTTTTGGTGGTTGGGTGGGCTTTTTTTTCCCCAAAGAACACAACATTTTCTTATTTTAAAAAATTGCTATTTTTCCCAGACCTCAAATTTGAAATGAGACTGGAGTTCTGATTAAAAGTGATGTGAAAGGAAAATGTTCAATTGGATAATGCACTATTAATGTTTTTCTTAAGGGTGTAATGCAGGGGACATTTTTGCCGGCTTGTCTTTTTGGGTTTTACTCCCTTTTTTGCAACTCTATTGTTAAAGGGAGTGACAGCAGAGAGAGGCTGTGCAAGGCTTAAATATGGACAGGAAATTTCCCACATGAGGACAGGCAGAAAAATTTGCTGAGGCATCAAAATGTAGCCCTGCTCTCCGGGAAGTGGATGTGAGACCAACACCTTTCAAAGTTTCCAGATAGGAAGACAGTTTCTGTCTTGTCCCACAACTGGTCACAATCCAAACACTGGGGGATTAAATAATTTTAAATGCATTTTTTTCTTTCTTTTTTAGCAATATCTAAAGAAGGAATGAAGTTATTTTGGCTGGATTAACCAGACTTTTGTGAGCAGCCCAGACCAGCTGCACCAATCTCACCATGGTGAGACCATGACCAGAAGTTTTGTCAGGGATGGGGAGATTTGGCCACAAATTCTGACACAGGTCTTGGGTTCCCACATGATCATCAGAGGCCTTTGTGTCCAAATACACACATTTTTGGGCCACAAAACAGCTTGTGGTGTCAAGAAACCTTTATTCAGGGGAGGTCATTTAGTAAGAGCTGGTTGGCATGAAATGTTTCTTTTGGAAGAGAACAAGAACAAATAAAGGACAAAGCTGAAGTAGTTCATCCAGGACTTCCCAAGTGTCTTCTCACCATGAGATTTTGAGCAGTCCATGCTAATCCACTTGAAAGAGTGGGTCAGCAGCTAGGACTTCTCCTTTGAATAAGGTCCCACAGAGCTCCTAATTGCTGCCACCCCCCTCACCTGACCCCGAGTTTGGGACAAACGTGGTGTTTACCTTCCCTGCACCTCATTTTCCCTGCTGCTAATAAAAGGAAGCAATGACTGCTGCCTGCTTTGATGAAGTCTCCTGTGATCTACAAGTGGAAAATACAGTGTAAATGCAAGGAATGTAATTATTATTATCACCAAAGAAGCTGCCTGCTGACCTCAGAGCTGATTTATAGATTCATAATTGGTTTAGATCAAAATGATGATGAGGCAACAAGGCTGAACATGCAGCTGCATTCTTGCTATGCCCAATCCAGTCTTGGGGGACAGTAAATACTGCTGTTAACCCATGTTTCAGGACACTGTGACACCTTCACAATCTTCTGAGCCCCAGGTGCCCCAGCGATGCTGGGATTTGGAAATTCCCAGTCCATACTCATTGTGTCACACAAGTCAGGTCGGTTTTCAGCCTGTGTTTTGTCACAACAAATTGTGTGCAGACCTCAGGAACAAGAACCCAGTGCCATTTGACATTTATAGAGTGTTTGATTTCAGAGAGAGGCTGTAGATAACAGCAATGAAGAGCCCCTGCCAGCCCAAAAACCAGCTGCTGTTTAATATTATATAATCACTTTTTGCTGCCCTGGAAAATGGAGGATGAGGATTCAAAGACTTCATCCAGTTAAAATTACAGGAGAAGCCCCCATAGACCAAAAGCCAAATGGCAGTTTAGCTGTAATTATGGGTCAAACAACTCCTCTTAAGTAAAAAGTGTCCTTGTTTAATGATGTGACACAGCGTGGCTGTAGGGGATTTGCTTTTCAGCAGCTTTTTTCCCTACCTCTCATTTATTAAACTAATCTGGCCAGAAGGAGAACACAACACAACCATGGGGAAGGCTATAAATCTTCCTGCTTTGGAGCAGAACTCAGGTCCTAAGTAAAGGCAGGTTGGGAAGCCACTTCCTCCATCAACAGGTTGTTCCATAATTATCCTCTCTTGGGCTTTCTCCACCTTCCCCTGCAGCCTGAAACCAAAGTCAGAGCCAAGATCCTGGGCAGAGTGGACACACCACCAGGCCCCCCTCTTTCCCAAGGTTGTGCAATGCACTGTCTGTTATCAGTGTCCTCAGGATCTTCCCACAGCTGAGACAAAAGGTCTGGGGTTATTTGTAGATGTCTGTAATTTGCAGGGTCCTCCCTTAGTTTGATTTGCTCTTAAATATAGGACTGGGAACTCCTGTGCAGAGTCGTCCCTCTCATTGCTCGATGTTTCCTGTGTACTGAGCGCACTGTCAAAACAAATATTCCCCTGCCCCTGTTTACCACGCTCAACTCTGGCATCTCATACTTCAGGCCCGGCTTCCTCCCAGCTGCTCATAATCACGATTGCCTGAGCAGGAGCTATTAAAGGCTTTTAGCAGTTCTTTCCCCCACCCAGGAAAATGAACCGGATCATTCAGCTTTATTTTTATTTTTTTTTTTTTTTTTTTTGAAAACGGTGGTTAGAGATCCACTTAGCCAGTGGGTAAGATCGGGATCATCCATCCTTAGGTTCCAGACGTCCCCCTGTAGCCAAACTGGCTCCTGGCTGGTTTCCTTGGCAGATATTTAAAGACTATCCTAGTATTTATCTCTCCTTCCTTTGCTATTTATGTGCTAAATCCTTGAGCTTGTGTTCCGATCAGTTTTCATTGCATTTCAGGGGTTGTGGATGGAGGAGGGGACCCTCAGAGAAGCCATGGATGGCAGGACTGGCACTGTCACATCCTAAACCTTCTCCCAAGGTCCCACATGAGATGGGGCTGGGGTTTCTCAGGGGTCCACCGTGCAGACCTGGCCTCTGCACCACCAGAGCAGAACCTGTGTGATGGAAACCTACTGAGCTCAGGATGAGGGGCTTTTCCTCCTTTAGGACCACAGGCTACTCTGTACACGTGAGCTGCAAGGGGACAAACTTGACGATTTATCCACTAAGCCACACAGGCCCCTCAAACAGCTCCTTAATGTGAAACATGTGCTCCCTTCAGCTCAGCCCGGGCTCGCTCAAATGCCGAGAGCCCTCGGAAAAAGGAGGATTTTGGGGAAGGAAAGCAGCAGTCCTGGGAATCCCGTTGCTGCAAGAACATGCTCTTTCTGCTGGCACTTATTTTGGCTCCGGCCTGAGTTGTTTGCAGGAGGTGAAGGATGTTTTGCCTGACTTCTATCAGATCGTGATGGGTTTGTGCAGACTAAGCGTTGTGTGATTCATGGTATTTATGGCAGCAGAGTATGAGTGCAGCACGCAGGGCTCATGCTCAGGACTTGGGGTCGGTAGCAAAAGGTTGCTTAGACCTCTTTTGCCCACTTAGTGCCAGCTCCTGTTAAAATCTGAAAGAGCAGAGTGCCTGAGTGACCTCACAAACACCACTGGGATTCGCTGAGATCTTTAGGCGCTTGACAGATGCTGCACAGAAAACTAAACGTGAAACCAGAGCTGGGCGACTTATGTTACTGGAGGAGTCATTTTAACCCCATCACTTCATTACTGTTGGAATATTTGCTTCCACTTTACCTTCCTGCATAGCTCCAGGGAGAGGAAATGGGTCGTTACACCTATTTCCACCCAAAAGCAGCTTCCCCAGAGGCTTCAGCAGGGGATGGCCTCACCTTTGCTGAGCATCCCTCCCCTAAACCCTGAGGCTGATTAGCACAGCCCGAGGGGAGGAAGGGGACAGGTAATCCCTGCTGGGGCACCCAGCGGCTATGCCAGCGGGACCAAGCTTTCCCGAGCTCAGGAGTGACACTCCAGGCAATGTCTCACAGGGTGGTGGTAAGCAAATGCACTTGCACAGCTGCTGTCATGAACGCGAGCTCACCACACTTTAAAATAATTAATCTTCTTTTCCTGCTCGTACCACGTCTTGAAGCACTGAAGGAAAGAAAGAATGTGTTCCTTCACTGCTTTGAGGTTGTAAGTGATGTTGGAGTTAAGGGCACTTTTTCTGTGGTAAGTGTCTGGAGCTTTGCGGGGCTGCACTAGATGGGCAAATATATTTGCACAAAAAATGTTCAACATTTCCTAACGGGGATTATTTGGAATTTCTCATTCCATGGAAGGAAAAAAAATTAAAAAAAAAAAATAAAGGTTAATATTTTTATTTTCTGACTCAGTTCAGAAGGAAAGCACACAGTGAAATATTGGAATTTCTCAAGGGGAAACCCCAAACTCAAAACTGCCTTAATAAGGTGAGGAATGGCGAGGAGAAACCCCAAGCATTTCTGGTAAGCAGAAATACCAGCAGATTGGCTTCCCCCTCCCAAGGTTACCTACCTTGGCTGATAATGCAGATGGGGGGAAATGCCACAGGGATGTCCCTTGAGGATACACTTCCCTTCTGACTCCTGCCACCCGCCCCTGTTTCCTGGAGAACTCAAACCCACCCACCAAAGGTTTTCCATGGGTGGAACAGGATGACTGCTTTACAGCAACCCCACCTCCATGCCCCAACCTCAACCCACTCCTGTTCACCTTGGCACCTTCATTTTGCCTCTCTTTGCTCTTAAGCTCATTTTGTGTTCAATAAACACCTTGATTGCTTGAGTTTTATCTGTGAGAATGTATATATTTCCCCCCCTAAAAAAAAATAAAGCACAAAAGCCGATGAGAGGATGTGAACCACCCAAAAAGGTCACCCCTCTTCCACTGGGGGTGCAGAGGTAACTGGAGCTCTGCCCGTGCCATTTTCCCCCGTTTTCTCCACTTAAGCAAAAATAGCTGCTCATAAATACAACCAAATTGGGAGAGAACGTCCTGAGGCAAACTGGAAGCTTATTACAGGTCCTGCGCTGGCAGTGTTTGTGTTAGGCTCCCATTAAAGCACAATGTGTATTTTTGGGAAGCTGGCTGCAGGCAGGCTGCTCCCTCCCAGAGCCCCTGGCTGCTCGCAGAGGTGCCAGCCTGTCGAAGGCTGTCCCGCTATGTGCTAATATCTTCTCCCAGTGAGGTCTGGCGGCTGGTTCATTAGTTTAAGCACTAATCCAGGCTGCCTCGGACTTATTTGTGTGGAGACCTGCTCTGCAAGAAGGCTGCTTTCCATGTCTTTCCCCCGAACAGTTAATCCACCTGCTTGGTGCCCAGCCCGGCTGCTTCTGCAGAGCTTCACTGCAAGATAAGACATGCATGGCTTAGTGCCTCCAGCAAACTTGCCTTCTTTATTCAAATCTTCCTCCAAGAGCTCAGCCAGGCAATTGTCTTCCTATTTTCATGCCAGTTCAAGCAGGGAGCAGGCACACACTGTTGTTTGAATATTTTGTCCATAATAAATAATAAAAGTGAAGATGTAACTCTGTGTTTAGCATCCCTCCCCTTACCCCTCCAGCCTGGCAGCACGGGGAGGGTGGAAAGTGTCCTGCAGCCTTTTGTTCAGCTCACATTCACTGCTGCCTGTGCAGTTATTCACCCTCAGCCCCGGATGCTGCTCCGTGCTCACTGCAAGGTCACATCTGCATTTGTCTCTGCTGGAACATCAGCTGCAGCACAAGAATTTTAGCACAGAGGTAACTTCCAGCTCCTTTGTAGCTCCTTTGGAAAGCTGAGGTGGTTAGAGGCAGTTGTGTTGAGTGAGTTTTAAGGTGCCTGTCAATCCACACAGAACCTTATTTCCATGACTTAACCCTGCAGCTTCACATCGCCCCAAGGAGTCACCTCCAAACCTCAGAGATTTTTGCTAAATGCACCCTACCCTAACTCTCAGTGGCCCAGTTTACCTGCCTAACAGTGTCACACCTAATTTATGCCAAGTACAAAGTGACTTATCCCACCCCACACTAGCTTGGAAATGCTGTCCACCCTCAAGACTGCTTGGTGAAACTCATCTCACACCCTAATGTTCACTTTTAAAAGGGGCTTTTTCTGCAGCTACAGAAAACCCCATGGGGAGGGTTATTTGCTGTTCAGGGGTACCCTGAGTTCAGAAGTACCCCCAGGTCTGGCAGATAAGGAGCCTGACTGAAGGAGACTGAAGGAGGGTGAATTCTGTCAAGCCTTTATTCTCCCAGGGCCTGGAAGGTGGAGGGGTTAAGACCTGATAAGGAATCTCTCCTCTAGAAGAGCATCAGATTAAATCTGACCTACAAGAAGAAGGTGTTCCTACTTAATTAGTTGTACAAAGGAAATTGGTCCCCAGCTGGTCCCTACCCCATTGACTTTGTGTTAACTTGCAGCATTTCTTATGTTCTTGTAGGGGAAGCAAAAAACCTGAGCAAGTTTTAAAGCAAGAAGCATTATTTGTGAGGAAACCCCATGAAAAGTTAACCAGGGGATTCAGCTCTGGGAAAATGCACAATTTAATAATAAAAAAGCCTTTTTTTTATCTTCTTTTTTTTTTATAAACAAAAGGGAAGGGATATGGGGCATGGGAACACAGAAGCAATTATTAATGAAAACCAAGGGAAGTATTAACATATTTTTAACAGTGAGGCCAACGAGCTGGTGGGACAGCTGGCCAAGGGATGTGGTAAATCCCATTTAATCTGGCACCTTCACATGGAGCCTGGATTTCTTCCTAAAGGACTTGCAGTTCCTTGGCCATAGGCTACAAAGCTAAATCTAAGAGCTGCTGGATGACTCCTGAGAGAGGGCTGGAGCATCAATAATTTGTTGACGGACAGTGTTGGTGACTCTTAGATGGGTGAGTTGGAGCTGCTACGTCCAACAGGCCCAGACTCCCCCCAGATCCATTCAAGGGGATGCTTAGGCTGGCCCTGCTGAAAAGAATTACCTCTCCTGAACTAAACAGTGTTTTTTCAGCTGCAATCGTCTCATCATTTAAAAGCAAAACTTTCATAGACTTTTTCTGGGTTTTATTGTTTTCCCATGGAAAGAAATACCTTGTAAAGAAAAAAAAAATCCCCGTTTTTTTGTTTTAAATAAAAACTTCAACGGGCTTTTCCCTCCCTTCCCTCCCCTAAGCCTTGGTAGTTATTCTTCCTTTAATTTAAGCAAGCCTTATATCAGTTGACGTTATACTTGTGCTTACTTGACTTGAGGTAAACACAGCTAATCCTGCTTAAAAATGAACTAAGAATATCTACTCAGTTTAATGAAATGGATTAAAATTTTACCTCATATTAAACATTAACAACTTTTCTTGTTCAGACAAGTCCTGGGAGGCTGGAGCAGTGTTATTAATTTGCCTTCAACATCACTAAAATTTCTTTGAAAATAAGCAAATTACGCACTTGTGCAGAAGGCAGAGCCCTTTGAAAGGATAGTGCTCTCTTTCTTCTGTGGATAAAAAGAGTTTCTCTTTTAGATTTTATTATCTTTTTAACATTTTATTTTCTTTCTGAGTTCCTTATTGAAACAGCACCATTCTTTCTGTTCCATTCATGGTGTTTCTCGAGGGGAAAGATCAGCCTAGCAAGAATTAAAAGCTCCTTTATTTAATTTATATCTCAGGCTGACCTCAGCTCACATGCACTCACACCACACACCTGGAAATGGAGATGTCAAAGCGTCGTGGGAAAGCCCAGCTTTTCACACTAGTTCCTGTACAAATGAACAGATGGCTTTGTTTCAATTTTTTCATTTTTCAGGTGGGAAAGAGAAGCCACATTTTATTTCAAGTTTTGGTATATTTTGAATCATTTCAACGACTTCAGGAGCGAGCTGAATCCACCACAATTCCCATTCACCCCATCCCTGGATGTGTGCGTACACACTTTGGCGTTTTGGCGGTTCTGTTCCTCAGCTTTCTGCTGACACGTGGAAACACTAAAAGGCGCTCTTCTTAAATAACAGCCTATGGTTCCTGCTGGTTATTGAGCCCTCTGCACCAAGTCAGATCAAACCCTGCAGAGTTCATGCCTCCAGACACCGCAGGTGCTCAGCCCTTTGCCACCAGCGCAGAATTACCGGGCGGCCTCGCTCTTCACGTGTCCCAAAACACAGCTCTGAGAGTCACCTGATGCGAAATTGGGGAAAAAAAAAATAAATAAAGAAGACAAGACGGTTATTTTCTGGGTTCAAGACAAGAATTAAACGCTCCACGAGGCCACAGCACTATATATTAAAAGCAGCTCTGCCTGCGAGGTGCCGCCACGGTGGCACTCGGCGGCTCCGGCAGGGCAAGAACTCGCAGAACGAGACTTTCTAAGGAAACTGGGAGATGTTCCCGGTGACTTCGCTCCCTTCTAGCTACAGATAGGATGAGGTGCGGATTCATCACAGCCAGTCGGATCATTATTACCCAAACACACACATAGGTGTAGTCTGTGCCCTGAGGAAATTGTAACTTGAGACAAGCTAACGCAGGCACTCCTGCGCCGGCTGGTGCCAGTGGGGGTGGCATGCAAAGGTGATAATTGAAAGTTGTTGGGTTTTGGGGTTTGTTTGTGTGTCTTTTTTTTCCCCCTCTCGCTGAGTCAACAGGAGGTTGTTTTCTACCTTCTGCTTCCTCCAGTGAAGGTGACAACTTCTGTTCGGTTTTGCTGGGTAAGCCGAGCAGTCAGGGCTGTGCCCGGAGCATCACCTGGCGCCCGGGGAGCAAGGGTAGGGAAGTCTGGAGGAGATGGGCAGTAGCTCCTATCTGTGGGCAGGTGTAGGGACTGTGTTTACAGAAGCCAGGAGGCAAGTGATTCACTTCATTCCTAAAAATCTGAACCTCTGATCTGGTGTCCAGAGGAAAAGGTAAACACAAGGCAGGAATCGCTTGCCTTTTGAGAGGAGAATGGTGGATGAAGGTAAGGGTGAGTCAAGGGCAAAAAATTGGGGGGGTGGAAATGCAGCTGAAGTGGGGTGCTGGCTCCAGGGACAGCTGTGGTGCACCCCAGCCATGGATGTGGGCTTGACACCAGCCCTCCTGTGCAGCAGGACCTCAGCCCGAGACATCCTCTGGCTCCACGGATGAACATTGGTTTCGGCTTTACAAAGAGCTGGGTGAAACCTTCGGACAACCAAAACAAGGCAGGCTTGGAGCATGAGAAAAACAGGTCTATGCTTGTGGGGCGAACCTCCTCCCTCCCCCTCCCTTGATTGAAAGCTTCATATCCGAAAATCATTGAGCAGAAGTGCAACAGCTCCAGCCTCTGCAGGCTGCCAAGGCATTCTTGCTGAGTGAAGCTGTTTAGGTGCACCGAGACACGGCCGGACCTGGGGCTTGCGTAAACCTCCCTTCCCCTGAAACAAAAGACCTGCTCCCATGGCAGTCAGGTGCACGCACGGATCCCTGCCTTTGAAAACGTGTTCAACCAGTCTCTGTGCAGAAAAAGACAGGTTTGACCAGAACGTCCCCTTGTGCAGAGAGGCTCTGCCAGCCAGGCCCCAGCATCAAAGGCAGACAGCTGGGTGCTCCGCAGCCCCTGATTAGCATCCGCATGAGCAGAGCCCAGTGCTTACAGCACTGAAGGCCACAGCCAGCACCCAGCCCCGGGCTCCAGCAACACATCTTGTTTGCATGAGTGCATCTGGGTTTGTGCACCCGTCTGCCTCCTCGGGAGAGCTGCAGAGAGCGGCAGCATGCAAACCCCAAAGTGTCCTGGCTGCTCAGCATCCCAGCAGGAAGGACAAAGCAGCACAGCACTGCAAGGTGCAAGCTCCAGCTGCACCTGCAGACACTGCAGAAAGTGGTGGCCTCACGATCCCAGCACTCATAGGGATGTGGGTTTGGGTTTTTTTCCATTTCACTTATTTATTTTCTCTTCCTTCCTGCCCCTCGGGAAGCAATGGCAGCAGATACATCCTGTCACCATACTCATGGTTTGTGGTACCTACAACTCTGCTCCTTTGGCTTTCACTTCTCTGTGTGGGTTTCATTGGAATGCTCATTTAAAATCAGTCCTTATTCCTCTTGTAGCACTGGAATGTTCCTCTGTGCTTGGCTAGCCCAGAGGTCTCCGTGGACCTTGCCTTTTTCCACCCATGCTGCCAGAGATGATCACTTCTCTCAATCCTCAGGCAGTGAGTAGGGCTGAGCCCCAGCAAAGTTGCACCCATCCACTCACCCAGCTGTCATGCAGAGCTGCCCTTACCCTCCCAGGATGAGATGGAATGGGACAGCACGGGAGGACGGGAGGGGCGGGCAGGAAACAGAGGAGGAAACAACCATAGCTCAGCCACAAATAGGACTTGGCACTGCTTATGCTCAGCCCCACATTAGAGTTCAACCCTGTTGCCTTCCATAGGTTGTTGCCTTTTCTCCCTCTCTCCAGGCTGACCTGCACATCCTGAGCGAGATCCTGTGACTCGCCAGCCCTGCTGCCCTGCCTGGACTCTTATCACCTCCTGTGCCGCTTCCCCTCTGACCCTTCTCCAAGCCCTCCTCTTTCACCCAGACATCTGTATTCCTGGTTTTTTCCAAGTAGCTGGGGTTAAGATGCAAGCAAACATTTTTCTCAGCCCGGTGCTTCCTGCACTGGGGCTGGCTCTGCACACAGAGGGCTCCACAGGCAGACGGGGCAGCATTTCCTTCTCCCATGGGGGTTACTTAGACCCGGGCAAGGCATTTTGGAGATAAACTGGGGATTAGGAGCCTGTCCCCACAGCCATTGCCCCAAAGCTGGTCTCACCTCTGCAACACACTCAACCCCCAAGCACTCAGGCTCAGCTCACATGTGGCACCGTGAAAACTCCCTTTGCATTTGGGACAGGTGTGGGTTTACGAAGTTTTTCCACGCGTAATAAAATTTTACTCCTAATTAGGATAATAATAGCAAGTGCTAGCTCAGTTCTGCTGGCTTAATTTCCACCTGCTCTTTCTGTGCAGTTTGATGTGGTATTTGCTTCCTGTCATGCATTCTTGCATATTATTTCTGTGCCGTGTTATCTCGCTAATGTGGTTCACTCAAGGAGTGGTCGAAACGCGGCTCTGACCGTGTGTCACCACCACCAAGTTCATTTGCCTCTGTAGGAGGAGGAGGAAAATAACCATAATAAAAAAATAAAAATATAATAAAAAAATCCAGGTTGCCTCGTAACTGTGTGCCGTGCACATGTGCCTCTCTGAGCGCATGTTGTTGTGAGATTTTTTTCTTTTTTCTTCTTTCCCCTTCCACCTACATTTGCAACCCAGCAAGCGGCAAGATTTTGGTTCAGCTGCCAAGCGCCTGCTTTTCATGGGAAAGGTGTTGGGAAGAGTGTAGCTGGGAGCCCTCCTAGGCAGGGGCTGTCCAGGACAACCAGCAGCTGGGCCGTGGCTCTTCAGATTTTATTTAATTCAGTAATGTTTCCTTAAAGCTTATAAGATTGTTAAAGAAAAAGAGATGCCTTCAATAAAATGGGATTTGCTTTAAGACTGGACATAGAAAAGAGAAGATCAATGCAAACCCGTAAGTGCTCCCAGCCAGGAACTGGTGAGACCTTCTCATCACTCCCACCAAAAATGGCATCTGGTCCTTTTTGCCCAGCTGCCCTCCTGTACCATCACACCCCAAAATGCCATCTAACATCCACACCACACCTCCAGTTGTCCCACTGGGCAAAGACCCTCTTTTGCTGGCAAGGAAAGGGCAACCCAAAGACAGAATGCAGCTTGCACCGGGATGTTTAGTTGTGTTATGAGCTTTTATTTAAAAAGCACATTTATACAGCAATAATTTCGCAGATACAAACTTCAATTTTGTATTCTACAAAAGTCTTTGAATATTCTTCTCTTTACAAAATGGAACATTACAAAAATACAGACAATTTAATATGTTTTTTTATACAAATGTCTCTAATTGTAGTTATTTTCATTAAAATATTACTACCACAGAACTACAATATTTTAGTTGACTATAAAAAAATTAATTCAATGCTTTTTTAAGCAGCAAAATGTAAATAACACAGGTCAGGACACAGTTTATAGTCATAGTGGATATATCTAAAATTGTTTCAGAAATAATATTTTACATAGTTAATTTTTAAGGTTTTATACATTATTTATATAATATTTATAATATAAAAAAAAAAACATAGCTTGCTATAAGTTGAAATGATAGGACGGATTCTGTGAGAAGGATGTGCAAATGGCTGTTCTGCGTGTTCTGCGGGATCCCTTTGCAAATGCGCTTCGTGGAAGGGCTGCAAACCAAGCACCTGTGGCTTCTGGGCAAAAATAAAAATTCATCATCACACCCGAGAGGGGCACAGCTGATTTCCCACCGGAGTGACCCAGTGGAGCACAGGACCTGGTACTGCCATGGCGCACCCTGGGGTGCCCTGGGGAGGGGGAGGAGGAGGAGGAGGAGGAGGAGGAGGAGGAGGCGGAGGAGAGGAGGGGATGCACAAACCGACTGACACCCAGGTCGGGACGTGCCGCCCAGCAGCCCGTCCCAAAACTGCAGAATAAAAGTTTCCCCGGGACTCAGCCCCGGGGTCGTAGTGCGAACGAGTCTTCGGCAGCGCCGCGCTCCCCTCGCGCAAACCGCCGGCTCCCGCGGGCGGGCGCGCACTAAACCCGCTGGGGTTCTTTTTTGGGTGGGGGGAAGGGGATGGCTGGGAAGTGGAGGGTGCTCTTTTCATTTAGGGGGGCTCGGGTGGGATGAGCCCTCGGCAGGGAGCGAGTGGGGAGGAAGAAATGCGGCTTCTCTGCACGGAGGAAGGAGCTCTCCGGCCTCACCGCACGTCTCGGGGCCGCTCGCTAAAGGCGTGTAGTGTGAGCAGAGAGAACAGAGACCCTTCGGAGATCATGGACTGGGCAAGCTTCTTCTAAATTAAGTCACAGTATGGAAGAGAGGAGGCAAAAATAAACTAGGATCAAAAAGTGGAAAAGCAACTCTTACAAACCAATCCCAGATCTTGACTCAGTGCTGTTGCTCATACATAGTGCTATACAATTTAGTCGCGAGTTGGTTTTCTTTTTTCTCGCAGGCATTGGAAATCTTCGTAGTCGCAAAAAAAATCTAGGATGGCCAGCTTTCCAAAAATCCCTTAGTGTTCATTGGGCTAGGAACAATTTGGCGTTCACTACAACATGAACACTCAAACCAATTGCACATCCAGAACTCCGGCACCTCTCTTTGTTCGGCTTTTTGTGTTGTGTGGGTTTTTTCTTTCCTTTCTCATCGTCGCCTTTGCCTTAGTTGACCACCACCACCCCATTTTCATCCAAATGTCGCAAGTTGAAAAGACCACAGAGTAAGACTTTACTGATTGGGCAAGAAAGTCTCTCCCTACATTCTACTGTCTGATGAGATTTGAGAGCAGCAGGTAGTTGCTGTCAGCAGTCACTTTTTTTTCGCAAAAAAAAAAAAAAGAAAAAAAAAGTTTAAAATACAACACCCATCTGATTCCTCGAAGTTCTACACCATGTTGTGATGGTTATTCCTCTCAATGATGTCCACAGGTGAAAGGATCTCCTTTCGGATGGGAGGTGGAGGCAGGCAAGTCTTTGTCTTGGGCTTGAAGAGATCTGAGACGTAAAACACCTGCAGGAATAAATGGAAAAGGCAAACTTAGTCCCAGTGGGCGATGCTTTGTTCAAAAAGTTGGTTTACAGAATATATACACATCTTTAAGCTGCAAAAATAGCACTTTTCGAATGCCTGCCCATAACAGCTGTGAAATGCCAAGTGCCTGCTACCACCTTTCTGTACAGCAGAGAAAAAGGCTCAGACCTCACAAAACTGTAAAAACATGAGAGGACAACTTAATTTCTCACTGCGTAATCACCAAATGCAACACCCAGACCTCTGCTGAATGGGTTGAAAAGCCAGGAAACAGATCCAGGGCCTGCACTCCAATAAAATAACAAAGGTCTCCAAAGGGCTGGCCTGACTCATCCTGAGTGGTTTCAGGGTTGGAGTCGGTGTGAAACAATTCATTCAGCCAGACATCAGGTAGGCAATTAAAATCTTTCAAGTCAAAGCCGTGTTAAAAGCTATCAGCAGTGAGTCAATGGTGAGCGATGCTCCTCGCCCCATCAAGGCACCTATACAGAGCTGGGGTCTGGTGGAAGCCAGAGGCTAAGGAGAGGAGGAGCTATTCCTGACTCCTTCTTCCTAAATATGCCGTGATGTAACCCCTCTCCCGGATGTGAAAAAGCCGGTGCCTGGCAATTTCGGAAGGTAGTAAGACAATAAGAAACAAAGTGCTGGGAGGAAACTTCCACATCCTCCTCTGGCAGCGGCAGCACGGAGCTAATCAGTCCTCCAGGACCGGGGCACTTTCACCCTTGCCAAACCTCAGCCCCTTGCCAGAAGGGAAAAGAGTCAGACAGCACAGATCCTCTGGCTGGAGCAAGAAGTGGCAAGGATTCATAATTCTGTCACCTGGCACCACAGCCCCAAACTTCTGTCCTGCCACCTGCCTCTGCCAGCCCAAATTTGACGGCTCATCTCAGAAATTCTTAAACCCCAATAATCTGGACTAAAGCCATGGGTTTGCTGAGCTGAAATCCCAGGATGAGCAGCACATGGCTATAGGAATCAGCAGTACATCTGTTTTTTCTCCCATGCTACTCAAATGCAGCATTTAAGCACCCAGATAAATCAGGGAAAAATAATTACAAGGTGCTCAAAGAAATAATATTAGATTATGACTTCCAGGCTGGGTAACACAGGGAGAAAGCAAAGGTTTCTGCAGGCATACCTGCATCTCCACATTTTCTAACCACCCAGAGCCTTGTGCAGCAGGTCAAGTTGTCCTTGGAAATAACTTCTGCAAGCCCCTATCAGCACAGCAGATAAGGCTCAAGCTGGACAGACAGCAAAGCTGCTGTAAGCAGCAATTTACTCCTACAGTCGTAACCTGGGATGAAGGAAGCTGAGCTGGTGTTGCTTTGTGGAAAAGCAGAGAAGGAGCTGATGTACAAAACAGTTCTTTTCTTGATGTGTGTGCTGGTGTCTGGCTGTTTGGTTGTATGACAGAGCTGATAAAGTTGTTTACAGGGCATCCAAGTGGCAGCATTTGTATGTTTGGGTAAATAACAGGATCCAGCTGATACTCCCAAGGATCACAAGCTGGAGTCTGGCCCCCTGCTGCAGCATCCCAGTGTAAAACCACGTTGAACTGCTCTGGCACTGGTTTTCTTTTGGCTTCTAAATAACTGTAAAGCCCCCATTTGTCTGGTTTGGTGCATTTCTGGTACCATCTTGCTCATTTGTCCACCTCTGAGAGCTGGATTCAATCAAAAAGGTGTCCAACTTCTGCACCAAGATAGCCATGACAAATCAATTTATGGGAGGAGATTGCCGAGTGCAAGAAGCATCTGGGGATGGCTTTGAGTCTGGTCCTTATTTTTCACAGGAATGAGTTATGGTGGAGTGTCATCCTGGGTATTTTTGCTTTTACTGTGCAGCTTTCCAGGGTTTCATTCAGAGACTGGTTAAGAGGTTTCATTTCTCTTTAAACTGTATTTCACTTTAACATGGCTGGAGGTTATATAAACATTTATAGGAATCATGAAACGTGATCTTTGGGGGTTAAAAGTGTGTTAAATCCTCCTAATGCTTGAACAGTTTAACACAAAAAAGGACTAATAAACGTGCTAAGTTTTTCACTTGGATTAGCTCCATTTCCTGTAGAAGGTGCTCTCCACCCATAAAGAAAACTTGATGGGAGAAGACTGAGAGCATTTTAAGCCAATATCTCACATTCCCACTTAACAATTCCTATTACTTTTCATCTTATTGAAGCAATGCTTAATCATATAAGGAGAGGTCAAAACAACTCCTCTGAGCTAACCAGAGCAACACTGGGAGCATGTCCTTCTGACATCTCCCCTTTTCCCTCTCCCTCAGATGAGACATAAACCACACAACACGCAGCAAGCTGCCTACAAGGCGCATAGAAACTATTTCTATTTGAGAAATCCTCGTTGTATTTCACCCCGGGTCCAAGTCTGAATGTTTCATCAGCTGGAAGTGCTTGACATTAAATGTCTTCTGCTTGTTATTTCAGGCACTGAAAGACAAACGTGTCTGCTGCAGCACGACCTGGGTTTAAGCTCGGGCTTTCTTCGGAGATGAAATCCGCAATTGGTTTCTACTGAAAATTGTGGCCTGATAACTGTGGTGTTTTTACAGCCCCTGACTATCACCAGGGTGGACCCTGAAGGCTCTGCTGGGGGAAGGGGTGGCTGGGGAGCACCCAGGGTTGGAGGTGATGGGGGAAGGGGTGGCTGGGGAGCACCCAGGGTTGGAGGTGATGAGTTCCCAGGTCCCTCCCTCTGTTTCAGAGCAGCCCGTGCAGGAGAGCTGGGCAAGAACCACCAGGATATGCCAGGAATTTCAGCAAAAAGCCGCTCAACTGCTCCTTCAGTGCAAACTCTAGGCTGTTTTGGGATGACCCTTCCTCTTGTCCCTTGCTGCCACCTCCCAAAACGGATGAAAGTCAGCCAGGCCCTACTAGGCAAAGACTCCCAGCAGCAAAGCCAGGTTCTGGAGAACAGCACACTGCTGGTTCTCTGCAGGCTGATGGAATGGGACAAGGGCTGGGCTCAAACCCTGCCCTGAGATGTTCCAGGTTACTGAGGCGTTTGGACACAATTGCCCCTTCCACCAGCGGGCTGGGAGAGCAGCTCAGGCTGCCCCAGGCTCGCAGGCAAACCCGAGCCTGCCTGGGAAACTCCAGGCAGCTGCTTCCTATGACACAGGAAAGCCATCCCAGCCCTGCCACAGCCTCCCCTTCCCAGCACAGCTTCCAGCTGCCCCAGGGCTGGGAGGGGACAGCCAGGCCTGCTTGTCCTGGCCAGGAAGCATCCGGACACCCATCCCAAGCATCCGGAGAGCTATTGTCCTTCTGGAACTGCTGCTGGGATCCAGGGCTGCCTGGTCCCCACTCCCCTTCCACGTGGCTCTTATCCCACTTCCCAGCATAAAGACCCACACTTCTCCCACCCCCTCCTCGGGATCTGCCAGCCCTGCATGGGATGTGGGCACCAGGCAAAACCCAACAGCTACTGCTCACAGAGTTAATAATATTCCATAAAAGCTTCCCGACAATGACATTTTTGTTTTGGCTTTGGAATATTATCAACGAGTGGGAAGTACACAAATAACCTATTTTCTCTCCCTGCAAAACGTAATATTGGTGAACTTAATTCCTTGTTCCCAAGGCTGATTTACTAAAAAAAGACTTAAAAAAAAAAAAAACCAACAAAAAAAGCCCACAAAAAGTGGTGAGCTGTTAAAATCTTGCTTTCAGGAGGTCACATAGATGCAGAAACCACCACAGCCCCCAAGTCCTTTGTGTCTGACCTGGTGCCCCCCATCCTGCCAAATTAAAACATCTTCATGTGTCACTTCGAGTTACAGGGCTGTGCAATCACGTCACCCTTTGGAGAGCAAGTGGCACGAGAGGCAGCCCAGCAGCTGAAGAGAAGTGGGCACAGCTTTTGTTGGCCACTTTCTCACAAGCCCTTTTGCTCCATGAAAATCCACCAGGCACCAGTCAGCCTTGACAGGAGTTTTCGGATGGATTGTGTGTGGAAGAGCCATAATCCCAAGCACCCCAGACTCTGCTCAGCTCCTGGTGGAAAACCTTGCTAATGAGCCTAACTGAGAACAGCTGGAGAAGCCAAATCTTCTGGTGGAGAGGGAAATACCCTCCCTTGACTGAACACTTTCCCAGTGCCCCAAGCTGACCACAGCAAGCCTTTGGAGCACGGTGCCTCCCACCACACCCCCAGCTGTAACAGGGAATCACCTGAGCCGAACTGCCAGGTTGCAAAGGCCCTGCTGTTCCTACAAGGACCTTCCCAGCACTGTTGGGGCCCAGATTTCCACACTCACCACGCAGTAAGCCACCAGGGCTCCCTGTGCAAAGCCTGCCAGCACATCGGTGGGGTGGTGCTTGTGGTCCGACACGCGGGACAGCCCGGTGTAGAACGCCATCATGATGAGGGTGAACTGGAGCAGGGGACGGAGCAGGCGGGCTCCCTTCCACGTGAATCTGGCCTGCAGATAAAACTGTGGGAAGAGAGGGAAACAAACAAACAAAAAAGGTTCGTTAATTTGCCCAAGTTTGCCCAAAATGCAGCAGCAACTGCTCCGTGGGGGTGGCTGTGGAGCAGGCCCTGTGGTTCAAGGAGGGAGAGTTGACAAAAAGGAAGGATGCTCCTTGCACCCGTGTGGCCTCTGGAGGGATTTTTAACCCATGGAGGGGATGAGGACAGAGGTGGATGGGCACAGCCCTCCCTCAGTGACCAGGGGATTGGGACCCCCTGCACCCCTGCTCTCCTTCAGCCTCCACACAACTCTGCATCCGAGTAAAGAAATTCCTCCCCAGCATTATTAATGCGTAACAAAAACAAGGTCCCAAATATGGGGTATTTAGTACTCATACCATCTCTCAGAGGAAAAAGAAGAGTCAGTGCAGCATGCTAAACCTTCAGAGCCATCCCGAGAACCCCCAGACATGGCCACAACCACCAACAATGTGCACAATGCCAGCCTCCAACACTCCCATCGTGTTTCCCAGCCCAAGCCTCGGGGTTTTCAGGGAAACAGAGAGCAGCTGCCCCACTGCATGGCCTGGGAATTCCCTCCCTGGGTGGGAATGACAAGCAAAGCCCCGGCCCAGCCCGAGAAGACGACGCTGGGGTGATGTCAAGCAGACATTGCAGCCCTGCCGTGACTATCTCGGGCCCGTTTCCGCTGCGGCTGTGGGGCACGGCCGGTTCCTGTGGGAACCGGGAAGCTGGGCGGGAAGAGAGGGCAGGAAAACAGCAACTCCTGCCGTGGATGAGCGCAGGGAGGAAGGCTGTGGGAAGGGAGGGACCGCAGCAGCCGGCAGGCTTGGGGAGCAGTGAGGCTCAAAGGGTGTGAAAGTGCGTGGCAAGTGCTGCTCAGCTCCTGCAGCCCAGCCCCGCTGCCCCTGGGCTCAGCTCTGCTCTGCCTGCTCTGAAATGAAGCCCTGGAGCCAGACCCTGTGGCCTTCAAGGGGCTCTGCTACATCAGAGGGCTGCAAAGGGGTTTACTCCCCATTTATGGTGCCTTTTACACACCCAGAGCAGTTTGCACCGCCTTGATATGAAAGGGAGTGAAAGCTCTCACTGGGTTTCCTGAAACCACAAGTAACTTAATGACAACATAAAAGCATAAAATGTCCTATAAAAGCAGAACTAATTGGGAAGCTGATAAGGGGGGAAGCATAATTTTTGGCCAATTTAGTATGTTTGGCTGTTGCATAAGCACTGTATCTAGCCCTTTTTGGAAAGAACACACACTGGGCTCCTCAGAAGAAACAAAACATCACATCCTCTGAATGGAGCAGATGCTCCAAATTATCCAGATTGTTAGCCAATTAACATGGAAGGGAGCAGCACCAAGACAGCTCAGTGCTGGCAAATGCACATAGTGATTCTGGGGAATATATCTGCAAACCGGCCCAAGCCTGGGAACGTAGCCATGGCCCCATGGAGCACATCCCACACCCCACACCTTGGCCCCTTCCATCCCAAACCATTCCCTGGTTCTATTTTCATGTTCAAGCGCCTCAACTCAGCCCAGGTGACAGTGCAAAACTCAGGTTCCAGTGTGCTGCTGCTGCTGCAGAGCAAAAATAGCTCCTATTATATATTATAAACCATCACTCTCAGCTCTACCAGGAAGACTTGAAACCTGATGTCTTGTTTTAATTTTCTGTCTTTGTCCCATCAAATCCCTTAAGAAGGAAATTTGCTGCTGGATAATCTGACATTTGCCACTTTTGCACAGCCTGGACACCTTCTCAAATATTTCCATCCCACAAGCCTGGACTAAAAAAGTCATCTAGAGGTGAGGGTGCAAGGTATCAGGTAAAAATTAGCAATAAAAAGCAAAGAGGAAGTTTGAAGACACAATAAAGTAGGCACTTCTAGGGATGAACTGTGTCCCTCATATGCAATGTTTAGCCCTGGTAAAGGAGTAAAAAGCAGTGTGGCACCATAGGGAGTGTGCTGGGTGTCCCCCAAGTCCCCAGCACCCAACCCACACCCACACCTGTGTATCTTGGAGGAGTAAAACCCACCCGAACAGGTGGTCAGACACTGCAACACCTGTATGAGGATCTCAGCTGAGTTCCTTTCACTGCCACAATAAAAGCCATGGACAAATTGCTCTTTATTCTCCATTCATAAGGACAAAAAAGAGGATAACAGTACTCCTCATATTCCACAGGCATTTTATGAACATGCAGTGTTACAAAAGCTGAGACAAACACCAGGATTCCCTAAATACTTCCAAGACTTGGGGTGCTCCAAACTTTCCCTCTGCCCTCAGTATGAAAGAAAAACCCCAGTTAATAACACAAAGTCAAAAAGTGAAAGTAGAATTAGAAAGTGAAGTAGAAAGTAGAAAGGGGCTGAAAGGATCAGAATTTCCCTAAAGCAGGAATTAGTGCTATTACCAAGAAATGGGAAGTTCCTGGAAATTTATCTGAAAATCTGCTTAGGAAGGTGTTTTTGTTGTTTTGGTGGGGTTTTCTTGCCTTATTTTTTTTTTTTTTTTTTTTGCTCCTGGGAGCAAATCTGAACTGCTGCGTGCTACAGACTGACAGATTTACAGATTTGGATGGGAATGTGGAGCTGGAATGGAGCCCTTGCCAGGAGGGGGTGGAAGAGCAAGACCACAACTGGGGTTATTTCCACCACAGGGCAGCAAAAACCAGGAGCACCAACAGGAGCAAGGGTGGGTGAAACGGGATCACACGGAGTGGGAGTCTCTTGGAGTTCCCATCCGCTGTCTCCTGGCAGAGGCTGAGCTACCACAAAGCAGATGGCTTGAGGGACGTCACAACCCTCTCCCTGTGCCAGGGGACTTCCACAGGGCTGGTGGGACAGCCCATAGCCACACACAGCCTCTGAGCAAGCCGAGGAGGAGCTGGCAGGGGACACAGGCTCAGAGCATCACCTCCAGCCTCCCGGGGCTTTCTGCTCTCCAGAAATCCCGTCCCCTTCACGCTCTCCCCGCCGCAGCGCTGGACTCCGTCAACCACGGCCCTTAGTCACACCTAAAGATTCCTTCTGGGAAACAGCTGGGCTTGTTCCTGGCTGCCTGACCCCAAGTGACCTCCTTCTCCAGCCCCATCTGCAAGCAGAGTGGTACCCAAAGCGCTACAGGGCCGAAACCTCTCCAGCCCAAACTGATCCCAGTGTAATACACTGCCCTGGCTGGGCAAAGCCAGCTGGAGGCTGGGGAATGCAGAATTTGGCTTTCAGCACCAAGCTGGTCAGAAGGGAAGGACAGGAGATGGGCAAAGACTGCTCAGCGTGTGCTGTTTGCCTCTTCTCCTCCTTTGCTGAGTGCACAGCACCCCCTCACCCTGTCAGAAATATCCCATCAGCTCAGCAGCTCAGTTCACAGCTCAGCCTTGGCCTCTGATGTAATTCCATTTTATTCTCTTCCTTAGGTCACCATTAACCTCAACTCCAAGTCCACAACCACCACAGAGGTTCCTTCACAAGGGCACATCACTGCTCAGCTGTACCAGGGCACCTTCTCCACCCCTCAGCAAGGAGCTCCAGGGAGAAGCCTCACTCCCCTGACACATAAACCCAGCACCATTTCTCATTTTCCATTTACATCAGCAGAACACACCACAATCCATTCTGAAGTCTTCTGCCTCACCCACTGGCACATATTAAATACACAGGGTTTGCTTGCATTTTATCCAGAGTCAGCCAACATTGCTGAGGGATATTAATTCAGCTTTTCAGATATTTAAATTTAGCTTTTCTGCACTCTTCATGGGATTTCAGGCAACTTTGTGCTGCAAATAAATCAGCACTATGGTCTCAAAGGCTTGAAGGGAGTGGAAAGCATCCACTGCTCTCTGCAAAGACTCCCCCACATCCACAGAAACAAAACAAGGAGGTGTGGGTCAGCTCCAGAGGGCTGCATGGAATAACCTATTCCATACCTCCTCTTCCCTCAGCCTGCTATAAATACGTATTACAGCTCACTCAGCCAAGGAGTAACAAAGCAAGGAAAATTAGGACAAAGAAGATTACCCAAGAGTTATTTCCCCTTTTAAATTTTTTATACAAAGGCCTGATGTTAATTGAGTATTCCTGGTGACAAGAAGGCTGCGAGAAACTTAGCCCTGAAGTGTCAGCATTTAGAAATAAATCCCAGGGGATTTTACTGCACTGCAAGTGCCTTTCCCTGGGACTTTTCCCTCACAGCCCTCCAGGGCTTGGCATCTATCAGTGTTTTCCTACTAGGAGCCCATGGATAGCACAGGGCTCTGCTGCTGTGCCAGGAAATGGGGAAGCTGTGGTCACTCAACCACTGCTCACCAAATATCTGGACAAATCCAGCCCCACACTGCAGGAAAAGCCCTGTGGGATGCGTGGGAATCCATGGATCTTTTAATAGACTGACTGGAATTTTCTGGCACCCGTGTCCCCCAGGTGAAGCAAACTTGAAAACATTTTAATTCAGAATGGGCTCCGAGAGCGAAGCCAGGGAACGCCAGGAAAGACGGGAAGTGACTTATCCTGGAAATATGAAGTATTGTTCAATCAGGAACACGCTGGGGACACGGCTGATCTGCCAGGCCTCTGCAGGACACACTCAGCCCCACAGACACCCCCACTCTGCAGAAGCTCCTGGCACACTTCTGGTAGCCAAAGTGTACGCAGCAACTTGCTGCAGCACAGCACTCACTTCCCAGGAACAGGGGAGCACCCGTTTTGCCTTGATCGAGGAGATTTCCTGATTAAATCCACCAAACATACCTCCTGCAGGCACTGGCATGGTGGATGCCACATTTCTAACCAGGCTTTCAAAACCCCAGCTCATTCATTGGAGTGGGCAAGACAGCAGGGTTTATCTTGCATCAAATAAAATCCCTCTGGCTTACGATAATCTCTTTTTTCTTGTAATTATTTTTTCTGATATTATCAGCCTCTCCAATGTGGCAGACTTTCTGCCTGCCTTTTTCTGTAAGATTTCTCTGTCAGGCTCTGGCAGTGACCAGGGAGCTGCAGTGATGGAGAGCAGAGTGCTGCTGGACAAGCTGGAATCACCGAATCACTTAGGTGGAAGAGAGCCTTGAGATTGTTGCCTCACCTGTCTTGTCTCAAGTTGCCTTTTTCTCCCTTCAATTTATCATGAAATACTTGATGTAAATTTTCCTGACTTCTTAAGGCACAAAGCAACTGGACAGCTGGTCAGACAGAGTCTGCTACCAGACATATCACAGATCTGGGACAAGGTAAAAATTAAAAATAAAATCATTTAAAAGAGGTTGCCCCCTCCACAGAAAGGGATAAGTGGAGCAGCCTTTTGTCCTGGGTCAGGCGCTGTGGAGCAAAGTCTGGTGAGTGCTGACAGCTCAAGTGCTCCCATATGGGGACAGGGAAGGGCAACAGGGAGAGACCAGAGGCATCTCTGTGCTCTGAAGCATCACACAGGAGCTAAACACCACTTCTAAAGCCTGCTGCAAAGTTAAAAAGAATATCAGGCAGCAGGCATTGGTGCAAAGCAGCAATGGAAAATGAGCCATGCAGGTTTTCTGTGCATCCTGTGGGGACTTGGAAAGCACTCTGCAGTTCTGGGGTCTCTGCCACCAGCCCCCCAAGCTCTGTATTCCCATTTGTTTCTCACCTGCTCCACAAGAGCTGGATTTTCAGAAAAACACATGAAAAAAGAAAGTTTGTCCAGCAACCTGCAGAAAATGGGTCAAGCCCTGGTAAAGAATCCATCACGATCTTAATAGGGACTGGCAGTCCTTGCTGTTCCCAGAGGCTGGGCTTGAAAATATCTCAGGGCTGACTTATCTGACTGCTCACAGACCTCCCCAGAAATAAATGACTGCCTGTGTGAGCGATGGCTTCCAAACTCAGCTCAGAAAGTTTTACGATGGGCTGAGCCTCCTGTGAAGCATCACCAAGGCAGTTCTTCATTGTAATACGGCTGGGAGGAAACGGCCAAGACCTTCAGTGAAGAAATTCAAAAGTTTTCCAAGAACAAAATAAGAGGGAAAACAAAGCAGGAATTTAATATGCCGCCCACAACTGCCTGGAAAGCTCAGTGATTCAGTTACAGGAGCTGCTCACAGGGAGGGGGATCCAAGGCTGAAAAGGCAGGAGGGAGCAGTGGTCACTTATCTTTCCAGAGGGCGAGGGATGGGGGGAGCACTGCTCATAGATAAAAGCTCATGTTTCATGTTTTTATCAGCGCAGTGCTTTTCCTCTGCTTGCAACTCTGAGATTACCAGGGACGGAGGAGGAAATCTTAAAAGCAACACAAAACTTGATTTTTTAATGAAATAAATAACTTATAAAAAAGGAAAACCAGACACAAACTCCTCTCAGCACCCCCCCAGAAGGGGGTGTGTGTGTGTGTCCAGCCCATGTGGGCAGCTCTGCCTCCCGCAGCCGTGGCAGGAAGCACCTTGGCAGCCACCCTGGCCCCAGCCCAGGCACAGGAAGGGCAGAGCCATTTCTCACTGACAAAGGAAAACAAGTCCAGCCCTCCCCTCCTGAACCGGGCAGGCAGGGCTGCTCCACCTGCTCCTGCTGGCACATTTTGGAACCAGGCATCACCTCCTGACATGGCCACGGCAGCACATCCTCCCCCTTCATCCATCAAACATTCTGGCTCGCCCCAAACTCTGCTCAGTGGGAACAGCAATGTGGGGCAATCAAAATTGCACAAGCCGTCCACAAATTTAGCAGGATTTGGATTTAATTGCCACCTTGGCCACATCCCAAAGCTGCATACACAGCTCAGCTGTCATCCCAAGAGTCTTTATCCTAAATAACACCACAGCAGCTGAGGGTGGGTCTTCCCACCAACAGCTCAGACTCTTCTTTTTCAACCAAGTTTTCCATGTCCAACACTCATCCTGCCATCACTGCTATGGAACGTGGGACAGGAGGACAGGGGATCAATCAGCTCAGCGAGGTCACTTACCACCAAATACAGCATGGTGTACAGGGAGAAGGACGCGTGCCCGGAGAAGAAAGATTTCCTGCAAAACAAAGCAGGCACTCAGAACCAGCCAGCATAATCCTCAAGATTATAATTCTCCTTATAACATGGTGACTTGCCTGTGACATCTGAGGGTGCCAGACCAGAGGGACTCACAACCCCCAGTTCTCTGGGTTATAAAACCCCTGTTATCCGCCCTGCCTGCTGGTGAGGCAGAAAGCAAATGGATGGACAGGATGCTTGCATTGTTTGTCCCTTCCTGGCCTACTCATGGGACAGCAGTTATTTCCAGGATAAACCAATAACTCATCATCTCGCCTCAAATAACCGGGAAACCCTAAAGCAATGAGAAGAGAGCAACTTCTCCAGTCACTTCACTGCAGCATGAGGAAGGTGCCCCTGGAAAAGTCAAAATTGGGCATCTGATGGATGTGATAGAGCTCCAGGGGAGGCACTGGCAGCCTTGCCTGTGTGGTGAAGCCTTTCCTGAGGAGAAGCTCTGCTCTGGGACAGCTCGGGCTGCTCACCATGAGCTCAGCTCTGGGGGGTGAATTCCCACACAGAGCAGCAGCTCAAGGAAACAATAGTGTAGGAGTAAAGAGAAAGGAAAAGAAATATTGTTCAGCTGAGTGCCACACTTCCCAAGGGAAACTGCTGCTACTGGAAAAGGGATTTATGGCCTTTGCAGAAAAAGCAGCATTTCACAGAATCCAAAAATGGTTTGTGCTGCAAAGGACATCAAAGACCAACTCATTCCACTCCCCTGCTATGGGTAGGGACAGCTTTCACTAAACCAGGTTGTTTAGATCCCCATCTAAGATGGCCTTGAACACTTCCAGGGATGGGGCATCCATCCACAGCTTCTCTGGGCAATCTGTTCCAGTGCCTCACCACCCTCACAGGGAAGAATTTCATCCTAATATCCAAACAAACCCCACTCTCAGTATCAGATTTGAATCCTCTATTGCTGACAGAGAAACCCCAGACACATTTAGTGGCAGCAACCCTTGGCTTTGGTGCCAGGGGCTCTCACCTGGCTTCCTGCACCCTGCTGTCACTTCCCCTGCAGGTGTAGTTCTGGATGTAAACTCCCTTGGCGCAGTTGATGGTGGAGAAATCCAAGTCACAAACCGCCAGGAAATGCGGCCGCAAGCGCCCGACGGACACTTTGGCAATGTCTGTGAAGGACTGGCTGATGGCACAGCCAAAAACAAAGCAGCCCACTTGCTTGTAGAGAGCTGCCACGTAGGGGTTCTGGATGAAGGAGCGGGATTTCTCCTTCAGGTAGTGGATGCGGTAGAGCTCTCCCGTTATAATCTGTGAGGGAAGCACAGCAGAGAGGTCAGAGAGCAGGAAAAGCACTGCAAGAGCAGGGCTGGGTGTGAATGCAGGGCTGAGACAGCTCTGGGATCTCAAATCCCAGATCTGGATCTCCCAAATTCAGGAATCTGCTTCTGTAGTGAGGAAGAAGCAGCCATGGCTCACTGTCTCTCCATCCTCCCACTCCTCCCCTCCCAATGCTCAGAATGGTGTTTATGGAAAAATCTAATAAACAAAACAAAAGAGTGAATTTTGGGTAAACACACTGGCATATCTTTACAAAAGTGAAATAACACCCCAGCATAGTGGGAAAAGAAAATTGACATAAACCAGATAAAGAATTAGTGCATGTTGGAAGGAGAGGCCAGACCTATTACTCTCTTATCAAACTGATTTTGGAGGAAAATAAACCCACAGACTGCTTATCTTTCTCCCCTATAATCATTAACACAACAAGGGAAGAAACAAAAAGCCCCAAATTTTTCAGATTCTGGCCCAAAACTTGCTGCCAGCAGACCCAATTCAGACCTCTCAAGGCCTCCAAAAAGTCCAGCTATTTTGGGGCATTTCAAGGGGTCTTGCCATCACATGGCAGCAGATTATGTTTTTCTTGTGTCAGGGGTGCTGAGGTTTGACAATATCGCCATAAATCACTGTCAGGGAGCAGAGGATCCAGCTTCTCACACTCATGACTCTTATGAGGCAGGTTAATGAAAATCAGGCTGTGAAATGAAGTCCAAATGTCTCACCTCTCCCAAAGAGCCAAAGATTTAAATTGTGCTCCGTCACGCTACACATCTAAATTTTAAGCTCCAGATTTACAGCTTTAGGATTTCATTCATTACTCTAAATGTTTTTATACCTCAGTAATAAATTGAGGCAGAAGCTTTGTTTTTGGTTTTTTTTTTTTTTTTTTTTTTTTTGGTTGCCCCCTTTTCCCNTTTTTTGGATGCCCCCTTGTCCCTACCTCTCTATAGTCACGGGGACTGTGAAATGTAAAATTAACTGTCAGGAAAAATGCCTTCATGTTAATCCCTTTCTGGAGCAGCCAGCAATATTCCTCCCAGCCTGGCAGCCTGCCAGCCATAAGCAGGAGAGGAGGCTCCCCTGCCTACCTTTTTTAAAAGCTTGGCACAACCTTTGGAAACTAATAAACTGGAAAAGTATGGCAATTAGACTAAGAAGAGTTGAAGCTGTATCATTGTTTGAACTCACTCGTACCGGGGGTTGAAAAAACAAAGGTTGACCTAAGGCAGCTGAAATTGCAGCTAAGCAGGCTTTATCAAAGAGAGATACAACTGTAATAACAGAAAATAAATGCCAAGCCAGAGCAGGCTCTGCTACCATGCACAGAAATTCTTTAAGTGGCTGCACCACCATTTGGGGTTTACACATCACAGCTGAGATTTCCTCTTGGAAATCTGGCAGTGACCAAGGCTTGTTTAGGGAGCTGCATCATTTTAATCCTCACAGTCTCCAAAGACCATGGTTTATCTCCATTTTGAACCACTTTCCAGCACAAGCTGCCAGCCAGGAAATCTGCTGGCGTGAGGCCTGCAGAGGGAGGTTGTCCTGGATGGACACAGAAGCTCCTGCACAAGGGCAGGTCCGCTCCCAAAAGCCTAAATTCACAAAAAGGGTCAAAACTCATGGCTTTCACAGAGGGAAGACCAGACAGATTGAGGATGATATCTGATACTGGGAGATGTGCCATTACTGCAAACTCACAAACAGATCCATGCAAACCTGAGGCTCTTGGCCTGGGGAAAGGCATGTGACCATTTTAAACAGGGACCAACAAAAGTCTGGGGATTAATATTTTTCTCTCACCGTTGGTGGTCTGGGTAATTGCAAACATGTAGCAGATTGTAAACTGGAGCCTTCATTCCCTCACTAAAATGCTGCTGGGTACCCAGGAACCCTCCCCAGTTACCGAAAGCATGGATCAACTTAATGAGAAGCTAAAAATTGGGTAAACTTGGTTTTTTGGCAGTGCTGTCCCAGATAAAGCAAGACGGTGAAAAACTAATGCAGCACAGATGTGCACAGACTGGAAGGACATCCTGAAAAGAAAACAAGTTTGAAAGATATCAAGCTCTTCTCATGCCTTGCACTCCTGGCAAGCCATCCACATGGGACCTGTGCCATTCCCAGGTGATGGGCACAATTCCCTGGCACACGTATTTAAAAAAGCTGGTCACTAGAGAGAAGCCCACATCAAACTTTACTGTCTGTGAATGCTTTTTGAAGACTTTCAGTTGTCAAGTCCATTTTACAGTTATTATAAGGTATCACCAGCAATCCAATTAGCCTGTAATTACTTTTAGAGCTTTTCTAGCCACTTGCTTTTGGTGCAACATTATCTGTGCTAATCACATTGCAGCGTATCACCTTCAGCTGTAAAACAGCCAGCTAATCCAGGTGTGTAACTTAGATCACCTAGCAAATTAATTTAATTAGGAATTTTTCATAGCCCTTCAAGACCTATCAGGTGTGAGGACACAGTAGCACAGCAGTGGTGGTACCACAGCCTACAAGGCACAGGAAGAGGAGTGTCACCTTCCCCTAGCCATCCAAGGGACCACCAACATCACATCAACCACCTTCCAGCACGAAGGGCAGTCAGGAGAGAGGTGAGAGTGCACAGCCCAGGGGCACAAGCCTCTCCAGTGTCATCTGCATGGAAATTTGCCTGAAGTCAGTAAATACACAGATATTAAAACCAAATGCATATCCTCTCCCATCCTGATGGAAGCAAAGGTCTCGCCTCTGCCGTTTACTTAACAAACCCTCTGGGTGTCCTCACGCCACTTAAAACATGACCTGGACCTTTTTACCCCAGGCTAGACTGCCTGTGATGCCACGTAAAGTGAGGGCGTGAAATTTTGGCTGCTCCATCCCAAAAGCCAGCTCCCTGGAAGTGCTCATAACCACTGCCCGCCTTCCAAAGGCAAAGGATGTGAGCGAAGGGAGCGGAGTCAGTGCTTTGTGGATTTGGAAGGAATTCCTATTATGCTACAGTAATTCTGGTATCTGGGTTACATCTGAAAAAGGAGGTCAGGCTGACTTGGATTTTCCATGCAGGCTGCCATAGCAAAGAAATCTGGTGCTTCAGTTCCTTGTTAGCCATTTGTGTCACTCAACAGCAAATAACTGAGCTTTTGAATTTACCTTATTAAGTTACATTTGTTGTGGGCACAGCGAAACCAGGGCAGAAACATCCAATTCTTTGGGGATTTTCTTTCTCTTTTAATTGACCTGCTATTTCGTGGTAGAGAGTTGATGGATCACACAGGCAGCTGATTATGTTTCCAGTTTGTGTTCCAACTCCTGTATTTGCCACTGCCTCATTAAGGATCAGAAGCACACTCTGTATGGAGCTGGCGTGCCGATAGCCCTGGCAGTAATGCGAAAATGAGAGGCTTTTTCATTTAATTTTTATGGCTTTTCCACACTCAGGGGTCATTCACCTGCAAGGTAAAATTCTGCTGTGTTTATAGAATTGGGGGCCTGGCACCTTTTGGGTTTGTTTTGGGGAGGGAGATGGAAGAGGGTCAGGGCAATTTTGGGGATCTGCTTTGCTGAGTGTGTGTATGTGGTCAGGGAATGGATGGAGAGATGAGGAAATGATGGAGATATTCACATCACAAAGCAAGGCTGCTGAGGATGGGGTATTACCAAAGTAGGCACTGTGCCATCCTAAAATATCCACTGCCTATGACCTTCCATCTGTGAGGAAAGGTGAAAGGGGAACAAGTGCTCCTGACCTCTCCATCTCCATTCCTCCCACCTGAAGGAGCAAGAGGAAGGTGGCATCTCTGGGAAAGCACCTGAGCTGTTCTGGCAGCAGGTGAGAAGGAAAATGTAGGTACTTTTCACAGGGGAATTTCATCCTAGCTGGAAGTGTTTAAGCAACAACCAGGAGACAGCTCTTGTCTTCTGCCCCAGACCAGGCACACGTGGGCATCAGGAGGCTCAATTCATGGGCCGAGTTCAGCTTTTTGGCTGACAAATAAAGCTCCTGCCATGCAATCATTTCCCAGCACAGCTCCAGGAAAACTGGCAGAAGGAGAATGAAGAGGCATTGGGAGGGTGGGACATAAACTACATTTCACAGCAAGGACTCTGGGAATATGCTCCCCATGGAAGGTTTTAATTGTCTTTTAAAAACGGCTGTAATATGCAATCTCTTAAAAACGTAATACTAACCTGTTAAATTTTCCAGGCACTGGTTAGCTGAAAAGATGTATCCTTTCTTTGTTTTTTAAACCTTATAAAATAGGCAAATACCAGGAGTTATTTGAATAGGGACAAACCATGCCAAGTCTTTACTGACACTCAAGTGTTTTTGCCTCTACTCTGAACTCCTACTGGAGGGTGAAAAAGTTCTTGGGAAGCTCACAGACTTGCCCAAACAGCTTTGGGCCTGTTTACAGGCTTCAAGAGAAATCTCATCCCTCTCATTACAGGCTTTCATTTGTAAATGTTTGCAACTCCTGCTTACAAAAGTCAAACAATCGCAGAGGAGATGTGCACCCCGTAGATATGGTGGCAGCATTAGCAGGACAAAGAGGTGCCAAAAATCCCCTCCGGGGACAGAGGAGGAGGTTCTGGAGGTGGCACTTACCGCCAGGATGGCTATGAGGATGCCCGCAGCACAGAGCACCGCGTCGTTGATGGTTTCCACGTTCTTCTGCGGGTACCTGATGCTGTCGTCGTCGCAGTAGAAGCCCCTCTGGTAGGGTTGGATTGTGCTTGTCTCGATGATGAGGAAGGGCAACCCCGCTACAAAGAAGGGGAGACAACAACCAAACCCATCAGCACTAGAGGCAAAACCAAGCAGCTCTCAAGAAAAGCCCCCCAAGATTCAACTACAAAACCCCTTGCAAACCAGGCATCATCGTTCCTGGTGCTTTTCTTTCCATATCGCTATCTTTCCAAAGGGAAAGGGGTTTGTTTTTCCAAGCTGGTCTTGCAGGGAAAAAGCATCTCCTCTGTTATGGTTATCAGATGTCTGCGCAGCCTGGTTCCAGTTAAGCCCTGTGAGCTGCAAATATTAACTTACAGGAACAGACCCCTGGAGCAATCCCTCTGCAAAAGGCCATGAAAACCAATCTGGCACTTTTCTCCGGGGAGGGCCTGATGCTCTTCCGAGCGCACCAGGCAGAGCAGCCCAGAGCTGTGCAAACAAACACGGCAGGATCGAGTATCCGCAGGGCTTCCCTCCTACCTGGCCAGCCCAGCTACTCTCCAGCCCCATCACTTCCCTGCCTTTGAAGCCTTCCTTGGCTCACTCCTCTTTGTGTTCACAGGGTGTACTGACAGTTTTCTGAGAGTGTTTGTACCTGCTAGTGCCCCAACCATGTGCTTTGAGCAGCTGTGGGACACCCATCCATGCAAGGACCAGAGCATCCACAAAAGCGGATGAGCTCCCATCAGAGCCTGTTCACCCTCAATCACAATAAAGCCATGTGAAATCCGGGGTTTAACCACTATCTGTGAGCCCTCTGTGCAGGATTCCTGTGTCTGTACAGCCTGGCTGGGAGCAGACCTGCTCAAGAACATGGATCAGGACACAAAGTATGGCATGTCCGTAACTCCTGGGTTTTTTAAGTTTTTCAGACAAATACAGCATTGCCTCAAAGCTAGAAGGGTGTTTCCCAGTCACAATGTCACCTTGGGCAGGGCACCCTCCTTCCCTGTGCCTCAGTTTCCCCACTCATCTTTGCTGTTAGGCCCATCATCAAGAGGAGCACTACATCCCCACAAAACCAAGCCCCAAATTCCCTGAAACCCATGTTCAGAGTAAATCATAAGCCACAAGGTACAGGAAACCCTCCTCCCACTTGCAGAGCGAAACCCAGGTAAGGGGAAAAACAAATGCAAAGTGGTTCCAGCTGTCCTTGGGCCAAGACAACAGGTCTCACACCCAGATCTTACAGAAGGCATTAGAGAATACTTGTCGACCACTAACTTGCTTAAGTATCTGTGGGTTTGTTTACACAGCTAGCAGTCAAAGACATCAGAGGGTTTTTCCTTCCAAAATGAATAAAAATAATAAATAAAAAATGAAGTGCTGTTGGGTCTGACCCAAAGCTGTCCACGGTACATTTGTAGTGAACACCATCTGCTAGAAGTGATGAGCAAGGACACCATCCATGTTGTTCAGAAGTGTCATCAAAATGAAGTTCCCCATCTTCTCCACATGAACCACCCTCTGGATTTCACTTTGCGCAATCCACTTTGGCTCCTTTTCCTATATGTTAATGGGTTTGCCTAAGCCAGGATTACTACAGGGTTTTGTTAGTCTTAAGAAAAACTCCATCACCTGTGAGCAGGGACAACACATACTGAGGTAAAATTTTCAGGTACCCAACAGTAGTCTAGGCCACTACTTAGGACTCCTTTCAGATCCTCTCAAAAACCCTTGAAATGGGTTGATTGCAAAGTTCTGGGCCTCGAGCTGCTTGGCAAGGCGGGACAGTTTCCACCACATGTGTGAACCAGCAAGGAACAGTTTCAGCACTGCCCGCCCAGCTCAGATTTGGTAAATAAAATCGGACATCTCGCATGAATCCAGCTGATCTCCATTCCACGATTTAACCGTTCTGATGGCCAGCAAGCTTGGCCCCAGACGCCTGCCTCTGATGCCAGCAATCCCGTTTTAATGGGCCACTTAAAAA
>VXBQ01008802.1:696379-718055 GCA_013400175.1 Phainopepla nitens | reverse complement strand
AAAAAAAAAAAAAAAATCCTTAGGTTTCCCCGATGAGGAATGGCAGGGGAAGAAGCGCTAAGGTCGTCGCTGGGCGCGATCCGGTTTCGCGCGCGCTCGGAGCGGCGGCACGGGGTTGAACTCGGGGAGCAGACACACCACGGTTACGTGGCTCATTGTTATTCCTCCAGTTCCTCTTGCTAATGGCTTTCACATGACAGGTCTGTAAAACACATGTTCCCACAGACAATAAAATACATCTGAAAGCTAAAACCGGCCCTAAAAAAAAAAAAATTAAAAAAAAATTAAAAAAAAATAAAATATATTTAAAAAAAAAGAGAGACAATAGTGTTCCTATATATTCTGTGAACCCAGGAATAATAAAGATTTGTTTCTCCTTCACTCATTGAGGAGCATGGGGTAGTATTTCCGTGTTTCAATTATATGTACACTTGCCACAGCTATAATAAGAGTGTAAGTGACCTATATGGGACACATTTTCATAGAGCACATAGGCATAGTTTGGAAAATCCAATGGGTTTGTTTTCTCTCCTACAAACTTGTGGTTTAGTGGGATATTGCCAATCAAGTCTTGATATTTTTCCAGCAAAACACTAACCTCAGATTCCCTTTTTTCTTTTCCCTTCCCCTTTTTTTCAACATGAGAAACATAAACACACTCCCTATAACTGAATGAATATTCCTTAGAAGACATAACATGCCTTTGATTTTGAGGGTTGGGGTGAGAGGCTGCTCTTTCACCCAAGGAATGGAAGACCCCAGCCCATGGCAAACAATAAATTGTGCACAAAATGGCTCTTCTTCCACAAGCTTATTTCTTGGAGGACGGGTTGTCTGAGGGACTAGGTCACATTTTTTTGGCAAGGGGGTTCCAGCACGGAGAAACCTTTAGTGGTGCCAAAAGGCTGCCAGAGCATGGGCTTTGCAGAAAAAAACACTACAGAGGGAAGTCTGGAAGAAGACAGAAAATTAAATGCAGAGAGAGATGCCTTTGGGATCCCTCAAACAAAACACCACAGAGACATTATTCACACTAGGCGATCTGCCCGAGGCAAAAGGATCCAGAAGTGGGGCTTACAGCCCACACACCTTGGAAATGGAAGGCAAGCAGAGTAGGGCTATGTGAGGATGGAACATCTGGCCTCATCACCTCTCCTGCCCCAGTCTGCCTTTCTGAGTCAGCATTTTAACAGGGAATTCAGAGCGGGCATCCCTGGCTGCAGATCCACAGAGTCAACAGCTGAACCCCATAAAGGTGTTAAGTCTTTGACTTCCACCACTTCCCATCCCTACACATGGTACTAAACTATTTGGGGTACAAGAGGTTCACTTCAGGAAACAGGGACTTGCACTGGAGTGAATGACAGATGTACAGGGCAGGCAAAAAAAATTACACTGAATTTGGGGATGTTCACTTTTCTCCAAAAACGGTACTGTCTGGTCATTCTGTCTGTGGGTACAACTCACCTACATGTGCTGACTGACTGCAAAATCTTTAGGAATGCTGCAGAAGGGCCTCACATTCTCCTTAATACCAGTATCTCCATGCTGAGAAATGACACAGAAGCCTGTGGACCATGTCCTAAAACATGGACACAACACTGGCACGTCCACTGGCACACACTGGCACGTCCAAAAGCACACACACCTGTGCAACCAGAGAAGGGCTGCTATCCCCATCCCATGGGAAACAAAAGCATCAGACAAAGGGATTTGTTTCTTCCAAAGCAATAAAGGTAAACAGCGCTGAAATCACCTTCTTGACCTGTAACATCTTTCACAAGGTGAAGGAAAGTTTCTTTTCCTTGTACAATGGGGATTTTTTGCTTTAGTAACAGAACAAGGAAATCCCAACCACAAGCTTTTATCCAGCTATGCTGCAGGAGATCAAACACAGCTCCAAACCATGAGCACAAGAGAATTCTCCTGGGGACTGATCTTGCCCCATCCAAACGGGCTCAGCCCCTCTCCGAGCGGCACGGAGCAGGTGTGGACACTAAGGAATTGTGTGAGGCACTGCGGGATGCTGCGGGGCTGGACATTGAAAAATGATGTTGCTTTTGTTGGGAGGAAGTCCAAGTGACTTGGTGACCTCTAACTGCTGGTGTCCTGTGCTAAGGTATTTCAGAGCAGGGTTTAAATTTATTTGTCTTTCCATTTAATAAAGCCAGTCGAGTTTGGAAATCTAGCACCAAGGAAAAAATATTCCTTTCCGCGGTAAGCACCTTTATTAAGAGGCAGTTAATAGGCAATAATCCTGGGAAGGCTGGCAGCTTGAAAGCTAAAACCCCACCACCAAGCCTAAACAAAACCCCCGTGTACTCTCTGACCAGCTTGAAATGTGCATAAAAATCAAAGGCAGGAGAGAAAAAAGGGCTCTGTGTTGGGTACAGCACTTTGAATCTCAGAGTCTTTGAAAAGTTAACACTTGTGCAGATTTAATGGGGAGAAAGAAATTTTAAAAAGGGGATAAGCTTTCACTGGCCACTCATCAAAAAATGGAAGGAGTGGAAGACAAGAAGCACTTCTGCAGTGACCCACCCAGGCCACTCTCATCTCCCCAGCTCAGCCTTCACCTTTGCACCAACTTAAACCCCATCACCACCTTTTCCTTTTTAAATATCTGGTTTTGATGGAGTTCAGGGGTTTTTATTCCATTAAATCTTTGTTCTTTAGCCCTGCAGGTCAGTGGGATGTTACTGCCTATCTCAACAAAGCAACAGTAATATCTAACAAGTATTCTGTGATGCTTTTCCCTGCCACTGTCTGGGAGTGGGAGTTCTTAGGGTTTCACCAGATTAGACATCTACCTAAATAAGTGAAAAAAAACATTAATTAATTTGGCAAGGCTGAGTGGGGTATCTAATTCGTTACTCAAGTCACACTCTGTAAATATTTGGGTACCTACAAGAGACAGGCTCTCTATTTGAAGTACTTAGTGGCTGATCTTGGGTACATACAAACCTTATTTGGTTTACAATATTTGTACATATTTAAAAATGCATATAAACTAGATTAGCCTACGGTAGGCTTTTATTTGGGCTTTAAAAGTTTGGCTTCCCAAAACTTTCAGAGAAGAATTGCAGCACTGAAAGGCCAGCCTTGGCAACTGCTGCAAGAGCAAGCAACTCCTGAAGCCAACTTACACTGCACATGTATAAATATATATATAAATACAGAAATAAAATTTAATAACCCAAAGAACAGAAGTATTCCCACATTTCTGCCATATCAGGCATGTGCTGTCAATCAAAACAGAGCCCAGCTCTGCACCAGCCCTGGTGGTATCTGAAGGAATGGCAGGAGTGTGGTCAGCTAAAAAAATAATCTCAAGGGACCAGATCTGCAGCCCAGTATCAGCCAAAATAAGCATCCTACTGCAGACTGGATCAAGCTGTTAAATTCAGATTTTTAAAGGTCTTTAAAGGAAAGCAAGAGTGATGTGCCTCCATCCCAATGTTTTTTGAGTGAATCTGGGTATTTGAGGACCACATATTCACTAGGACAAGGAGACAACTGAGCTAGCCATCAGCTCTGCTATTTTATTACCTGCACAGTCTTAATTGTTCTTCACCTTGATTCCAGCAGTCCAGCAGACTGATCTGTGCATCTGCCTGTATTTTGGAAACACATCTAATATCTTTGTTTGCAAAACAGATTCCCATTCAGCTCGATTACAGTTCCACTACTCTCAGCTGACACATGAGGAGAGAAAATTCTCCACACAAACAAACCCTAGACTTTATGGTAAAACAGGTACCTGCTTTAGAGTACTAAAGAACCTATAAACAAGAATCAGTATATATTGTATTTCTCTGATTTAACCTGTTCGGAAAAGTTCTTGGACACAATGGGTTGATTTCCACCAAAAAAAAAAAAAAATAAATTTCTACTTAATTTTCTACTTGCTGTAGGTTTATTCACAAAACTCCTATTTGCTCCATCTATGTCAATTTGTCTGGCATCCTTCCTATGAAGAGAGTGACATTTTTGTAGTCCATTTTATTATTTTTATTTTTCAGCTGAATCATAAAAACTTTAAAGCAAACCTCACCATTTTAGGTCCACCAGATGCTACAGATTCCAAAAGACTTCCTAATGGCACGGGTTCATTTTGACTTAGATGGTATTTTCTGGGTTCTTACTTTTTTGGGGTTTGTTTCTTTGCTTTTAGTAAGAACTAGTGAATCAGGAACACTGGACAAAACACCTCATGCCTGTTAGTGCAACAGCAAACAAGAAGAAAGCAAAAAATATTTATTTTCTATATAGACACCTCCGTAACACTGAGGACTCCAGGCTGCAGAGGTATTTGAGAAGTGCTTTTAAAAGGAACCAAAGGTAGTGTCAGAAGTGACAGGTGTCTCTACCTGCTGCCCAAACCCATCCCTGGAAGTGTTCAAGGCCAGGCTGGATGGGACTTTGAGCAACCTGGTCTAGTGGAAAATGTTCCTGTCCATGAAAAAGACAAGCTTTAAGGTGCCTTCCAACTCAAATCATTCCATGATTCTATGATACCCATCCTTTGTGGTTATTACCCCCCTGTGCAACCTGGAGCATATTTATTAACCCAGCCATCCTGGGAGAATATTATTACAAAAAGGTTCTTGGTCACAGATAGTTTAAGCCAAATGCCAAATTATCCTCTTGCACTGCAAATTCCTCTGGATTTGAAACCAAGAGTAGAAATATTTTCTCATGTGGCTGGAGCACCACGTGCCAGCCTCACACTCCAAGAGCTCCAGATGAACAGGAATGCTGCCATTGTTTTTTTCTGGGAGAAAAAGTGCTTTTAGTGAGTAGCTGTCACCTATTTTCAAATAAAAGGACCACATACAAAGGAAGAAAGAGAAGGGAATTCTACAAAGAGTGTTAAGCTGTTCCTTATGGGAGTTTGTCGTGAGCTGATGCATGAAAAAAACTTTATATTAATGTGCACATTTATTTTCTGTACCTCAGAAGGCATTAATAAGAACAAAAGGTCTTATCCAAGCCACATTATGCAGGTCCATATAAAATTCTGCATTTCTGGGGTAAAACAGATTTAAACCAGACTGGCCAACCAGAAAAGTTGGTAAGGGTGAATATAGAAGACATTACCAACAGGAATCCAGAGCCAGCTCCAGCCAAACTTGATGGAAACAGAAAATTTGGAGAGGGTGAATATAAGAGACATTACCAACAGGAACCCAGAGCCAGCTCCAGCCAAACTTGATGGAAACAAAACCATCATTTCACATTGTCTACAGCAAGGGATAAAACACAACACCCATGAAAACCCCAAAGTGTCAACACCTCTTGAGGCACCTCTGCACATCCATGTGCTTTGGAAGCCTCACAGATATGACAAGCCTGACCTAGGATGACCCAGCTTGAAGAGAGGGGAAAAATTTAAAACAATAAAGATGTGCCTGTGAACTGTGCAATGGTGAAGGCAAACAGCTCATGTGAAAAACACACTGTGGTGACTATTATGTTTTCAATTACCAATGGAGCGAGCAGGGTTTGCTCTGCCGGTCAGCGGGGTTTGGAACGAGCCTCTCACCACCACTCCTCTGGGCTCTGCCTTCGAGGAAGGGCTCAGGCCACTGCCCAGCCCACTGCCCAGCCCCAGCAGCACTCAACAGCCCACTTCTTTTGGGGGAAAACAAAGAGATTTTTGCCAAACGGGTGGGTGAGCAAAGCAGTTTCTCCCCTTCATCCCATTGGCTGGGTGAACGCTCATATTTCCTCACATCATCACAACTCTGTTCCTCATACAGAATCACAGAATGATAGAAAAGATTGGGTTTGAAGGAACCTTAAAAATCACCTAGTTGCAACTCATGCACAGGGATGTCACACACTAGGCCAGGTCATTCAGGGCCCCGGCCAACCAATGCATCACCCTCTCCTCAAAAGGAAAATTTTGTGAGCTGTAGGTGCTGTTTTAATACATAAAATAGCAAGCAAAAATCCCTTATCTCAGCTTCTTGCCCCCAAGCACCCTGACACAGAAGCCCTGGCTCCTCCTCTTTGCAAAGACACCCCAAACCATAACAAGAACAGGTAGAAATATAAAACTGTAGCCAAGGTAATGCAGCCAACAAATTTCTACTATTTTTAACTCAGTAAAGACATAAAGCATATGAAGCGAAAATAAAGCCAGTTAACCTAGTCAACATTAGGTCTTTTAAATAAAAATTCATCAAACTTCATCACTGAACTTCCCAAACATCTTCCTGAGCACCATGGCCAGGCAGTGCCACTGTAATTAAGCACGTTTTAGGGAGCAAGTGCCCCTGTGTAGGAGGCAGCAGAGCCCCTGGCCACAGCCCTGAGCCTGCCACCAGTAGCTTTTTGACCCAGTTCTGTCAATGTACCTATTGTAAATGCAAAATCCTTCTTCAGATTTGAAGCAGCAGCCACCTGCACAAATAAGGCTGGGTTATAACTCTGTAACCCAATACAAGCACTGGAAGCTTAAAAAGTTTGTATTCCAAAAAGCACTTCTGACCTCTTCCTTATAAGTTCACTAATCACTTTTAATTCATAATTTATTTCCTCTTAATATACTTGCTTTATGTAATGCCCCCCTTTCTCCCCTCCCCTTCCTCTCCTCCTTTCTTTTTTCTGGAAGTTCCCCAGGAGAAAATGGTATTACACAACTCCCTTGATTAACTGGAAATGAAGCTTTTCCCCCTCGGTAGTTGCGATTTGGTAGAGTTTCCAGGACATAAAGCACGGCCCAGAGTGCTGAAAGGCAGAGAGACGTGGGTGGAAGTGATCCAAAGGCCCTTAAAGTGATGGGGGCTGATCTTGGTGGTCCCCAGAGCAGAGCTCTGTAAGGCTTTGCCTATTTATCAATGGGTTAAAAAAGTGCAGTATTACCATTCTTCTTGTTCCTCTGTATTTTGACTGCACAGAGTGGCACCCTAATGTATAGCAATTCATGATATAGCTGAGATTGTGCTGGTAATATTAAAAAACTGAATAAAAACCATGCTTCTAATTAAAATAGCTTTGTATTACAGGGAAAGGAGACTTTGCAGGGGAAGGAGGAGGTATGACAACTGCTGCCTTGGCCACGCTGACACCTCCCTGCCCACAGAAGTTTAAGTCACTTTGGTGGAAAGCAGCTGGGAATGAGGTGTTTGGGAGGCAAGACATCACCTGCAGTGACAGAGGTGTCCACCCTGTGCTGCACAACACAAGGACTTACCTATTCTGGCCCATCTGCCCCTGGAGGACACCCTGTGAATTATTGGTGCCCCTGAAAGCCAAACAGATTTTTTTGGGACAGTATGGTTCCATGCTGCACACCATCTCGGACTTCTGGGTGCTTTTATCCCTCTAAGGAACGGAAAATTCTGCAAATCCAGTGTAATAGTAACACTGAAAACTTCACCACCGTGTTCTGCAAGCATAGGGCCAGGCAGGGTGGGCAGAGCCACCTTGTCACCCCAGCCCCTTTCCCATGCACAGCCCAAACCTGCATTTTGCAGGCAGGGGACATCCCATAACCCTGCTTCTTTAAGGGACAGGATGAATTGGGCCACATCTGAATGGCACAGGCAAGGGCCAAGGCTCTATTCACACTGACTCGGGGGACACAACATGTACCATGCCTTTTAAAACCAAAAATGGAACACTCCCAATTTCCATTTCCAGCTTCCTGCAACAATGCTGTGCCCTGCTGTCAAGGAACGTGTGAATAAATTGAGGAAAAAAGGTTAAAGAAGCCCAAGGGAATAGGAGTCCCTTTTTCTTTATTGCAGTTAATTTTGACAAAGGCTCTTCTGTTTCCTCTCCTCCCCCCCTTTTATTTTTGGGAAGGGCTTCGTGCCAAGCTGCATTATTCCTCTTCACCATGGTACTGCCATGAAACCCGCCTGGTATGTTTGCCTGAAAATCTCAGGTTTTCATGGAAATTGTTTTTATCTCAACAACTACTCCCTTTGTCACCTCAGACATGAAGAGAGGAGGAGAAGGGCTCAGGCTCAAATCCCATCCCAGCAACAAAGCATCCATGAAAAAGCACCGCGACCCTCCAAACCCAGCACCATGAAAACCTGCCCTCCCTCCAAAAACCCTTTTACCACCTCACTCACAACACCACTGCAACTGCAAACCCATGAGAGACGCTGTGAACAGCCTCAGTTTGAAACACTGAGGCTTGGGGAAAAAAAGCATCCCATTGGTGGGATTGTTTTGAAGTATTTTTTAAGTGGAAATAGTTTCTTTTCTTGCAGCCCATCGTGGCAACCGGAGCCCTCTGGCTCCTGTCAGCAAGGCAGGAGCTCCTCAGGGGTGTCCTCTATTTCCAGCCTATTTACTGCTCTGCTGAGAAAGGAGCCTATAGATGCTCCAGTTCTCAGATTTGGGACTTTGGAGGGACTGGGTTATTCAACAAACCAAGCCTTTCTAAACACTGTCAAAGGAGTGATTTGATGCCTTTCAGTGCTCACCATACAAAACGCTGAAAGACCAGCGGACTTCAAAAGCTGCAGGAGCGGAGCTGGAGTTTGGCAGGAGTTCATTAGCTGCCTGTGTCCTTCTGTGTGTGGCTTGTAATTACATGCAGGCCCGGTGCCAAATCCTCATCTACTGAGGGGTACCAATTAACATGCTGCTGGATGATTCACAGGTAGCTAATGTCGAGATTTATACATCTGGTGCACCAAATAGCCCATGCTTTTTTAACATTATTATTAATTATTATTATTAATTATGATTATTATTATTATTTTAAGCTGGCCTTTTTTCCCCCTCTTTTCAAGTTATCATATAAAAACAAAGTTTTGGCAGTAAAATTGGCATTGTCCAGCCTGTTCCCAGGGCCACACACTGGTGGGCCTGGTCCTGCTGACACTGTGTACCACATCTGCAGGGAAATGCACATCTCTTGGAGCATGGGCCAAGGGATTGTAAATCACCTACTGCGTTTTCCCTTTGTAAAAAGCAGAGGTTTTCTGCTCCAAGGAAAAAAAATTATAAAACTGAGGGACCATTTGCACTCTAAACTTGGCTTTCCTGCTGCTTGCACCCTCTTACACCTACAGGTAGCAAAACAATAACAGCACAAGCTTTAATTATTTTTTTAAGAGCAGCTGGGGAAGCTGAGGAAGCAGGTAACTAAAAGTGATAATTTATTTTTTGAAGGGGAGATATACACAAAACTGCATCTCCTGTAGGAAAACATAACAGTTGTTAGTTTCTCTGACAAAAGATTAAAAAAAAAACCCACAACAAAAAAGAGCCTTTCTTCTCTTACTTGAAATCTGCATCTCTTTGCCTCTCTGACTGGAGATCTGCATCCCTTTGCAGCCAGCTGGCTCCCAATGCAGCCCTTGGCAATTAAAATCTTGGGAAGTCAAACACAACAGCATGGAAGTGAGCCTTTTGTTTTCCTGTTTTGTCATTCCTGTCTTGTGTTTGATCCCAAGATTTCTCAGGCTGGAGGGAAACCATGGGCCCAGTGGAGCATCTTGGCATTGGCTGGGCACAGGTCTCCAAGCTCACTGGTTTGCCTCTGCTGATGGCTTTCCCATGGGGAGCATGGAGACCCAGGCCCCATCTCCTTCTGCTTGGCTTTCTCTTTTCCAAAAAAACACTGCTCTTCAGCCCTGGGGGACAACAATTCCAGGAGAGCTGCAAGTACAACCCAACGCTCGCATCGCTTTATCCTTCTCTAATAAACCTTTCACTGCATTTGACACGATACAGGTCTTGTCCAGCCATGAAAGCTTTCCTGCTTATCAGGAGAATTTTTAATCAACCAGCAGGGAAAACATGGCCTGACATTTTATTGCTTCCTTGTGCTTTGCTTTTAGATGTTTCGGTTTCTTCCAGCTCGTACTCTTGCTAATCTCTTTAGCCAGGGATCAGTGGAAAGCCTCAAGTTTTCCATGCCCAGCAGCTTCCTCAGGATCATTTGGAGTCAGGGCAGGCAGAGGAGCATGGGGACAGTGAGGGGTTTATGGTGGGATGGAGAAGTAGGCACCAAACTCTCGATTCACTGCAGGTTCTGGAACAGGGTTTTGTCCTGGCCACAATTACAAAACAACAAACAACGTCTGTGGGGAAGGGTCATAAGAAGTTCAGCTTTCCTCTATTAAAACCATCTGGTGCCCATAAAAAACCCCAACTGGTTGGTTGGGATGGTTGGTAGCACCTCCTCCCCGCTCGGCTCTTCCTGGCACCTCATGGGAACATGGTGGCCTCAGAGGTGTCACCGTGAGGGACGGGGCTGCCATGGGAACAGGGGGCCTGGCAGACACCCCCTCCCTTTACACCCCTCCTGCTGAAAAGAAGGTGCCCCAGCATCCACCTCATTTCACTTCTTATCTGAGCCAGAACTTCTTTACGAGGTGCCTGTCCCCTCAGGAACGCCAGCTCCTGCCAGAGTGCCCTCAGTGAGCCCCTGAGAGGGCTGAGCTTTCTGAGCAAAATAAAACATCCCTGTGAGGCCTGTGTGGGACCCTGCAAAGGGTTTCTCCAGGTCACAGCCACCAACAGGTCCCCCTCCAGCATGAACAGCGAGAGGCACCGCCAAACCTGCAGGGGATGGAAACCTTTATTACAAAAAAAAACCCCAAAAAACCAAAAAACAACAACAACAAAAAAACCCCTAAACCTCTCCTTTGTTTCCAACAGAAATAAAAGAAAAGGGGGTGAAAAAAAAAAAAAGGAAAGGAAAGAAGAAAGGAGAGGAGAGCTCAGAGGCAGTTCCCCAGCCTGTAACACAAAACCAGGCTGTGCTGGGAAACCTTACACCACGTAGCATCCAGCTCATGTACTCCTGCTCCGCTCGCCGCCTCCCGGATGCTTCCCCAAGCCCAAACTGCCCTTGAGAGAAGCCAAGCCTCAGCCTCTGCTGAAAAGCCTCTTTGTTTGGATTCCCTTTCCAAATCAGCGTATCCTGAGATTGAACTCCCTTCCACCCCTCTGCAGGGCTTTTTAATGTTGGGATGCCTTTGGCAGCAGCCAGATCTGCCAGCAGGTTTGCGGTCCCGTAATAGCGCTCAGCCCGCCGAGCCAGGGCACACTCAGCACGAGGAACTTTCTCCACGATAAAGGAGAGAAAGGCAGGGAACAAGAAAGTATTGCAGAATTACTTCAAAAGATCCTTTAATCATGAATTGTGAACAGAGGAGCTCGGTTCTCCTTAATTAAACAATAGCTTTAATCAGCCTTCAGTAGCTGGCATTACTCAGAGGGTGGTGAGGCCCTGGCACAGGGTGCCCAGAGAAGCTGTGGAAGCTGCCCCATCCCTGGAAGTGTTCAAGGCCAGGTTGGAAAGGGCTTGGAGCAACCTGGGATGGTGGAAGGTGTCCCTGCTCATGGCAGGGAGCTGGAACAAGCTGAGTTTTAAGGTCCCTTCCCACCCAAACCATTCCATTGTGTGACATTAAGGCACACCAGTGAGCTGACCATGTTGTCTTTCTTAAACTGGCATAATTGAAAGGAAACCAGACAAGGCATCAAAGAAACCCAAGCACAAGGTCTGGACCATGCACACATCACCAAGAAGGTCTGACTCCAAGTACTACCTGAGCTTTCCTTGCAACCCCAAGGCCATCACTCACTGAAGCCTTCAAGACAGGCCTCGAGTCCATCACTCATGGTACACAGAAATAAAATGCATTTTCTTGCACTGCCCACCCTGTCTGCAAGCTCAGGACACAACTGTGCTACATCCATACAGCCCCTGACAGGGGTTCCTGTGATCTTTTGGCAGGTCTCCTATGTCTTTTGGGACTTGCAAACACCCCAAAATCCTGTGTTCCCACAAGAGGCAGAGATACGGCACTCCCAGGGCAGGATCTCTGCTCTAGCACTGACCCCGCTGAGACCCCCAAACAGCACCTTACAGAAAACACAGCAGATCTTGCAGCAAGGAAGTGTTAATGAGAATATCAGCCTGACACCTCACCTTGAAACTAAAGGGAAAACCCTCTTCTCCAAAACTAGCCTCAGGCCCAGGATTGAAGCAATTTCACAGGGGAAGAAGATGTTTCTCACTTGCAGGCAGCTTTAATGTACCTCAGTGTTACATCTTTCCCTGTGAAAGCAAAACCCTGAGCTTTAAGTAGGTGGACTTTGAGGCTGTGGACCCAATACCCACTTGTGGCAGAAAACTTCAGCAAAAGCAAAAGCAAAGTACCTGTTGTTATATTCACAATCCTGATGTATCCCAAACACTACCCTGCTTGTCTGGCAATATCAAACATGCTGCAAGCCTAGATTCCGAAGTGGCTCTGAGAGTTTTACACACTGGAAAATTTCTTTGTGCCCATGGTGATTTATCAAAACAGGCTTTCTCCAAAATGCTATCCGAATTTTTCCTTGGGTTTTGCATTTGACAAAGATTTATACCAGCTCAGTCAGAAACATAAATGCCACAAAACTTCTCCTTTAAGGAAAAAAAAACCAAACCACCCAACCCTCACAGCCCAATGCTTTGGAAATGCTTCCACATGCTAATCAGCCTCCTATTCAGTTCCAGACTGAATAGGACTCCAACAATGACAAAGAAATACGCTGAACCTATCCCACATTTCATCCCCTTCACTCAAAATGTTGCTGTTACCTTGGTTTTCAGCCGCTTTGTGGGAGCTGCAGCAGAATGACAGCTGCATGCTAAAGCTGCAGGGATGGTCAAGAAACCAGGAGTGCTAGATGAAAAAATATCTGGCCCAGATTATGTGGGGGAAACAAAATGGAATTATTTGAGGAGATAATAACTGATGCTGTGAATTTTTCTAAGAGTTAATAAGAAAAAAACTACAAAAACCCCCCTGAATCCGCCACGAAAAGCGCCGCCTCTTGTGGTCAGGCAGCAAAAGGAACTTCCTCTCAGCCTGGCAAGTATGAGTAGGATAAAAACCCCTCCAAGCCCTTGCCTTTGAGAATCATCCATTTTTGTTATGCATTATCAACTGGCAGATGCCTTAGTGCAGCTTTTCCTCCACATCCTTAACCTGGAAAACTCCAGCTCTTATTCTGGGAAAGGACAAGCCAGCTACAGCTGCAGTGGGTGAATCCAAGGTTGTTTCCCTTTTCTGCAGAACATGGAAGCACCAGAACAGAGGCACCTGGGTAAGTTTTCCTAGGAATTCGGGTGGGAAGCTCCAGGACAGGTGCACACATGTCCTGGGGACACACTTCAGCCCAAGCCCTGGCAGTCACAGACTCTTCCACAGTCACTGAGGATCTGATTTCAAGATACTTCGGGAGGCCTGGCAGGACTGGCAGAAGCACTGAAGTTTGCAGCTCCAAAGGGGAGTTCAGGAAGGGATTAGAGGCACCTCGGTAGCTCTGAAAGCCCCACTGGGCACCTGGGTGCCTCTGTACTGGAAACACTGCCTTCAAAGTGTGCCCTCGCCGGGCTCCAGCGCCTGCCCACGCACCGAGGTGATGCTGCTCCTTCTGCTCCCTGTCTCCCTAGATTAGAAACTCCCAGAGGCACAAACCTCCCGTGACGTGCCTGGGCAGGACCAAGGGGAGCACAGCCTGGCACAGGGATCCTCGGCCCAGCACTTGAATTTAGAGAGAAGCAGCTCCCCCAAAAAGCAAGGGCCATCTGATCAGTGATCAAAGAGCCGCTCCAGAAACCTGCTAAGACCAAACTGATTCACAGCTATCGACTTCAAAGGAGTTTTGCTGCCTGCCATCAGCTCACCAGCCATCCAAAATTACTCCCTGAGCATCTCTCAGAACACAAATGCACCCAGTGGTTACTGACCAGACCTGCTTATCAGCATTTTACCACGCTGTTTGCGACTTTCCCTTCGGAAACTAGCACTTTAAAGGGTGGTGGGCCTTGCAGAAAAGCCTTGGAAGCCCTCAAAATGCTTGGGATGTGGGACTGGTTGCCATGGCCGCTGTGCTGCTACAAAGACCAGAGCAAAGACCTTGCTGTCAGCTGGGTGGGGACGATAACCAGGGCTGGGCTGGCTGCTCCCTCCAGGCTTAAAGGAAAGCCCATCACACCACCCCACAAAAAAAGTCATAAATAACCTGCTGAGTGTCAAGGAGACAGGAAGCCCAGACTCCATTTGGCACACTGGCTTTCAAATTCACTGGCTGGGCACTTGGAGGATGTGATGAGGTCTCAGCTTCACAGGACCACATGCTGAATTAACAGAAATGTAATTAATATCTGTGCGCAGTGCCTGCATGGTCAGACACAGGGGCACTGCTGGCTGGTCAAAAATGGCAGTCATTTTTTGTGATTTTACAGGTGAAAGTAGCGCATTTCTTCTTTTGTGCAGCACCAGACTGACACTGCTGGGAAACAGAAGCTCTCTGAAGGTGTATCATTTCTTCCAGGAGGAATGGCTGCCCAAAACACCTCACCAGTAACTTTCACTTCTTCTTTTTAAAGCCATGGAAAGAAGAACCACTCTGTTCTCAGCTCCCACAGCCAGCCAGCAAAGATGATGAGGCTCCAAGAGATGCAGTCTGACATCTGCAAGCTCCTGAAGCAGTGAAGGACAGCTCTGTCCCATAGCCACCTTTGGTGTGCAGGGCAAGGTGTGGGTGAACCCAGCAATGCCAACTGCCCCAGCCTCAATTTGCTGTGTTTTCCAAGCATCACAGGCTATGCCCACTGGTGTGCTCTATCAGAAAGCCTGGAGGCATTTCCCCTTCTCAGTGCTATGATCAACACACTTCCACATCTTTCTGGGCAAGGGATGCAAAACTGTGGGAATGCATCAGAGGATTACAGGCATTCTCTATTGACTCAGTGTCACCACCACTGTCAGACCAAGTGCAGCTCCATCTGGGCTCTGGCTGGCGGCCCCAGCCTGGCCCTGATGGAGGGCACCATGTGCTCAGAGAAGACAAGGTCATGTGTGGATGCAATCCTGTTCCAGGGCTGGAACAGGAACACACAGCACAAAGGGCACAGGCATTTTCAGAGCATCACAAGCTCTGGAGTTAAATTACATGTTCTGCTTCTAACCTGACTTGATGCAGAGTCTGTTTTCAACCCTCTGTCTCCAAAACATCCAACACATGTGAAAAACAAGCCCACTTACGTGACTGACTCCAAAGGATGAAGTTCCATAGGACTTTCTGATATTTCCAAACCTGACAGGACTATGCTAATTTTCAAACTCTATTCATGCATTCTCTTGGTAACAAACTTATGCTTAAGGCTTGCTTTCAAACTGTTTGCATCAAAATCCAAACCAAGACACTTCAAATTCCCTGGTTTTCGTGGCATTCTGCTTCCTCAGGTCGAACTGGAGGAGCAGCTTCTGCTGATCACAGTCCCACTGTTGCAACCGAGCCCTCACATGCAGCTAAGAGGCAAGAAGGGACTCTCCAATTTCCCAACAGCTGCTCCAACACATCCCTGGGCACAGACACCCAATCCACACGAAGGAAATTTCCACCTGCTCCAAAATTGTGGAGCAGGTAGTGCCCCTCCAAGGTGGATATCATGGGAGAGAGTGAAACAGAGACGGGGTGGCTTTGAAAGAGATGCAAATGTCCTCCTGAGAAAGGGGCCCACTGATCCATGAAGAGATGTGACACACAGGGCACCCTCCTCCCAGCTTTTGGCAAAACCCACCCAGCTGAGGTATTTGGAAAAGCAGATGGAAGGCTGGCCACAGCCAGGGCCTCCAGACACACTGGCAAGGGGGGGAGCACAGAAGTGTGTTCAGAAAACTGACTTCAGACTTTTAAAATTACAGGATAAGTGCTGGGTTACTTTAATTCACCTCTTTCACTGAGGTTTTATCATTCTCATTTCTGAGCCCTTTTTTTTTCTGTTTGTTTGAAACATGAAACCTGACCTATCGGAAGAGCCAAACAAGGCCCTAAGACAGAGCAAAAAGGAAGAAATGTAAAAAAAAAAAAAAAATTATATATATATATATATATGACAGCACTCATACAAAACCCCAGCTGGCAGGGGGGAAAGCCACATCCTGGGAGGGGGTTTCCCTGCTTCCTTCCCCTGCTGGGATCTAGCCCCTTGGGATGCCAGGGAAGCTGTGCCGGCTGTGTGTCTGTGTGTGTGGATGCTGGAATAGGAGGGTTTGAAGGCTGCTGCCTTTCCCCACGCTGCCTTCAACAGGCAGGCCCTTGTTCCAGGCCGGGAGACCACAACGGTCCCTTCTGGATTACTATGGATGAAGTGGGAGCATTGTATGAAGGGAACGGGGAGGATGGAGCCTGCTCTGCCACAGAGAGCCACGCAGCAGAGCTGGGCCTGGGCCTCCCCCTCTTTGAAGGCATTTCAGGCAGAGATGGAGCCACACAAACACCCTGCCTATCTCAGATGCTGAAGAGGGGCCCTGGTTCGCCAGAGGTTCCCCAGCTGTGGTATGCAAACCATTTTTGGGTGGTACATGGAGCACACGCATCTGGAGAGACACCACCAGCCTGTATCCAGACAAACAGAGTCAGACCAAAGCAGCCTAGGAAAGGCATGCATATTAAATTGAGATTTAAAGGGTATAAAAATAATCCGTTTGATCTGGGAGTGATGTTTATATTATTTGCCGTGCTCACTACAAACAGACAATTAAAAAAATGTCATCTGCTGTAATTGTGATTCCCATCTCCTGCCTGTCTCAGCAGCAGGTACATAGGATTCAAAGCACTCCTGGCCATGAAGCAGTTGCATGTAATTCTGCTTTTCCTGGAGACACGTCTTCAGGCTGGCCAAGTTCCACCAACTCGGGAAAGCCAACAGATTTATACCCCTGAGGACTCTGTCTGCCATAGGCACAGCATTTCCTTGTTCTGCAATTAACACCTCAAGTATAATTGTCACTAATAATCTCTTTTTGATAGGTCGGTTGTCTTGTTTCTCGCTTGTTTGTTTGTTTTCACAAAGCAAAGGCAGAAAAAGTGGATTTCAAACACTCCAGAATATTTCTCTCGCCTTTACTTCCAGTCATCTTTGGCTCCTTTCGTCTTTCAAGAGAGGCACAACAGATGGGTATCACACTTTAGGTGCTGATTGTTGGTACAATAAGAAGCTTTCCCAGGCTCAAAAAAAAAAAAAAGAAAAAAAAAAAAAAAAAAGGCAAGAAAGCTCCTTTACTCCCAAGTTATGGCAGAGTCCAACTGCACAACAACCCCATGCCAAGGTGCCACTTCTGCCAACCTGCCTTTGCCAAAGCTCCTCCAGAGCAGGCATCCCTGGCCACCAGGAGATCCTACAGGTATGGAATGATACATAAACATGAACGAGCAAACCCCACCCAGGGATGCTCCAGACACGATGGTGACTCTCCACCCACACAGCTTCTCCCGTGTGGTGTGGGCTCAGGCCTCCCCAACACGGAGGAGACACAGTGTGGAGAAGGCAGCATCGAGGGGTTGGGACTGTCCAGCTGCTTTGGCACAGTCAGGTCTTGCTGTCCCTTACTGAAAACTAGAAATGGTTGGCTCAGCATCTCCTTCAGGTGCATAGGAAGATGTTACCTGTGCGACAGGTGAGTGCTGCGCAGCGGCACTAAAAATAAAAACAACAGCCCCAACCCAAACAAAGCAAAGTTGCTTAGCTCATCACATCCAGCTTTACACCATCCAAATAACTCTAACCTCACCCTTCATCTCCAATTCCTCCCACTTCTTACACTTAAATGACAATCCCAGGCCTGTTTTCACTAATTTTTGTGATGAAGCGACAGGGCCCCTGGCAGAGCTCAAATCCTTTTTGCTTCTGAGAGCTGAAGGACTACACAATTTTCTACACAGAAGAGGAAAGTCAAGAGTAATCTAAACTGTTAGCCCAAATTATAAGATTATATCCCCACTTACATAAACATGTCAAGGTCCAGCTAGCATAAATATTTACTTTCAAAGTTCATTTTAGCATCAAGCTTGCTGCAGGAGATGCCAAATTTGTGAGAAAGCTGCAGAGATATAAAGGTTGTAAGAGGTCTATCCATCTGTTGCTTCAAAAAACCTCCCCAAGGCAGTAAAACTTGTGTTGTACAGATTAACTGGGATTGACAGAAGAGAGAAAATTAAATTAGAGGCAGAAAAGAAGAAGGGCAGTAAATTACGTGCAGTTTACATCCCACCAGCCTGAAACATATGCTCCCATAAACCCAATTTCCACAAGCCTCAGTAGCAGGTATGCCAGATGAAATCCTTCTATTTTATGGCACAAGCAGGACTTTTTGGAAGCTGTTTTACCTGCACAAGCTGCACAAATACAAGCTACTGAAGACCCTCATCTGCCCTATCACCCTTGCTGACACAGCTTTCCCCTCTTCTGAGATTAAACGCTTGACTTAGCACCCGTCAGCAGAGCACAGGTGGCTGCTCAGAGCTTGCTGAACACCAGGAGTCCCTGTCAAAGGAAAACAGCAAGTCTGAGAGGAGTGAATTTAACCCTAGATGCTACATCTGTGGGGCCAGGCTCCAAAACATCTCACCTCAAGGGTCAGGGCAGGAGGCTTTTCCCGACCTGGCCACATCTCCTGCATCAGGAGGAGGTTTGGTGGCTGTTGCACGACAGCAAAAAACCCCATGGCACCAGGGAAAGTTGCCCCCTGAGATCTGCCCCAGCCAGGGTCACCCCAGTTCCCCTAAATAACAGCTCTAAGCTCCAAGTAGGAGGTGCAGCACACTCCTGGCAGAGGGATGGGCTGAGGATGATCAGATGGAGTGAGGTCCACCCATCATGCCTCTTGTTCTGCTGCTCAGAGAGTTCCTCACCGCTCTACAAAGTGAAGACACCAACCAGCTCAGCAGGGGGATCTTCAGACCCGCCCAGAGCCCCTCAATTACATTTTCAGATGTTTTGCAGTGATCAGGAGACAGGGACAGGGCAGCAGGGACTCTTCCACACCACCGAGCTCGCCTGTGGCCCTAACAATTTCAGGAAGCATCTTCCAATTCTCAAAACAGAGCTCTCCCAAGAGGAGGAAGCAGATGGAGAAAGTTATTTTCCCCCCCCTTGCATGACCTGCTTTAATAAATGCACGCTCAGTTCTTTTCTGCCTCTTTTACTGAGTTAAGCACGGGCATGGAATTTCTGGGAAGTTCACAGTGTCGGTGATCAAACCCCTTGTTCATGCAAGAGCCCAGGGGCTTATGAGTGCCAAGTGCACTCATTAGAGGAGTGGGCTGGTCATTCAGCAACATCCAGCTCCCTGTCAACTCAACTCAAGCTGGTAATGCAGGAGAAATGGAGAGTCTGGTCCAGTGGATCTCCATCCAACCCTCTCCACCACCCCCATGGCTCCATGACCCTGCTCCCCAAGAAAAGAAGATAGAAATCTTCCTCTTATGTGTTTGTTATCAAGATAACCATTGTACTGCTTAAGGATGAAAGACAAAAGTGGATCTTTCTAACTACTCTCACCAAATTAAAGCTGAAGCAAGCTCCCGATAGCTCAACTTTGCTAATTCAGACTTTCTTAGATGTTTATGATAATTGTCTTCTGGGTAATTTGTTTAAATTTGTGTGTAAACAAAGGGTTTGTACACATCTACAGCGTCACAGAGAGCGTGTCATTTCTGAAAAAACACTTCAGCCATAGTTCACTCATGAAAAGAGTTTTCTCCCCTCAGAGAAAACCAGTTCAAGGCTGAATTATGGCATTACCTGCAGCAGGAGCCAGTGCAGCGTCACAGGCCTCTGCAAATCAAATGGCCAGTTTTAATATTTCCTAAAGTGGTCCTCAAATGAGAAAAAGCCTTCTGTTTCCCTGCTTCTCTGAATGTCTTCGGGTAGCTGCTCAAGAGGCGTAACTCAGTTTGACTGCACTGGAGGCCACTGGCCACGTGCCCACATACACCAGCACAAGACCTCTGCTGGTCCCTCCACCTCAGAAGAAGTCAGTTTTTTTCACCCAATTCTGCTCCTCATTATCTTAAACAGGACTTTCTTTCCCCCCAATACATACACTGTATGTGTAAATATCCATCAACTTGTACCTGTCCAGCTTTCTCTTACAGGAAGAGTTCAGCTAGGGCACCTTTTTTCCACTTGCCAAGTGGTTTTTTTGGGGGGATTTTTTTTTACAAGAAAATGGGAATCAAGTGCTTGGAAATTATAAGCTCATGGCCTTTCCTAGCAAAAGGCAGAGGGAAGAGCAAGCCAAGCCTCCTGTGAGTGGGACAGCTTTCACAGCAACTCATGCCCAGTCATCCACCGGCAGGTCCCACACTCCTGGTCTGGGTGTATTTGCAAACACACATCACGAGCTATCTATCCCCAAACACACCTCATGGGCTCTCCATCCCATAATCATCTCCCTCACCATGTCCCACCCATGCTCTTCACCTGCCACTGATCAGCCAGATCTAAACTTTCCTTCAGCTATTGCATTCATGCCCTTACTTTTAAATGCTCCTCGCCCTAAAAAAAACCCAACAAAACAAGAATGAAGAACCCCAACAAAAACCCCTAAACAAGCCAACTCTGGTGTTTACTTCCCAATTTCCACCTGTAGCAACCTGAAACAAAGCAACAATCACAGGGTTTTTTTGCCATATCACATTATTCCCTGCTAACAATACTTTCCAGTGATGCTTGATAAGTCCTGTTTACCCAAACTAGCACAAGGAGAATAACACATGTCAACCAACTGCTTTTTCATTTACGACCCTTAGCCCAGAGAAGGGGAAGCAAAACCCTTTCCCCATTCAAATAGGACCTACTCATGCCAGGAATGCCTCAAGTTAAGAAAACCTGGGTAAATAAAAGTTTAAAAGTTCTGACTCCTACGAGCTGTTTTACTGTGAATTCGACTTTCTGCTTAAATGAGTGAGGTAAGTCCAGCTAGTTATGTTTTGATTTATATTAATTTCATATATGGGATATCAAGCATTTTTATTTTTTCCAGATCTGAGAAGATGAAGCTTTCTGCACCGGCCCCTATTCTTGTGGGAATATAAAGAGAAAACCATGCCTCTCCTCCTAACGTATTCGTGCCCCCTAATATACACCAGATGATCAATAAACTGCATAAAAATTAAATCAAACTGACAGTCTTTAAAAAATGGGCTCTAAGCAGAAACAATTGTTTTAAAGACTGTGGTGTCTGGAGTATTAAACTCACGTGCTGTTGTGTTATTAATCTCTTTGTTGGAAGCCAGTTGATTTCCCCTGCCTGTGTCTGTCAATTAAATATTCAGCATCGCAGCCACAATGGAAGGGTTGATGTTTTGGAATGCAAAAAGTTTTTTTGAGACGCACTGTTGACAGCTCCCTTCCATGCCACAGCATCTCCAGAACCCATCGCATCTCCAAAAGCCGAGCAGGCAGGCAAACCCAGACCTGTGCCAGGGGCTGCGAGAGCGCTCCGGACTTTTTAAGGAGCGAGTTTAGCGAGGTGGGAGAAAGAGAGGAGCGCCGGTAAAGCCGCCAGCAGAGCGACACAGTCAGCAGAGCGGCAAGAGTTGCTATTTTCCATCATTACACCAAAACACGAGCGTAGAGCGCTGCCTCCACCTGGAGCTGGCCCCGGCGCCGCCGAGGTGCCGCCGAGGCAGCGCCGGGTGCGGGGCCCGTGCCGGGGGCAGCCCCGGGGCGCATCCCCGAGCCCACAGTGCCCCCTGCGCACCGCCCGGGCTGCTCCCCCACCTCCGGAGCGGGGGCAGCCAGGCAGAAACAGGAGCGAATCACCCACAACGGGTGGATCGGGGTGCGGGGGCGCCGAGCCCGGCTCTCCCCGCGGGGACCCCCGGCCGCCCCCCGCGCTCCCCA
>VXBQ01008802.1:669843-695927 GCA_013400175.1 Phainopepla nitens | reverse complement strand
GGTGGAAAAGTCCTGGAGGAAAAGGCGAGGGGAAGGAATAAAAAAAAAAAAAAAAACTAAAAAACAAAAACCGTGTATATATATATTTTATATATATATTTGTGTGTGTATATGCATGTGTGAAGGTCTCAGTCCGGGGGAAGGTGCGGGGCGATGCTGCCCCGGGGGCAGGTGGGTTCCGCGCTGGGCTCCGCTGCGCTGGGGGCTCCCGCCGCGCCCGCCCCGGCCGCTCTGGGAGCCACCGGCTCAGTTCTGCACTTTTATTTCGCGAGCCTTTCCACCCCTCAGGAAAGAAAAAAAAAAAAAAAAAAAAAAAAAAAAATCAGTCACTTCGCTTCGGATGGGATATCCAAGTAAGCACAGCCCCCTTCCTGCACTGACATTTTACATAGATAATTAAGTCCACATTTTTTTCCTGCGGGAAGTTAAAAAAAAAAAAAAAGAACCTAAACTTTTCTCTCTCGCAGACCAGAAGGAGAGAGCCTCTAGCGTTCGTTCATACAGGAGCGCAGGGGGAAAAGGAAAACAACCAGCCGATGCAAGGCTGGAGCACTCCCGAAAGCTGGGAACGGTGCAAGGGGCAGAAAACTAACAACAAATAGCTTTATAAACATTTTTCTCGTGTTTTTTTTTTTTTTCCTTCTTGCTCTCCAGCTCTGTTCCGTGTGCTGAGACAGGGGAGGGGACATGATGTGTGTGGTACCCACGGAGCCCAAGCGGGGCGACCCGGGCTGAAGTTTGGCTGTGCCACCCTGCCAGGCAGCTTTGCCCTCCAGCTGCAGCAACACCACCTCCATCAAATGAATGTAACGAGAGAGCTGGGTGAGGGATTGTTGAGTTGGTTAATCGCTCGTTTGGTCTAATTAAAAATCATCAAGGAAGTAAAGGAAAGGTTTCCCAGGAGCCCCAGCTGGCAGGAGGGCAATGCTCTGCTCTGAGGCAGGGGTGCAGGAGGTGGGGAGAGAGCTGCTGCCCCAGGGAACGGCTCAGGACAGTGTTTAACTACTTCTCCTCTTATTTTTGGGTCGTGCATTTGACCTCAGCCTCTCACCTGTGTGCTGGCACATTTCTCGCTGGTGTTTCCCAGGCAGGGAGGGCAGGGAGAGCCCCTCATCAAGGGCTTCTCGCCTTGCTGCTCCTGCCGCTCCTCCCGGAGCTGCAGACTGCAGCCCGAGCGCTGGGGAGGGCGCCTGGGCAAGGGCAGGTTTTCCAGGAATCTGTTCAGACACATTCATGGGCATACTGAGGCCAGCCTGGGAGGGAGGAAGAAAGAGAAGCGGCTGTTTTCAAATTTTACTTTTATATGTGTGGCGTAAAAAGAAAGGGGAAAACACACCGTGGACGTTCCCCCAATTCTTTCATTAAGCCTCAGTGACTGAAATCAGGTGCCACCTCCCACCTTGCTGTTGAGGGGACTCTTTTGCCCATTACCACCCCATGGCACTGAATACAAAAACATCGCTTTTGGCCCAAAATGGTGCCAATCACCCACTCAGGGGGCCAAGCTGCCTGCTGAAGGACACATCTCAAGGTCCCTCTGTCTTTCCCCTGAGCGTGACAGAGGTGTGGGTGCCTAATTTAGGCTGCTGGGATGCCTGGAGCAAGCAGAAAGAATCTTCACGTGGGAATTCTCCCCCAGCTGGGCACACTGCCCAGCCCAGCTCATGTCCACTGTGGGGCCAGGCATCCACATTCCCCTCACCCTTCAGAGCCTGGCCCTGTCTAGAGGAGCCCACAGATTCCAGCAGCTGGCTCCATCCTCTCCACATCCCCAAATCTGCTGATTCCCCGGGTTAAATTCCATCTTGCGTTCAAAGCGAGGAGAAAAAAAAATAAACAAAAATTGAGATTTATCATTGTAACAGCAAATAAAAAGAAAAAAAAAAGAGGCTTTCTTGTACTTTCAGGGAAATTGAAATTATGGTTTTGTATTTGCATTTACAAGACCCCTCAGGCTACTTATGTTTGCATTTTCATAACAAAAAGATTGTGCTGTTAATTGATGCAAGCCAGGGCACACAAATCTGAATCTTGGACAATTTCTTAAGGGAGCAGCAGCCACCACAATTGCCCAGTTCACATTTGACAATGGGTAAGTCAGCAGGGCCAAAAAGCAGCTTCTGTGCCTTTGTCAATAATATGCAGGAGATTCATTGGTAATAATTGTTTATTCATAAATGGAATTATCAAATTCACCATGCAACAGTATCCTTCAAGACCTCAGCTTTTCCTTTCAGTAAGAAATTCTCACTGTAGACTGAGGTTTTTCTTTATGGAAATTATTTGAACTAACTGAGTTTGTAGTACCAGTGAATTTTGCTGTGCATTTTTGGAGAAGGACTGATTTTCACCACCTTCCCACTCCAGCTGGACCAAACCTCTGGTAAACAAGGAATACGCTGATATAATTTCTGGGAAGGTCAAAAAATTTGCTGTACCACTTGTTCTTTCCCAGATATATTTCACAGCCCAACAGTTTGAAAAGAGGAATTGAGTTTTATTCATTCAGTGTTGTCATTTTAAGAGAATCATCTCTTTAAGGCTATTCCTGGACTGGGCAAAGGGGCAGGAACTTGTTGCTGCCCCTTTTATCTTTTTATCAGTGGGACAGGACTATGTGGAAACCTGTTCATGATACATCAAGAACTTCAAAATTGAGAGAAGGTTTTGCTCACTCACCATGACCAGTCAACATGATCCCGGCCAAAGGGTGTCTGCCAAAAAAACCACCCCAAGCCAAGCCAAAAACAACAGTCAAAATGTTCTTGTATTTCATTTTTTTCTTCCTTCTCCATAGAAGAGGGTTCTCTAGTGGGACAGTAAGGTCTGGTTTGGGGCAAGAGGAGCCCAAACCTCTTGCTTGAGAGGTTGTGAGAGCTTCTGTTTCCACCAGGTACACAGGGTTGGTGTGGGGAGAGAGAAGGGAAGGGAGAAGGCTCCAGATTCTGCTCTGAGGCTCAAGGAAGTAGTTTATCCCACACATTATTTAACGTAAAATAACTATTTGTTGGAGCAGGGAGTGAACCTGCAGCCTGCCCTTATGCTCCTGCTTACCCCATCCTGCTCCTCTTGGCCCAGCACAGCTTTAATGTGTCCCTACAACGTGTTCCATCAGGGCAGCGTTAGCTCTGGGGTGCAGACACAGCTGGGCAGCAGCACTGCCCTTGGCCAGCACTGTCCCTGTGCTCCTTGGCTGGGCAGGACGTGGCCCTGGTCCCCTGGGCTGCTCCACTTACAAGTGTTGAGTATCCCAGAGTCCTGGAATGGTTTGGGGTGGAGGGGACCATAAAGATCATCTCATTCCCCATGGGCAGGGACATCTTCCACCATCCCAGGTTGCTCCAAGCCCTTTCCAACCTGGCCTTGAGCACTTCCAGGGATGAGGCAGCCACAGCTTCTCTGGGAAACTTCTGCCAGGGCCTCCCCACCCTCACAGGGAAGAATTTCTTCCTCATACCTAATGTAACCCTGCCCTCTGTCAGTTCAAAGCCATTCCCCCTCCTATTACTCCATGTCCTTGTCCAAAGTCCCTCTCCACTTCTCTTGGATCCCCTTTAGGTACTGGAAAGGGTTCTAAGGTCTCCCTGGAGCCTTCTCTTCTCCAGGTTGCAACTCTTCTGCTCTTCCTGATGTGCTGCCAACACAGATGCTGTTGCAGAGCAGTTTGATGCCTGAAGTGTGCCTGGTGGGATGCACTGCCCAGTTCCAAGCCACCCCTTCCCCCTCAGACCTACAGCCAGGTCTTCCTTGGGAACCTGCTTTGCTTTTCTGTCACAGGGAGGATTTTGGCAGCAACTCTTCTGGAGAGGGGACACGCAGTGTGGGAGGACCAGGCCCTGCCTATTGTATTTCTTGGAGCTGCTAATGACCATGGCTACAGCAATCCTAAAATAAGAAAGCAAGCTGATTGTTATCCGTTATCTGAGATTGTTCCCCCGAAGGGGGAAATCGGAGCACAGTTACGTGCTGCACATCAGGTGGTCTGAACTGGAGTCACAAGGCTGAAATACCAGTAAACTTCTGAAAAGTCCAAAGCTCAACCACCACTACCCTGTTCAGGGGTATTTTTAGCATCACCAGCTGCTGCTGCTGGAGAAAACACCCTCAGAGGGGCTGTGATTGAGGGCATTGCCCTGCCCACCTCATGGCAGGAGGTTGAGAGCAGGACACCTGCTGTGTCCCTTGCCCGTGTCCCCATGCTGGACACCATCCCCGGCGCCAGGTTGTCCAACCTGCACAGTCAACACTGCCCTGTTAAATTTTTACAAAGGCTGGAGTTAGATCTGTCATTGCAGAGAAAAGCAAATAAAAGTGAAATCTAAAGGGGGCCCAGCTCTGCCCTCCCCAGAGCGGCTGGGAAGGATCAAGCCTCATAAACCTTCAGGTCATTAAAAAGAATTGGCTGATAAATGTCACCATGATGCAGCATTTGGTACTGTCCAGGAAGTTGGGGATCCAGGGTGATGCAGGCCAGGAGGGTCAGCCCTCAGGCACGTGCCTCAGTGACCCGAGGGGTGGGACATTCTGTGGTCACAGACCCATTCCTGGCATCACAAATCACTCAGGGTCAGCAACATTCAATTTGCCAACAACTTAAAAGTCTAGTCTGTTTTGAAACCAGCATCTGTATTCCTGCCAAGTTTCACAACCCTGATGTTTCTCCCTAATTTAATTTAGTTCCCCTAAATCTTGCTAGGTCTTGACACGATTGGAGGATTTCAATTCACGTTATTACAAAAATGGGAAAAAAAAAAAAACCAGAAAGAAATTTCATATTACATGATCACAACAAGAAGCTTGAAAATGTGAGCTCAAAATCTCATCAGAAAGATCAAAAAACAGAAGCTGTATTAAGTGACATTATTTGATTTAAGATTTTCTAAAGACCAAATCCCATGATTTGAAGGAGCCTGATTTATAATTTGGGAACACTGGGGACTGGTAGCACCTTGTGTACAGTCGCAGTTGTGCCTGTCTTTCCTCTGCCATCCCCATCCTCAAAAAAGAGAATAACAGCACCATCTACTGCCATTCCTCAGCATTTGCTTGGGACTGCCAAACTCCAGCTCCATCAAAGCACCTCAGCAGGTCATGGCCCAGTATTGACAGAGAAACAAGCAAACTTGGACTGCAAAAATCAAAAATCAGCAGTCTAAATTACTATTGATGTGTGCTAATTATTAAAAATTTCAGGCCTCAATAATACACCTTCCCCCTAAAACTGTTGGCATTGAAAAAAGCCTTCCAACAGACCAGCATTTTCACCTATTTCCCCCAAATCCTTTCATGTGTTTATTAGCGCAGCCCTGAAGGGCTGTCTGTAGAATTCCCAATTTCTACTGCGGGCAGCATTTTCACCATCAGCTCATGAAAGAGGTGGAACATCACCCTAGTTTCCAAGCTGGTAAAATCCGGGTCTGTGCTCAGGGCTGGCCAGCTCCCAGGAGTTTGTTTGAAAGTCAAGAATGTGCCATGGTTTAATTACGCTGCTAGGCCGGGGCCTAAATGAAAGCCCCGTTATAAAGAGCAGTCTCAGAGGAGAGGTCCCCACTAGGGTTTTTCACCCCGAATTGATTGCTGGTTAACTCAGGGTAGTTAACACGTTTGTAATGTCTGGTCCAGGCACTTCCCAGGCATTTGTTGCAGGATACAAACATTTGTGGTTTATAAAGTAAACAGGTCTGCCGACATTTTTTCGGCTTGGATTTATTTCTGGTCGCAAACCGTCTCAATGACCTGGCTGAAAATGCTCCGCATCCAAGTGAAAAGTGAAAGAAAAATGAATATCTTTTTCCACGTCTAGACCAAGCCATTTTTATGGGCCACCCCACAGCTTTTGGCATCACCTTCAAAGTGTGAAGAAGCCCTGACGATGAACACGGGTGCTGGTGGGGCAGGTGTATGGTGACCACCATGGGGCAGCAGGAAAAGTGATGCTGAACATGAGGTTGTGCCTTCCCAAAGCGAAGACTCTGCTTTGATGGGATGGTACTGGAAGGTCCTGGGTGTGTAACTGGGGAAGCAGGGAGAGGCTTTTGAAAGACACTGCAAGCAGAAAAAAAAAAAAAAAAAAAAAAGTGGAGCAAGAGTGGGGCTCATCAAGAGATGAAACAGCACAAGAAAAAAGTGAAGCACATGGCCCCACATATGGGGACCCTCTGTCCACCCTATCTTGCACAATTATACAACAGAAAATGGAGTTTCGCCAGGGCAGAGCTCCAGCATCACTCCTCACGTGAGCCGTGAGGGCCAGGCCGGGTATTTGTATACAATGCACAAGTCTCTGGGTTTATCTGCTCCCGAGTCTCTCTATCTTGGTAAGTCATTGTCCACCAGCCTCAAGAATTTCAATGTGTTTGCCAGGGCCAGCTTGGACCCTCCCCAAATATTTGCTCCAGCACACAGACTGAGTTTGCTGTAACCCTGGTCATCCCTCCGTGCCATGCAGTGCCAGGAGGATGTAAAGGAGATGCACAGCCCAGTTCTGCCATGGAGGAACTCCCCTGCCTCTGCACCAAAACAGGGAGAAAAGAGGTTTTTCAGGCACAGCCCTGCAATGCTGTGGCTGAGCAAGGTTGTGCCTTGTGGTGACAAAATTTAATGGTTCCACAGCAGCAGCCGCTTGAGCAGGAGGGGAGGCTGGACCTCAGTGGGCTCTAAATTCTGCACCAAGCCTTCAAGGGGCACAGCACACACACAAAATCTCACAGCAGCCTTCAAAGCCTGCTCTTTGCTCCCATTTATCTTATCTAGTGCTCCACTGAAGCATGGATTTACATAATACACACCTAATATATTAATGTTGCTGTCCATCGAGAGGATCTCGATACTGTTTTCTTTGAAAGTCTTGCCAGAAACGATCAGGCTCCTTAAAACACAAGAGGGTTTTATAGCTCTGAAAAGGATTTGCTCCCCCATTTGTATTCTGAATCCTTTCACAGAGGCTGTTTGCTCCTGTGATAAGAGCCAGGCCCAAAAATTCAGGAGTGGAAGGATCCACAGTTTGTGTTAGTAGAGCATTACAAAACTACAGCACTCAAATTACTCACTCCACATGAACCAGTTGTTTCCCACCCCCTTTCTAGCTGCAATTCTTTCTCCCAAAATTATCTTGCAACACAGCCTTTTAATAGCCATGCCTTGTCACCCTTGTCACACTTGTCACACACATTTCCAGTTAAAATCCTTTTCATTTTCTCTCTAAGTGCACGAACTTCCCTTCTTGCTTCAGTTTTCTATGCAGGTTTAATTTTGCTTGGGACACTGGATTTCCAAAGGCTGAAGAAATGTCTGTAAAGAAGAAAAAAAATATTTTCAAGTTGTGACATTGATGCAGCTCAAATGACTTGACAAATGCACACAAAGTTGCCTTGCAGACCACAGCATCAAACCACTAGAAGGAGGCTATTTTCCCTGTACAGCCAAGAAGATTCCCTGGGATATATATCCAGCTTATCTTTTCCTTTATTTCGAATGGGATGAAGAAATCTTTGTTTTTACATGAATTCTTGGGCATAAATTTTCTTCTACCCAAAGGTGGACTAAGAAAAATGAGAAGCACATTGCCCACTTTATTTTAAATAGCGATAATGATCAAACCTTGGAACACATTTTTGAATATTGGGTTCGTGGTTGATCTTTCTACCTTCATGTCTTGCTTTGTGGTGCAGCTGAACACAAAGTATCCGGCTCAGCACAGGAGGAGATGAAATAAGGTGGCTTCAGCTATCCAGAGACTCAGACCATGGCATTAATGGTCTCTTCTGATCTTCAAAATCTGCAAATTTGCTCTGAATCAGGGATTATGAAATAGCAAAGAGTAAATCCCTTTAAAATTGGCAGTAAATGTCAGGGACTACACTTTAAACACACAAAGACACAGGTTCACTGACTGTCATTGCCCAACAGCCCACAAATAACTCAAGTGCTCCACCCTTTATCTCCTTTATCAGAATAGCCAACATCAAACATTGAATGTCAAAATCCTCCTGTTTCCAAACCACGAGACTGTTTTGAAACACTGGGATTCAAAAATGAAAGAAAAAGACCCACCCCCCCCCAATGATATATTTTGGGTTTTTATTTTACCCGTCCTCACCTGCCCACCTTTTCCCACGCACGCTCCCACCTTTACACCCTGCAGCCTTCAGCAAATCCTCACGCCACCAGCTGCTGGGAAAGTGGGGCAAAATGCTTTTGGGGTGACCAAAGCCAACTGCAAAAGCACAAATCACTGAGATTGGAGATCTGAGAAGGCACTGTTTTCATTTGGGTTTGTTTTCCTCTGCTTTTCAGGGACCGCCAGCCCTGTGGCTCTGTGACTGTGTGTGCTCCTGTGGCACCTGCTCGAAAAATACTGCTAGGTCATGATGGAACCTGGCCCTGATTTTAGTCTTTTCTAATGTACTTCCATGAAAAGCTCCCAATAATGGCCCTCAAAGAGAAAACATGAATCACAGAATGGTTTGGGTTGGAAGGGACCTTCAAGATCATCCAGTCCCATCCCTGCCATGGGCAGGGGAACCTTCCACTGTCCCAGATTGCTCCAAGCCCCATCCAGCCTGGCCTTGGACACTTCCAGGGATCCAGGGGCAGCCACAGCTTCTCTGGGCAACCTGAGCCAGGGCCTCCCCACCCTCACAGGGAAGAATTTCTTCCTGCTATCTAATCTACCCCTGCCTTCTGTCAGTGTGAAGCCACTGCCCCTTGACCTCTCCATGTCCTTGTCCAAAGCCCCTGTCCAGGTCTCTTGGAGGCCCTTTAGGCACTGGAAGGGGCTCTAAGGTCTGTTTGGAACTATCTCCAGGCTGAACACCCACAGCTCTCTCTCTTCTGCAGCCCTCAGATGATCTTTGTGGCTGGACTCACTCCAGCAGCTCCATCTCCTTTTATGGACACTCCACATGGTTTTTCCTATTTCTTGACCCATTTTTGCTCGTGTTTTCCATACTCAGACAGCACCTCAGTGGCTGAGAAGCTGCTGTTCTCTGTATCACACACCCCACCTGAAGGCAAGAGAGAGAACAGACCGAAACAGAAAAAGAGCAACGGAGAACAGAACTCAAACTCACATGAAAAATAATTGCATAAAAGGGGAATCTTGCTTCCTAAAATAGGCTGGCACCAGGCTGTAACACGAGACTCTTTTGCTGATGCCAGATGAGGAGAGTGAGCTCAACATGACCGCCTGCCCTTACAAGAACTCAGCCTGGACAACACAGAGCTCTCTCTGCTGCGGCTTGAGACCTTTGATTTCAGAAGAAAGCAATAAACAGCACCTTGCTTCAAAAGTTTCACGATCCATAGAAATTAAACTTGGCCAGTTCAAAAGGCTATTATTAATGTGCCTTCTTGTGCAGATATGATCTCAAGAAAAACACACATCTAGGACTAATAATAACAAATAATAGAGTTATTCATACAGCTGCTGCTTACATGATGGCAATTTCCCCATAATTGCAGGCACAGGGAATGGGCACACAAACAGCAGTCTGTAGTGCCTCTGCCTACTCAGGACTTGGGTTGAAGCTATTTCTTGTAGGTACATATACTTTTGGGAAGAGAAGTATTTCAAACTCCAGCAGAACCTTGATAAAGCTCTTCTGCATCCTTGCCTATGCTGTGTTCACGCCAGGAAAACACAAAAAAAAGAAAAACAAAAGGCATGAGCACAAAGATGCTTCAGAGGGAGAATGGTTTCTGGGCAGTGGTGAGATATTCAGACCTGAGAACTCTTTGCTCAGCTGGAGACAGAGTGAAAAGGCTCAGGAGAGGTGGCTGCAAAGTCACCTCCAGGACCTGGACCCCAGCACCCTCCTCAGCAGGGCCAGGGCACAGGAAATGGTACTGGCAATCACACAGTGCTCATTAAGTTGTTAAGGTCACCTGCAGAGTGCAAACAGGGCAGGGAGGGAGCCTGGTGTCTCTGGTGCCTCTCCTGTGGCTCCTGCCCCTCCAGGCAGCCACCCACGGCCGTGTAACCATTGCCTGTCTGCTCCTCACCCCTTTGTATGCATTAGAGCCCCTTCCTGGGTGCTGGCCTGCAGTGCCACAGCCCTGAGCTGGGGTCAAGCTCAGCTGCCTCTCCTGAGGAACCTGTTCATCGCATGGCATAGTCAAGAGGTGATAAAAGCAAATAATTTGCTGCCCAAGCTGGAGGACTGGGGGAGCTAATACCACCTTCCACCCAGGAGAACACAGATGGGTGACAGGGAGAGATGCTGGGCACTGCCCCTCCTCATCCCTCATCAGCAGAAAGACAACTGCAAGGTAATGAGGAGGAAAAATCCCCCAGGCAAGGGTTGTCTCTCATGGTGCTTCTGCTTTCTCCCAAATCCCATCGATGGCCTAGGGACAATTTGGCTTATTTAGTAAACAAGGTGGATGATGCAAAGGCAATTCCCTCATTGGGAAATGTCTTCCAGCTGCATTTCCAGTCACCTCAGGCTGCACACCTTGGGTGACACCAAGGGACACCACACAGACAGCAACGTGGCCAGCCTGCTGTGTGTCCAAGCACCCACGGGGCTGGCAGCATTCAGAGGGAAAAGAGGATGGGTGAATGCATCCCTGCAGGCTCGAATGCACCTTGACTTGTGCATGGTGCCTCTGCTCTTCCCTCTGTCACATTATTTTCCTGTCTTGGTGGCTCAGCACTCAGCTGAGGTGGTGGAACAGAGCTTGGAGGGGGCTGCACCACAATGAGGTGGCAGCAGGAGGTGGGAAAGCTCCATGTCCTTGGCCCTTTGATTTTTTCCCCTCATCCAGATGGGATCCTCATTTTTTAATCCAGCTACCATTATAATTTCAGAGCCCAGGACTGCATTTGGGAGCCCAAACTTCCACCTTGGATGCCATCTAGTGCTGAGTGCTGAGAGCAGAGGAAATTTCCAAGGTGCCTGGAGCTGCCAGGAAGAAAATCATTTCCACTCCTCTTCCAGGGGCTGCTGGCTTGTGCCAGACCTTATTTCCCAAGAAAAATCACCTGTGATTTGGGTTGATAAAATTTCTTCTGACCACTTCTTTATCTACCTTTTTTTTTTCTCTAATACAGAAGAATTTCAGGAATAAGCAACCACATTTGCAGCACAGACTCAGGAGACAGGACACCTTTAAAAGAAATATTTTCTGGAGTCATCCAAAATCTGGCTGGATGGTTTTGGTTTCCTGGAACTGAACCACCCAGCTGAAGAGTTGGGGTTTGTCCCAGTGCCAGCTTGCAGAGGCTGGGGGTCCTCAGTGAAACCCCAAGATCCAGGCACTCTAAGGAAGAGGGCAGTGCATTTTTCTCAATTTCAGCACTATCAATTTGTCCATTTCCCAGTGCTGCTGTTTAGGGGGTTTACATTGGATATTAGGAAAAATTTCTTCACAGGTTTATCAGGTGTTGGAATAGGCTGCCCGAGGCACTGATGGAGTCACCATCCCTGGAGGAATTTAAAAGATGTATGGATGTGGCACTTGGGGACATGGTTTGGTGGTGATCTTGGTGGTCCTGGGCTAGTAGCTGGACTCTGTGACCTCAAAGGGCTTTTCCAACCTAAATGATTCCATAGTTTTATGATTTTTCCATGTGATCTCTATAGAATGGCCACCCCACTGATGAGCACAACACATGCCAGTCCGTAAAGTCTTTCCACCACCCATACTCAGTTCCGAAAAGCATCATGAGGCTCTTTGAGGTGAAAAACCTCCCTCCTCCTCCGCACCCCAGAGCCTAGGAGCACACACCTCACATGTTCTGGGTGCTCCCAGGGACGAGACCAGGTCTGTCTCGCTCAGCCCAGGTCTCACCTCTGCACTGCAATGCAGACATATCCTCAGGGCATGTCTATCCACCCCGCTCAGGCTGCTCTGGAGCTGGCAGGGAGCAAGTCAGGTCTGGTTTAGGAGCTGCTGAATGGCACTGGGCTGCAGAGCAAGCCGAATTTGCCTGGGCACTGTGCCAGCTGCAGTGGCTCCACAGCTCAGGGCCGGGGCAGGAGGCTGCACAGAGCTGCTCCTGCACAGCCTCCTGCTCCTCCACTGCTCCCCACGGCTCCCCAACAGCTGTGGCACACTCCCACCCACCCCTCATCCTGCTTTCCTCTGCTTCTGCTGGCATCTTGCCCTCCCAAAGCTGGCACATCCCTGCTCTTTCTGCAACGAGGCCATCAGGAGCATTGCGGTACTTCTGGGGTCGTGCACGGTTCCTGCTCCCTAATTCAGAGGCACAAGGACTGATCATTATGGAGAGGCTGAAACTATTGACTCGCACGCTTGCCTGCTGTTTTATTAACTCAGGGGTTTTTTTCATCTGCAATTCCAAGTGGTGCAATTTTGAGATCAAAGCCCTGCCCGGGTCTAATGGCTCCGCGTAAGCCCGGGCTTCACCTGCACAGGAGGCTCTGCCTCCAGGAAAGATGTGAGACTCAGCCTCAGCCATCCACAGAGAAGGCAAAACTGGACTCAATGTTGCTCTCACTCATCCCCATCCAAAGTTAATTTGCTTTAATGTGGGAGGAACATACCTGCTCGACTGATCTCGGTCAGGCCAGGCCCTGCAGAGTATTTAAGAAAACCCACTGGGTAGTGCTGCCCGTGAAATACCTGCAGTTACCCTGGCCTGAGGAGAGCAGGAGTAGCTGGAGAGTGTCCTGAATGGACAAACAGAAGGCAGCACACAAGCCAGGGGGCTGCTCCATCTCCCACCAGCAAGAGGGATGTTTGTGTTGGGCTCCTGGAGCAATACTCAGCTCCAATTTGTTTAAAGGTGTTGTGCATGCTCTATCTTGTTTCTTCAACACATTACCAACATATTACCATGTGTGCCCTTTCCTCCCGTGCTTCTGCAGGACAGGAAGATTTTAAATGGGGCCATGGCTACCAGAGAACCATAAAATAGTTTAAGTTGAACTTAAAGACCATCTACTTCCAACCCCCCTGCAATGAACAGGGACACCTTCCACTAGCCGAGGCTGCTCAGAGCCCTGTCCAACCTGGCCTTGAACACTTCCAGGGATGGGGCATCCACCACCTCTCTGGGTTTCCTGTGCCAGTGTTTTACCGCCCACATGATAAAAAGTTTCTTCCTTATATCAAGTCTGATTCATTCCTCTTTTAATCTGAAACCACTACTCCTTGTCCTGTCACAACAGGCCCTGCTAAAATGTCTTTCCTCTTAAATTTTTGAAGTCCCCATCTAAGGTAGAACAGACCTCCCAAGCAGCTGGAGATGCTGGTAGATGTTGCTCAACTTCATTCAACACATCAGGAGCAGAAGAAACCCGCACCTGGGCAAACTCTGAAGATTAACCTCAGGTGAACCTGCACAGAAGGGTAGTGAGACTTCATTTTGGCTAGACCTGCCATAGTAAAGCTTGGCTTAGATTGTTTAGGAATTGTTCTATGATAAAATGAAGCCAAATCTGTCAGAAACAGGTGCATTTCTGCACAGCAATTCTGGGCAGGGAAACAACAGGGTATGGGCAGAGCCAGTCTCACCAGTTATATTGGAATGTAACGGGTCTCTGCAAGGCATGGTTGAAATCCCCAGCCTGAGGGCACAGGAGAGGATCCTAAGGGTGTCCTAGCTGGATCAGAGTCAGCTCCCCCTCAGAAGAGGGTCCCCTGAGCACTGGCCTCTCCCCTGGGTGCTGGCTGAGGCCATCTGATGTGTGACAGCTCAGGAATCACTCTGAATCAGGAGCAACACAGCCACCCCCAGATCTGAAATGAGCCTAATCTTGTTCTCATGGACCTATTCCATCATTCCTCATTTACAAAAAAAAGCACTCACTCTTTCTGTTCTCTCACATGAGCCAGCAAGCAGAAGCACCATGCTGAAAGGGGTCTCTTTCCTGTTAGAAGCTGTATTTATTCTGTGTTCAGTGCATTTGATGTGTGTGTTGCTGATGAAACACAGGCTGTGGTTTAACAAATCAGTGCAACAGTCCTGATCACAGCCCCTCTGAGCAACAGGCTGCTGGTTGCTGGATGTTTCCTTATCTAATCTTTCACACTTCAGCATTTCTCCGTGTAAGGCATTGATAATTAAAAATGCAGAAGGGGATGATCATGAGGAGAGATTAAAGAACTTGAACAAAACAGTTGAAACAATAATAGCATTACATTACAGAGAACAATGTCTTCTATTAACTGACTGCTGTGCAACAGTGCTGAGGGATCCCAAGCTATGGCTCAAAATCCCTCCGTGTTGGGTGACAAGAGCTGCTATAAAAAGCAGACAAACTCCCTACAGGATGCAAAAGGCAGCCCAGCAGCTGTTTACATCTCCAATTTTTCTGACACAGATCCTTAATTTCTTCTTAGTTTTTTGCTGAATTCCAAAGGTTGATAAAAAGCTGCCTGAATCAAGATTTGAGGCTCTCTATTCTTCGAGCTACTCTGCATTTTATAAAAAAGAGATTTACATCAGATGATACATCAGTTAAAAATAACTGGGAAATATCAAGTAATCTTAAGTACTTGTCCCACAGGTTTGCATATCTTGAATACTGAAATGACTCTCACTAAGCAGTGAGTCTCATTTTTGCCCTTGGAAATATACACAGTCCCTTCTGTTTTGATGGAAAAAAACCCCCAGTTTTTGTTTTGGAAAGCTGTCTTAATAGACACTGCTCAGTGTTTATTTCAAAGAAGGCAGACCAAAAACCTCTGCTTTGCAGCTGGAGTAGGATGGGATATGAGGTTAGTTCTTGTGGGATTTTTTCGTAGGATTCCTGTCTGGCTTTGGCCGAGGTAGAGTTAATTTTCTTCATAGGAGTTAGTATGGAGCTGTGTTTTGGATTGTGCTGAAAACTGTGTTGATAATACAGAGCCTCATCCTTCATAAAAACAGGAAAGCATTGGACTCCAAATGAAGGATAAGCAGCAAGGAGCCAGACTTTCAGCTATGAATTCCACAAAAAAAAAAAAAAGAACAACAAAAAAAAAACCCCACAGGCTTTCTTCATTAGGGCTCAAGAAGCACTAGGGCTGCCTTAAGAGTAAAAATTGCTCCTACTGCACATGGAAACCCAAGAGCATCCCTGCACAAGAGCCCAAATCTCTCTTAAACTGCATAAGCAGCCTTTAGCCAAAAATCCCATCTACCATTCCCCACCTGTGTAGCTGCAAGCGCTTTAGAAAGGAGAGAAAGCAGCAGACACCATTTATTCATCATTTATTATTGTGAACACAATTCCTCAACACAATTACACTCCTGGTAAAGAAATACTTCCTCCTGAACCTGCCCTGGTGTAGCTTTGAACCATTCCCACATGTCCTATCACTGGATATCAGGGAGAAGAGCTCAGCACCTCCCTCTCCATGTCCCAGGAAGCTGATCTCAAATGAGACAAGCCCAACATCCTTAGCCATTCCTCCTAGGATGTGCCTTCCAGCTTTGTGACCTTTCTCTGGATGCATTCAGGGACCTTCAGAAGGAGCAGGATAGCTAAAAAAAAAAAAAAATAATGAAAGAAACGAGTCTTTCGGACACTTTACAAACTGAGAATAAAGACCCACAGCAAATATGGCCAAGTGAACGTAGAGCATGAGACAATTGAGATGTAACACACAATGAGGAATTCAACAAATAAAAAAAGCCCTCAAAGTTAGGATGCATTAATTTGTTCAGCTAATCCCTCTGCTTCTACTCGCCCTAACTAATTTAATGCCTAAACCAGAATTTGATATGCAGGCAGGGCAAGGAAAAGGCACATCAGAAGAGGTGAAAAGAATCAGAAGCAGCATTTTTTTTTTCCCCACTATAACCTCTCATATTTTACAGCTCTACCTAATCAGAGCCCAGGATCACACATAGGATAACCTTCAGCAGCCAAGTTTGCAGGTTGTCCTACAAGACATGCTGTCAATCACTGTATCAGTCATTGCCCTCTTTATTTTTCTCATGCTTATATTCCAAATCAGACTTTCTCAGCAAAGCTGCTGTTCAGTCTCAAGGAGGGTTAAATGCTTTTCCAGCTGATCCTTGGCCACAGTTTCTTTCCACTCCGCTCCAAGCAAGGGCCAAATCTGAGCCTGGCTCTGCGCCCTCTGCTTTCAGTATTACTTGATAAGTTCCTTTTGTCTGGAAAACCCTTCAGATTTATCTCCCACTCCTCCCATGCAGAGATAAGAGCCAAATCCCGAGCACCTTCGCTGAACATGTGCGACTCAGATGGTGGGGGAGCACAGCAGGGCTCCATTTCCACGTGCAGGCTTACCAGACCCAAAGTCCTCTGTTGTTTCCTCCTTGTTACAAACGCCAGCCTGGTCCAGATATGTCACTGAGTGACTCAACAAGACCTTATTTTGTACTAATTAAGCTTTGTCACTCTAATTCCTGCACAGCAATACGTGCTGGTGTTGGGCTCTAGGGGGAAGCCCACAAGATTCCACCTACATCTTCCAGATTTTCCCTCCCAGCCCAGCAAACTTGGCAAAAGCATTTTGATTCCTCCTCAAGTGGGCTGTGAAAAATGAAGATCCTCATCCTAGAGCAGGTCTCCAAAGACTCCTGCAGAGGATGCGAGCACGGCTCCCACGGCCACGCCAGCCCCAAGCTCCCATCCCAGAGGGCATCCTCAGGCTGGAAGCATTCCATGGCCTCAGCAGAGCAGGAGGGATTAAACCAGGATGGCTGACTGACAGAAATGATAAAACCAGATTAGGAGATCTAATCTCAAGGCAGCAGGAGCAATGATGGGAAGGCCAGCTGTGAAATTGCTCTCATTTACACAAGGCACGAGAATGGGCCAAAAGTGCTACTGTAGGGTGATGTCTGCTGTCACATGAGTTGGTTAGAAAATATTTGCAGGATTATTACAATATAGCATTTCTCCAATCAATCAGTAAATTCCCGACACAACATACACTGAAGTCCATGGGAAAAACCAACTGCATTCAGCAGGCATTGGAAAAAAAAAGTGGAAAATTATCCTAATGCACAGGCTTGTAATAGGACACAAGTAAAATGATATCCCTGCTTATAAAAGCAGCCATAGCAAGACTGTAAAATTAAATTGAGGCACAAACACACAATACAGCCTAAGCAAAATATGATATCCCTGACTATCTAGCACTACTGCTGCACACATCAACTTAGGGTGTCATGAGGCTGCTGCTTAGGAACACAAAATAGAGACCAAAGATTTTTCTTTCTCATGGAGGAGGTTTTAGGTTGTTTGTTTTTAACATGGATGGTTACATTTACGTTTATTTTCCCATAACGCTGTTTTGTTAGTAAAGAAAGCATCGGATAGAGGTTAACTCAGAAGCCTGGGAAACAGGGAAGACACCCTTTAACATGTGTGGTTTGTGGTTAATCTTCTGATTGGTGAAATAAGAGTAACGTCCTTCTGGTGATGATACTTTGTCTCTTTGGCCCTAACCCACTGTGATTTTTCCATGGCAGTATGACACATGGGTTGGAGGGGAATTTCCCTTTGGAATGCTGCAAGCTGGTGTTTGCACACACATTTTAGAGGGTTTTGTACACAGCTCAGGTTGCTGAGCTGTGTAGTGTTCCCCCACTTTAGCTGGTGGATCATCACTGCCCATGGAAGAGGTCTCACGTCCCTCTGGAAGCACAGGAATTCCAGGCTCCATCGGCGCCAGGGAAAGCCTGGGTGCAGAAAATTCCTGCCGAGCAGCCGAGGGACAATAACTTCTTGGACAATGGCAACTTGTGCTAAAGCCTTCAGCACAATTATTTCTCATCAGAGCTGCTGGATAATTAAGGCTCCTCTCCAAATGAGTGCGACAGCTCTCCCACGTTCCCCACAGCGGCCGTGCCGAGCTCAGTGACCCACATAGACAGCGCTGCTGCAGCCCTGGATGAGCCTCCAGCTCACAGCCACTCTGAAATGCCCCTCATGGAACCAAAATCTGTTTTGTGGTAGCCTTTGAAGACCATTATAGACATGGCACTTCTCATCCTCAAAGATGATTCTACCAGGATTGATGTGCAATGAGGGGAACACACACTTTTCTACGAGTCAACAAAAATCTGAATTTCTGAGTGTACATCCCAATGCAAAGGCCCTTTTGGCTGATTTTACATCTCTAGGAAGCTCTGCAATTTATCTCTGGTCTGGTTGGGTTTCAGGCTGATGGAACAGAAAGGGAAAATCTCTACTTGTAAATAAACTTACAAATAAATCTAGCCACCCTGTTGCCATGCCATCCTAATTCATAAGGCAAGATTTGCTCTCAGTTCCACCTCTTCTTGCTGTGCACAGGTCTAGGAATATATGAGAGACCATTCAATGAATGTCTGCAACTTACACCCACTCCATCTTCATGCCACTGCAACCTACACTCAACTAGATTCCACTCCCCAGACACATTTTCTTGATTCATGTTCAAAATCTGAGTGAGTGAGATTTTATATTTGTCCAGACTTTTTTCCCTGCCTTGCTGGCTGCCACATGGCTGGAATACAGATGCACAAAATGTTTGGGAAGGTCCTGATGAGCCTGTGGCCACAGTGTGAACCCCTTCCATCCTGGAAGGTAATCCCCCCGTCACTGGTTGTGGATATCCAAAGTTATTCAGGCTGCTCTCTCAAAAGTATATTCAGGGAGTGAGGGGAAGGGGGAAAAGTTCTGCTGTCAGAAGTGGATTTTAAATTTGATTTTTAATCAAGCATCTTGCTAATGCTACTGTGGTTTCCCACATCTCCTACCAAAACTCATTCCCATGATGGAACTCGAAATGCTTTTCTTAAAATCTCTAAGATATTCTTATGCATGGAATCTCTCAATCTTTTTTTCCCCAGTAGTTGATTTATTAAAAATACTTAACCTCAACTGGACCAGTTACTCAAGAACTCACCCCAATGGCTTCTGAAGGAAAGGGAGGCCTCCATAAAATATCAGAGACAGAATTTCACAGTCGTAACAGCGAGGGAAGCATCAAATCTAGGGACATAATCACATCGAGTTCCTGATGATCCTTATAATGTGGGAGATTATTTAAAGTCATACATCTTCCAGATTTTTTTTCCAATTTAATAATATTTGAAAGAAGCCACTCAAGCCTCTCCAACCAAGATTTCTGATGCAAGAACTCCCCACCGCAGACCAAAAATAGCAGAATTATGAGCGCTAAAAGTGTCTAGCAAGGCTTTTTATTTTAATTCATATTTGAGAAAGGTTTCTAGCAGCTGGGGAAAGTAAGAGCTGTATTCATAAAACCTTTGGCTATTTGCCACACAAATGGTGCTTTTATTGAGCGGGGGGCAGTGGTGGGGGGAGAAGGGGGAATGTGCCTATTCCGCATCAGGAATGTGTTTCTCCGATTCATAAATCCTCCTCCTCTCCCCCAGCTGACTAAAGGAAACCTTTCTCAGTTTGCCACTGTGATGAGAGCGATTCCCTGAGAGTGCCAGGGCCAGGGAGAGAGAGGCATTTCAGTTAAAACAACACGGTTATTAAAAACACACACACACACAAACAGGACTATGTGCTACAGCCCGGCCCAGGGACAACAGCGGGGACAAATCTGTCAGAGGTACAGCCAACCCATCATACTCACAGCCTGCCACCGAGTGTAATGCCCTGCCATAAATACAGGCATTTTTCAGAACAGGTCTGAGAGTTTCCAGCCCAAAATGCCCTCTCAGACACAGGCGGGGAGCAGGAATGAGTTATGAGGATGGGGAACTGAAACACAGACAGATTGAGGGCTAAATAAAAATAATATAATGCCTAGGTTTACTTAAAAAATGGTGATTGAAGGTGATATGTTGACACAACTGGAAATGGGAACTAGGACTCCTGATTTCCCCCAGGTAAAGCTTTGTCCTGAACTGCAGGTACCTACCACAAAGCACTAAAGATGCTCCCAAGATGCAGAGGAATATCAGGCCCATGGGCTGTTCTGGGCTTAGTGACTTCACAGCTCAGCCATGTTAAAAGTGAAGCAGTTTGGGTTAATAAGAGAGGTCTAACTTCTGGCAGATTCCCAGGTGGAGAGCTTGAAAGCAAAAATAAAATAAAAGTCACTTAAACATTAGGGCTTGGCAGCAGCCAAGTGGAAGGTTTGGATGGGGATTTTTTGACTTCAGCTCAGCTCCATTTCTCCTGCTTTGGGCACTCCAACCCTTAACTGCACATAACCCTTGACAGCTTGCCCAGCATCCCACAGGAGCTGAACCCAAATCCTGAGGTCCTGGCTGAGACACAAACCAGGCACTGGATGTGCAGGGACTGAGCTCACAGCATCCCTCCACCCCAGGCAGGCACATCTGCACCCCACAGCCCCATCCAAATAACAGATTCTGACACTTCAGTAAGCCCCACTTCAAGTATTTCTTCATTTCATGCCATCTGTGTGGTTTAATTTTAGCCCTATTCTTGTCCTGGCCATTGTGGATGTGCAGAACGTGCTGTTCCTCCCTGTTTGATACAGACAATTCTTCAGATGGGGCAAGGAAATAATGGTCTGAGGCTGCAAGGTCACAGATCTTTAAACATCATTTCAGATCAAGGTCAGAAAAGGCTGGATCTACTGCACAGGCCTAAACTCTTCCTCAGACTGTCCCTGGAAGAGATGCTCATGGGTGCAAAGCGAAGGGTGAGAATAAACTTCAAACTCCTCCTCAGCAGCAAGTGCTTTCCCAGTGGAGCTGGGATTATCTCACAGATTATGCCCTAGAAGAAGACATACTTGGCAAACCACTGGAAAAAATGCCACTACAAGCAGCTCACACGACCACTGATTTTGCCTTTACCCTCCTACTATCTTCCAGGATTTGCTGTTGAGGCTATGAAGTTTCTGTAGGAACTGTACTACCCAAAACTTGTAAAAAAAGGAGAGTAAGACTGCATGAAAATAAAAAAATACACCCTGACCTTTCCATATCGCTCACCTCACACCCATATTTGGCTTCATATTTGTGGATAAAGCCTAAAAGATTGCATGATTGCACAAAAGGGACTACTGCACAGAAAATCACAGAATTGTTAAGACTGGAAAAGATCTCTAGGATCATACAACTCAACCACAACTATCTGCTTTAAAAATAACCCCCCAACCAAACCATCACACTAATCACACAGCATATAAAAAGATAGCAGGAATTCATTACTGTTACATTCTAATGGGTTGAGGAATCCAATTACTCATTTGTCCCCTTAATAAAATCTTATCCAGAAGTCTCATTCTCATGTAGGAGTAATCCTCTCAGAAATAATGTCCTTCTTTTGCTGCTGGTAAGAGTGTTGTGCACCCAGTGCTTGCCCAGGCAGGCAGTCTCTCCTCAGCAGCCTCCTCATGAAATGGGTGTTTATCATGTGCATGCTTAAAATGTTCTATTTTCAATGCAAGAAATACCACCCTCCTTCCTCACTTTCATATAGAGTTTTCAGCTCACATCCCCACCAGAGCATCACATTTTGCCACACAGATTTTCACCCAACACCAACAAGAGGCCCTAATAAGTTCTGGACCCACACCCTTTACACTTTCTGAATAATGCTGCTTGTTGTTCCATTATATTACACTCACAAGATTGTATTTGAATAACCAATAATTTTAATAACCCCCTGAAAAGTTAATTTCCAACACTGTAGAGCAAATGGTTCAACATCTGCTCCTGGCCGCTACATGGGGTTTGATAAATGGCATCACTTACATAATATAAATGGGAATTGGTTGGTTACAAATCTAATGTGCATAAGCTGCCTCTGATGCATGCAGTTTCTCCAGCATTCAAAAAAATCCCATTTCACGTGTCACAGTTTACCCACTGCTGCATTATCTCATTAACTATCTCCTCCTAAAACAGACTGGGAATGCAAATCCTACCGAAAATCCACAGATTTAGGGCACTTACAAGGGTAGGGTAGCATGCCCCAGAAGTTGTGCTTTTCTGTTAACAGATGCACAGCATCCCTGGCATTTTTTTGGTCACATTGAACTGGAAAAATACAGCACCCAAATGAGGTGATAAGGGCAGAGTGCTGAGGCTGGAAACAGCTGGAGATGTTCAGCTACAAATCCTTCTGTAGGCTCACGATGGTGACTGAAGCCACCCAGTTTTCCTTGGTGCCCTCTCAGCCCTGCATTTCCAAAAAAAATTCCCTTTGAATATCCAGTGAAAGCAGTTTGGTGCCTGAGAGGAGCACCAGCAAAATGTGAGCATGAGCCAAAGCCTCTCTGCAAGGGAGCTGCAAGGGACCTGTGTTTCTGCCCAGGACTCCTGCATCCCACAAAAGGGTGCAAAAAAATTCCACGTTTTAGCACTCAGACCTAATTTCTCCTGTAACTCCAGCCCTGGCAGCAGACCAGGGAGAGGGAAGGGCCAGGAATTCCATGGCAGCTTTCCCTGTGCCATCACACAGTCCCTGTCTGTGAGGAGGGTGGATGTGCAGCCAGCTGGGATGAAGGGGCTCCTCACTGGCACTGGGGTGTAACGAGAGGCACAGGCAGCAAGGCAAGACAGAACAAGCCCTGGCAGGATGTATTTAATAAGCCCAAACCCAGAAAACCCGACTGCTAACTTGCAGTGTCTGAAAAAACAAGAGACAACTGGCCACAAAGGAACCGGAGGCACGTGAGGATCCCCTCCCCTAAGGAGAGACATCCATCCTGCTGCTCAGACAAGGGATTTCTCAATGAGCAGGGAAATGGAAAATAGAAAAAGAAAAAAATTCCTGGAGATTGCAAACACCCAGCCTCCAGCTGGACTCAGCACCATACAGTCTACATTTGATTTGTGTTTTAAATGAGCTGCAGCGCTACTACACAAAACAGATCATTCAGAGATGAATGTAAGCAGGGAGAAGAGATTTCTACCCTGCTTCGCAGTCAAATACCATTTTGTGTGATCTGCACCAAAAATAAAAACACCAGTCTGCCAGACACTGGAGTCTCCATCTCCTAGCAACACGCCCCACCCAGCCTTTTCCTCGAGACCCTCCAGCTCCTGCCTGCCAGCACAGCTCCCTTCCCCCGTGTCTGCAAATGAGCTACCCATGGTACAGATACACACATACATATATTCTCAAAAGTCAGAGAGAAATTAAGCAAGCCTTCTCAGGCCTGAGCCCTGGCACTGCTTTCCAGGAGCATCCCAGGCTCTGCTCTCAGCTCTCACCAACAGGGGAGAGGGTGGAAGGCACTGACCCACCTGGGGACATCCTTGCTGCCAAGCAAGGGCCTTTCTGTGAGTCTCCTGCAAACTTTAAGCCCCCAAAATATATCCTGCAAGTTAAAAACCTGATTAATATTAATTTGATGTTTCTAGTAGACAGCTTCTGTGTGTGGAAACACTCATGACATCAGCTTGCTCTGAGATTTAGTGACCAGCTTTCAGGAAGCAAGCAGGACAGCAGAACAGTGCATCTCCATGCAGCAGCTCTAGTTAAACACATTAGTTTAACCATTAAACAAACAGCACTCGAGTTCACACCTCTTTGTGGGGTGTTTCATTCACGCAGAGCCAGGGGTTGCCAGGACTGGAAGGGGAGATCAAAAAAACCCCAAAGACAGAGCAGAGCTGCCCAGAGCTTGCAGGCTAAAGGCTTGCATGGGCTGACAACTTTGCAGCTGCCTGAAGAATGCCAGAGCTTTCTCAGGCATTCCAGGAGGTTGTAGCTTTGCTATCTTACCCAAAGTTTACTGTTTGTAAAAGCTGTGTCTCTTATGCCTTCACATACGTCAACTGTTCGGGTTGAACAGAGATGGTTTCATTATACTACAAACGGTTTTATGTTACAGCAGCCTTCCTGTTCTACCCCCAGCTTGTAATTTTAGTTATTTATGTTATTGGATTTCTTGAATTAGGTTGCCGTTTTATTATTTATGATAGCACAGTTGCATAGCCTGGTCATTATTTTATCAGGGACCTTGTGTTTACACACACTGTTCCAGCTTCCCAAACAGCTCTTTATTACCTTGGAGCACAGATTGCATTTGTGACTGCCTTCTGCTACTTCGTGCAGCTGAATGAGCTACAAATTAACACTATTAAAATGTGGCAGGACCACTTTCCAGATATGCCAGGTGCCGATTTTGGTGTTCAATCATGCTACTTTTTTGGGATGAGCATCCATTCTTTTTTTAAATGCAAACAATTCATGCAGCCCAGACAAAGTTTATGTTCTACTTCGCAGATGAGGGACAACATCCTGCTTTCACTATTAAATCTTTTGGAATTCTGGCAGAAACTGTCCATTGAGTGCACCTTGTCTCCCAGCCCAAGGCAAGCTGGGCCTCAGAGGGTGCATTTGGAGCCCTGCCCCTCACACCCAGCATCCCTCCTGTGGGGATTTGTTCTTTGGGCCAAAAGCAGCTCCCCTGGATGGTGAACAGTGTCACCAAAAGGAGGGATCAGCCCAAGGAAGCAGCATCAAAAGCCGGGCATACCCCAAGGACAGTGCCACACTGTGATGGGCACATCCCTGGGCAGGTGTGACATCCCTCACAGGCAGAGAAGGGTGCACCTCAAGGACACTGTGACCCTCGGGTGAGTGTCACTCCAAGGAGGGTGCCACCAGCACCTCTCTGACGTGTGCCACACCAAGCCAGGCACACCAGAAGGAGGGTGCCCCAAAAGGAGGGTGCACTCTATGTCCCCACATCAGGCAGGTGTACCCCCAAGGAGGGAGGAGCCTAAGGGTGGCACCACCCCGAGCAGGGTGTCACTGCACGCAGGGAGGACGGTGCCACCAAAGGAGGCTGTCACCCCCAGGCAGGTGGATGGCAATTGAAGGTGTACACGGAGGACAGTGCCATCAGAGGAAGATGTCCCTTGTGGCACATGCTGCTCCCAAGGGGTGTCACCCCCAGGCAGGTATGTGGCAGTAGAGAATGTACCCCAAACAATGTCACAACTCGGGGAGGGCATCACCCCCAGCAGATGCCTCCCTAAAAGGATGTCACCCCAAGGCAGGTGAGTGGCAGTAGAGAATGTACCCTGAACAGCGTCACAACTCGGGGAGGGCTTCACCCCAGGCAGGTGCATGGCAATAGAGCATGTACCCTCTGAACAGTGACACCTCGGGGAGGGTGTCACCTCCTGGCAGGTGCCTCTCTAAGAGGATGTCACCCCAAGGCAGGTGCGTGGCGATAGAGAACGTACCCCCGAGTACAGTGCCACAACTCGGGGAGGGCGGCACCCCGGCAGGTGCGTGTCAATACAGAATGTATCCCTCAGTAGTGTCACCCGGAGAGGGTGTCACCCCCGGCAGGTGCGTGTCAATACAGAATGTATCCCTCAATAGTGTCACCCGGAGAGGGTGTCACCCCCGGCAGGTGCGTGTCAATACAGAATGTATCCCTCAGTAGTGTCACCCGGAGAGGGTGTCACCCCCGGCAGGTGCGTGTCAATACAGAATGTATCCCTCAATAGTGTCACCCGGAGAGGGTGTCACCCCCGGCAGGTGCGTGTCAATACAGAATGTATCCCTCAGTAGTGTCACCCGGAGAGGGTGTCACCCCCGGCAGGTGCGTGTCAATACAGAATGTATCCCTCAATAGTGTCACCCGGAGAGGGTGTCACCCCCGGCAGGTGCGTGTCAATACAGAATGTATCCCTCAGTAGTGTCACCCGGAGAGGGTGTCACCCCCGGCAGGTGCGTGTCAATACAGAATGTATCCCTCAATAGTGTCACCCGGAGAGGGTGTCACCCCCGGCAGGTGCGTGTCAATACAGAATGTATCCCTCAGTAGTGTCACCCGGAGAGGGTGTCACCCCCGGCAGGTGCGTGTCAATACAGAATGTATCCCTCAATAGTGTCACCCGGAGAGGGTGTCACCCCCGGCAGGTGCGTGTCAATACAGAATGTATCCCTCAGTAGTGTCACCCGGAGAGGGTGTCACCCCCGGCAGGTGCGTGTCAATACAGAATGTATCCCTCAATAGTGTCACCCGGAGAGGGTGTCACCCCCGGCAGGTGCGTGTCAATACAGAATGTATCCCTCAGTAGTGTCACCCGGAGAGGGTGTCACCCCCGGCAGGTGCGTGTCAATACAGAATGTATCCCTCAATAGTGTCACCCGGAGAGGGTGTCACCCCCGGCAGGTGCGTGTCAATACAGAATGTATCCCTCAATAGTGTCACCCGGAGAGGGTGTCACCCCCGGCAGGTGCGTG
>VXBQ01008802.1:651247-669829 GCA_013400175.1 Phainopepla nitens | reverse complement strand
TCCGGGGCGAAGGGGGTTCGTGCTGCCGCCCCTCCGAGCATCGCCCCGCGGAGCCGAGCGCGCCCCGCAGCCCCGCGGGGATGGAGGGGTCGGGGCGGGCAGGGATGAGCAGCTGCGCTCCGCCCGGGGAAGGGAAGGCTCCAGAGCGACCCTGGAGCACCTTCCAGTGCCTAAAGGGCCTGCAGGAGAGCTGGAGAGGGACTTCTGGCCGGGCGTGGAGTGGTGGGGCGAGGGGGAATGGCTTCATGCTGGCAGAGGGCAGGGTTGGGTGAAATACTGGGGAGAAATTGTTCGCTGGGAGGGTGGGGAGGCCCTGGCACAGGGTCGTCTAGAGGAGCTGTGGCTGCTCCATCCCTGGGAGTGTCCAAGGCCGGGTTGGGCAGGGCTTGGAGCAACCTGGGACAGTGGGAGGTGTCCCTGCCATGGCAGGGGGGGGGATGAGATGGGCTTTGAGGTCTTTTCCATCCCAAACCATTGCAGGATTGCAGGATGGGGGGATTGTGCCAGGTTGGGGCTGCACACCGACGTTCCTTGGCCAGTCATGCCAGAGCAGCCAACTCACATCCTGTAGGCTTTGCTTTACCTGGCTGTGAGGTTCGCAAATATTTGTATTTCTTTTTCCTGTGAATTCTGCCCTTACGTGCAAATTTCATTTTTTAAACAAGGTACAAAAAAACCAGCAAAATTCAGTGCCTAAGCTGTGTTTCCCAGTAGGAAATGGGTTTAGCTTGAGCTGGAGGAGCAGCTGTCCCACTCAGTGTCCCCCCACCCCATCAGGATGTGGCTGGGCAGAGGGGTGCTGTGCCTGCCCTCAGTGCCTGGAGTTTTAAAATAAACCCAAATTGACAGCAGATGAAAGCAACCACCACAACCACTGCAGCTAAGTCCACCTGTGGCCATTAATCACGCCCCTAAAAATATATTGCTGTGTTTAATCCCAAACCACAAATTTACTGTCTAAAGAATTATCAGAATAAATACTTCTAACAGTAAGGACCATTTAAATCACTCATGTGTTCTAGCAGACCTCAAAGCTGTTCCAAAGGCAGGTATTTTCCTTTCAGACCAATTTAAACCTGCCAACAATAGCCTTTTTTACCTTAACTAGCACAAATACCCCCTATCCCACACATGACCTGAGTTTAGTAAAAATTGACATTTTCCAAAGAAATATTTCAGATAACATAAAAGAGATTGCCTAGCTCAAAATCCTTTATAGGTGAGTAGTACCCTTTATATTTTTTTCCCCTTAATATTTTGCCTACAACTGACAGGTGAAGTTTGTACTTGAGACTGGGAACTGAAATGAAGAAATGGAATCTCCCATTTATACAGAATTACAGCATTTTAATTGAATGAGCTCTAGAAAATCTTGTATTCACATGAGAAAAGTAGAGGTTTTTGTTGTTTGATTCGAGCATTGTGTGTTTGGTATAATAATTGCTTTTTCAGGGAGAAGTCAGGTGCCATCAGTGACTTTTCTTGTTCCTGATTTCTTCAAATTCTGCCTTGCACAAGGTTTTGGTTTTGGCACTTTGTCCTGCCTTACTCGTCAGAGTTAAGAAATCATAATTTACAGTTGTTCAGGATTATTGTTATTAAGGAAATAAGAAATGGCAATGAAAGGGAGGATTTAGTGACATGGGGTATAAACCAGAGCTTGACCTCATGGCTGGAGCTGAGTAGTCATTTTGAGCCATGAGGAGCCAGAGACAACACAGAAAAAGTCCTTGACTGCCTGGATCATCAGGGTACTGATCCTTTCTAAAAACTGACTGAACACTGCAAGAAACTGCTTTGTTTTAAGCCCATTCAGTTTCTTGATCTCATTTACAGAAGGTCCACACAAGGCATGGAGGGGGGCAAATAGGTTGGCAGATGAGGGCAGGATTTTGGTGGGAACACTGAAATGCCATCTGGAAATGGTGATGAGGACCCAGCATCTGTTAGAAGAGAGGAAGGTGGCAGGAGCTGGCGTGCTGGATGGATAGGAGGTGTCATGTCAACATTTGAAGTTACCACACGGCATTTTTACCAAATATAGCTGTTTTCCCTGTCCTCCAGGCCAAAGATTAGAATAATTTGCAGAAATAGAGCTGTGGAGATGATCTTGGATTTGGAGTTTAGCAAAGCCTTGGAGGAAGGAGGTGGCGTCTCCTTCCCTGGGGGCTGGTAAGGACAGATGAGACAAATTGTGTTTGCTGTGGGTCCCCAAAAGCTCTCCTGAGAGCACAGCCCTCACACAGCAAGGTTCACAGTGGGTGCAGCAGTTTCAAAATCCAGCAGGGTAACCCAGATATTTTTCCTGTGTGGTGCCACCCACGGCATCCCTGGGGGCCTTGGTGGCTTCTTTCCCTGGCTTGTTTGCCACAGAAGCGACCAATTTGTGGTCCCTCGAGGAGCTTGGGTTGTGTTTCTGTCTCTCCATGGGCTCCAGTCAGGATCAGATCCCATTTTTCCCAACATTGCTGCTGAAAGACAAAGTTTATGTCAGAGGGAAGATAAACTAAAGGAGCCTGAGCAGATGAAGGACAGGGAAAGGCTGATACACACAAGCAAGTGGCACCGGGGCGGAATTAATACAGCATTGCTAAATATATGCTTTGGATGGATTTCATTTTTAACTTGGGGCTGAGATAAGGGCCAGCAGAGCTGATAGGGAAGAAGTTTCCTCACCCCTCCACAAGCTTGTACATTTCCCTGAAGCATTTGAAAAAAATGCTAGTTGCCTGTGTTGCCTGAGCTGGTAGGATAAAGAAAGTGATGTAAAAACCTGTGCTGTCAAGGAGTTTTAATTATTATCTGTGCTCATGGTGCTATACTCACTATTCTTCCTCATTTTTTTTTCCCTTTTACAAAAATAAGAAAGTGTCAAGAGTCTCCTTTTAATCTGGAGAGGCAGTGAGAGGGCAGGAGGTGTCCTCACCACCAGCCAAGGCCACCCCTGGCCACCCTTGGGGTGAGGATCCTCTTCCATTCCTCTTCCTGTGGGACACCTGGGATCTTCCCCTCACTGCTGGGATGATCCTGGGGTTCAGGGACAGTGACCCTGTGAGCAGAGGGAGGGTTGTCCTTACTGCCCATGTCTAAATTCCTGCAGCTACAGAGAGCCCTCAAAGGTTTAAAAGTCTCCCACAACACAGGAAATTGTGTTCCCTCTTTGTCTCTCTCTCACCGAGTTCAAGGAGGCTTTAACAAGTCACTGGGGACAGAAACAATAATATCTCTGTATCTAATGCTTACTGTAAGCAAAAGATGGATTACAAAATAGGCTGTTTATTTTTAATTATTAATGTGTTTGTGCTAGCAGACCTTTGCAGAGTTACACATTGTTTGTCACGGATGGGAAAGGGGATGAACTATTTGGCAATAGTATTAAAAACAATAATTATTCTTTCTGGGCATGGCCATTTTTTTTTTCCCTGGTGTATAATAAAAATTTCTTCAAAGCATACGCTGAGGCAAGGCCAGAAAGCGTTGTCATGAAACAAAGGGTGGCAGAAATCAGAGTTTTCCTCCTAGTTAAGTGAAAAAAAACTTTGCTTTACCTCCCTGCAGCACTGCCCTGCTCTCCTCTCCCCAAGGATTCACCAGGGAAAATGCCTCCCTGGACTATTTACAGCACTCTCCTTGCACTGCACCAGAGGAATTATCTGCCTCCTCCAGCCCTCAGCTAATCCCTAAATTGCATCTCTGCTGCAAAGCTGAGTTTATTTTCATTCCATCATCTAGTAGTTTTAAGTATTACGAGGAATAAAATGGACATGCAAAGTGGTGCTTTAATTTTCAAGGGCAGTAAAGTGTTTTATTTTTAGGATGCTCTTACTGAGGAAAGAATCTCTGGCAGGTCTTATCTGGTGGCTAATAATAGTGACCTGGTGTGCCCTGAGTGCTGCTGCCCTGCCCTTCTCACGCCTCCTGCTTACCCTGGGTGCTTCTGATCAGCTCATTAGGGCTGCCAAAATTACGGGCTCTAAAAATGTAATGACGAGGTTTGCTCGCAATAATTAACTCCTTGCACCGCGTGTTATTACTGGGAGGGTGACGTTGGTAATTAGAGAGCACAAATATTTACTGTAAGCAGGTTTTTCTGTGCAGGCTTTAGGAAACTATCCATGTGTCACCCTGTTGAATATCACATCAGAAAACACTGAGAAGGGGCAGCTCATTCTGAGAACCCTTTTTGGGTATAAACACCCCTTTTTCAAGCTCTTTCTGCTCTCAACTTCAATAGAAATCTTGCTTTCTGGGAGCTTTTTTATTTTTTGTGGGGTTTGTTTATTGATAAGTAGTGGATCCCATGCTGAATTGGTTTCACATCATTAAGTACAATTCCCCCAGTGACAGTGGGGCTGCTCCTCCCAGTTTATGGTTATGGTTTTTCCCTGAACACAGGAGATAAACATCAGCATCTCAATGCACCAAGTGCATTTTTTAAAAACCTAGTTTTGAAGTTTCCATCTTTCCTAAAAGCAGAGTTTGCTCCTGCAGTCCAGCAGTGTTCCTGCAGCTTGTCATCAAAGCAAGAAGCATGCTGGAGGAAGTATAAATAGAAATTCATTTTAGTAATGCAAATCCCGCAGTCCTATTTTGGGCAGGGAAAATCCCCATACCATTTTTTAGGAAAAGAAGTGTGATGGTCTAGTTTTAAGACTGGGTTTAGGGGGGATTTTGCCTACCAGTGTGTTATGGTGGAGATTCTCCTCTGCCATTTAAATATATCTGTTTCTGATTAATCTAGCTTTTGCATGCTATAAATCTTTGCAAATTAGCTTGGGGTATGACCTCCTGCAGCAACTCACTCTGTTTTATTTAGTGGAGTGGTTTTGGCAGATAAGTCCCCTCTCTTCTGCCTTCTCTGAGTCCACTGGGAAAACAGAGAAGAGACAAAAAGTTTAAAATATTTCACACCCTCATATTCTGCTTTTTTTCCTTCAGAGGTGGCTTTTTGCTTATAGTGCCCTAGTGCTTGTGTGAACCCTGCTGCACTGTTTAGTGACTTTGCACTGCTCTCTCTCTCTCATAGTTGGTGAACACCAGCTGACAGGGCACAAAGTAGCAGTGAAAATCCTGAACAGGCAGAAAATCCGCAGCCTGGATGTGGTGGGGAAGATCAAACGAGAAATCCAAAACCTGAAGCTCTTCCGGCACCCTCACATTATCAAGCTGTGAGTACCCTCCCTGCCACGTGTTCAGCTGCTCCTCTGTGCACACACACCTCTCACACACTGGGGTTCAGGAAATGGATTAGAGCAGTAAAAACTGTGTTTGGTCAAGTTTCTGTGTGTTAGATGTTCCACTGGCACAGGTTTTCCACAGAAGCTGTGCTTCCCCATCCTTGGAAGTGTTCAAGGCCAGGTTGGATGAGTCTTTAAACAACCTGGGATAGGGGAAGGTGTCCCTGCCCATGGCAGGGGTTGGAATTGGATGGTCTTTAATGTCCTTTCCAACCCAAACCATTCTTTGATTCCATGAATTGCAGCACGGTTAGGCTCTGAGAGTGAAACCTCCGCCTCCAGTCAATAGGATTTATGTTTTAATGGGCTGATTATCCAGAGCTTAAAAGGACTTTATTTTTTTTTTTCCCTTAAATTTATTATTCAGACATAAGTTTTGAAAGTCACCACTTTGATGAACCTGAGTCGGGGTCGTAAATCAGCACCTGCACTGCAGCCTCTGGGATTGCTGCTCAATCCCCAGCTTGTGCAGCCTGCCCACATTAATGAGGCACTCGATAATATCTTTGGCATTCCTATAAAAGAAAGCTGTTGAATGGTAACTGCAAGGGTAAGTTGACATTTAGGTCAGCCTTAAAACTGGCATGAGATATAGCAAATACCTGGGACTTAGAGGCAAGGGAAAACAAATTCTCTCTGCAGTTAAATAACTAACCATGCAGCAACTGTTGATTTTAGAGTAACTTCACAGTTCCATGGATTTATTGGAGAACAGATTGGTATTATTTTGTGAAAAAAGTGCCAGCAAGACTCCTCAGCCATGTGCCCAGCATCCTGCAACTCAAATCTTGTTCACACATTTGTCAAAGCAATAAAAATTAAATCCAGTTTGACAGTATCTGTGTCCTATGATACATGTTGCATTCATGAAATACAGTGATAAAGATGTGAGGAGACTGGGGCACACAAACCTCTTTCAGTAAGTTTTTAAATGTATATAATAGAAATATTGGGTCAATTAACAGTAACTTAGATGTCTGGGTCCAAAGTTCTTCAGAAAAATGAGGTTGATGCTATTGATCTTTATGGGAGTATCCCACATTCCCTTGCCAGCCTCTGAAAATTGCTGAAATCTCTTTGTTTCAAATTACAGCCCTGTAAAAAGTCATGAAATTAATATGTTAAAAAAAAAGTAAAGAAGCAGTAAACAACAACAAAACAATGAATCTGAAATACAAGAGAGGGAGGCCCCAGCTGGTGCTCCTGGGGCTGCATTGACCTCAGCTCATCACTGGCAGTTTATACCAGCTGGGACACTGAAATGCCTTTGCAACTCTCAGGGATCATGTTGAAGGAAAATGGAGAATAAATCTGCAAGTTGAAGGTGATGCTCTGGGTTTTCCTCCCCCATTCTAGAATATAGAGGGATTTAATATTTGAAAAATAACTTTAGGGGGCCTCCTGTTTGTTTCTGTACCTGTCCAGAGGAAGCTCCCTCTAGTGCCTGGAGTTCTTTATCTTCTTGTTTTATTGATAAGAGGGAAACCAGATGCATCCTCTGCTTGCCCCCAGCTAATCAAGACTTCATTTCTAAAGCTGTTGTTGCAGATCTTACCCAAAATGGAAATTTGAAAGTCAGGGCAGTCCTAAATGTTAAAAGATTGCCTAGCAGATATTTCAGAGGATTATTTAAAGGGCTGAAGGAAGATCCTAGGTCTGGAAAAGAGGTTCTTTCACAGACAAGTGAAAGATTATACTGGAAACAAGAGATGGCTTTTCAGAAGTGGAAAGCAGTTACAAATGCAAGATCCAAACAAATTCTTATTTGTAGCGTTGATGTGGAATTAATAATCTGTTTAAAAGCCTTTGCCTGTTCTTAATTACGTATTTTTCCTAAATCTGCTTGTGTTTTTGAAGGTACCAGGTCATCAGCACACCAACAGACTTCTTCATGGTCATGGAATACGTGTCCGGCGGGGAATTGTTTGATTACATCTGTAAGCACGGACGTGTAAGTGCCAGTCCTGGGTCAGCCCAGACCCTTGTGTGGGAAGAGGATGGTGTTCAGGAGCAAAATAACTGCTCAAGGGAGCACAGTTAAGGTTAAGGCCCAAAATAGAAGTTGCTTCACAGCAACCCCATCTGGGGTGTCTCGTAGCAGCTCGCACGACACTCGTGTGTGATTTCTCGCGGCGTTCTCTGGTGTGTTTTCTGTCCTCAAACCAAAATATCCAAGGTAACGTGTTGCTTAGGGCAAGTATTTGGAAAAGTGGCTTATTTTTGTGATTTTTAGCTATGGGTTGCCTGTCAAAACCCCCACAGATCAGCAGCAAATTTATGGTATGGGAGGGGAACACCACTTGGTGTGGTCTCCGCCCCAGTCATTCACCTCTAAACTCCCCCTAGACTCCACATCAGGTTCTTTGAAGACTTTTCAAGGATGTGGCTTATCTGAACAACATTTTCAAATGCCAGCAGTCCCACTGGGTATAAATCACCTGAGCTGTGGGTTGAGCCCGTGAAACGTGAGATTTTGGTTCCAAGGAAAATCCCTGGTGTCTGCCCCGTGGAGCAGCTGCAGGGCAAGGAGGTAAAAAGGTCAAAGTGGACATCCAAAATAAGAGTTCAGGTGAAGGATCAGCCCATCTCACTTTCCTTCTCTGTGCTACCAAATCAATACATTTACAGCAGATTGGGTTAGATTAGTGCAGTAGTCAATGGAGCTGACTCAATTTTATTTTCTGTGAACAGTTCTGATTTCTCACACATTTTACCCATCTAGATCTTTTCACTGACTGATTTGGATGTTTTCTGAACTTCTGCATTCATAAACTCAGTTTTTCATTAAGGGAGTCTTTTGGAATTCGTCAGTAAAAATAATAATTGAAAATATAGTCTCTGATATACAACTTTATAGCTCTACAGGTAATTAAAATCAGCAGATTGAACCAGCAGAATTAAAATCAGCTGGATGATATTCCAGCTTCATCTGTTGCTTCTATAGGGAGTTTGTGAGGAATTTCTCCCAGCAACATCCTCTGTGGTGTTCTGTCCAGCCTGGATCTGTATCAGTCCCACTGGGACAGCAGGCCATTGTCTGATAGGTGCCACCTTTAAATTCTTGTTGACATCTCAGCTAAATTGAGGTCTCACCTTTCATCTCTGGGCTGTGTTTCAAACACTGGAAAAAGCAAGGATGAGAAATCTGCTTTATTTGCTGCCTCTGGTCGCAGGCACGCTGGGATTTTCTCTCTGAGCCCTGGAAGCTTTTTGGCTCCTTGCTAAGTCAGACCTTCCCCTGGCAGCTGTGCGTGCACACCGACCTGCAGGGCCGTTCCCTCTGCTGTTCCCACAGGTGGAGGAGGCAGAAGCTCGGCGCCTTTTCCAGCAGATCCTCTCCGCAGTGGATTACTGCCACAGGCACATGGTCGTGCACAGGGACCTGAAGCCAGAGAATGTGCTGCTGGATGCACACATGAATGCAAAGATAGCTGATTTTGGTATGTGACCCCAGCAGCATTCCAGAGGCGCAGCCAGCGCCGCCGGAGCGTGGCCGTGGAGCAGCCCTACCAAACCCAGAGCCTGCTGCCCCAGCCACCACCAGCTGCTCCACCTGGAAATCCCACACTTGTAAACACTGCCCTTCCTGCAGCAGCAGGGATTACTCGGTGCAGGCTGCTCCTGTGCTGGCGCTAAGAATGGAGCAGCGAAGTAATTTGTAAATCTCTGCTGTGTTGTAGCATAATCACCCCAAGTCAAATTTACCTAATTTGTGTTTTGAGGCAGGCTCGGTGCAGCTAACTCAGGGTGAGCTGGCTGTGTGTGTTTATTTTCGTGCATGTTCTCCCTCTGTTTGGCCATGTGCTCTTGGCCTCAGTTCATTTTACAACGAGCAGTAACAGGAGTGTCTAAGTGGCATTAGGGATTGAAAGCCATTAAAATACCCGGGCTACCAGTTTGTCCCTGTGAGTCCTTTCTAGCAATGTAAATCCTTCTGAAGATTTACTCATTTCACAGCCCCACCCAATCGCCTTGTGAAGTAAGTGCTCTGGGATGAATTATGTCTCTTCTCCGTGCTCTGGGATTTGCAACATGGAGGAGCAAAATTAGCCTGGAGTGAATATTTCTTGGTTGGATGTGAAAAAAAAAATTAACAAAAATAACAAACAACAACAATAATAACAAAAGTAATAATTTTCAAATCAATTCAGAGAAGTCTATCTAAATTATATCAACACTTCTCTTCCAAATATTCCACTCCACTTCCCTGCCTTTCCTCCATGTGAGATGAGTCCAGCGTGTCTGGACCTTCAGATCAAGCATCAGTGTGTAATAAGCATTCTGTTTTTAGGGCTGTCCAACATGATGTCAGATGGTGAATTTCTACGCACTAGCTGTGGTTCCCCAAATTATGCAGCCCCTGAAGTCATTTCTGGAAGGTAAGACACTCCATTCCTCATCAGAGTCTGTGTGAGCACATGCAGTTTAAATTTGTTCTTGGTATTGGAAACAGCTTTGCACATCTAGTAAAAGCAGCTGAATCCTTCCAACCTGGATTTTGTGTTTGGGTGAATCTGTTGGCAGAGGTCTGAGGGTTTTCTTGGTTATTTTACTTCTCAGTAGCTGTAATAGCAAACTGTGTTTTGCTACAGGTGTTTACTTTGGAGGCATTATTAATACCAGATGTTGACTGTTTATATTGCTAATTAAAAAGGGTGAAAATGACTCTGGATGCAAATACTGAGGTTCCAGGTGGAAAGGCTTTTCCAGGCCACCCCCTGCTCTACTGCCCACCTGTAATATAAAACAGAGTGGTAATGAGGAAAACCATTCACTAACAAAAGAACCAGGAAGATCTGTAATCACTTCCCAACACTTGTAATGAAAATACTTGTCTTCTGGTTCCTTAAGCTTGGGGTTTTGGCTATGGCAGTAGGTTCAAGCTTCAGAGCTTTGTTTTGAACTGATTCATTGAATTGACAAACCTCTGTGGTTGCATCTCTCAGCATGAAACATCTGCACAGCACATGGAGTGTTGAGCACACCCCACAAGGCTGAGTTGGACTTCCATGTGTTGATACAGAAGTGTTGCCTCCTATATTTTTCTGTCAGGAGCAGGAATTACATAGAATGTACATTTTTCCCTAATTCTCTCTGTAATACCTTAGCAAAGATTACAAATAGAGATGTTCAATTTCTCAGTCCTCTGGTCCTTCAAGCTGCCTATCTCATTATCTGCCCCTTTTGTTTTTTGAATCTCACTTTGCCATGAGCTTTACTTTTCCTAATCCAGCATATTTTTGCCTATATCTGTAGTTTTTAAATAGGACATTTTGTTCAGAATGTGTTTGCTGTGATTATGATTATTTTCTCCCTGTTTACACCAGAGCAAGTGTTGGCAGAGCATCCTAGGAATTAGACTAGCATCCAAAAACCCTGTTGTGACTACAGCTCTGTGTGTGAAATGAAACCAAGTAAATCCTTACTTCAAGAAAGGGGCAAAGCCAGAAACTACTGGGATTCCAAAAAAATATTAATGGTATTTCCATCTCAGTGAAGGCCAGACACACATTCTTTCAATTTGTATAGGAGACAAGACACATGGCAGATCAGCAAGAAGGATTTAGTGCCTCAGTGTTCCAAGGGTACAGGCAATGCAGCTTGGTACCAACAGAAGTGAGAAGGAAAACCAAAACCAAGCCCACATGTTGCACTTTTTCACTGGCTGCAGCTGTATTCCTCCCTCATCACTCCCTCCTTCAGGCTCAGGGCTGCCTGAGTGTCATGCCCCTGCTCAGTGTGCCAAGCTGGCCTCTTCTCAGAGCTGCAGCAGCGTGTGAGAGCTGCACTGGAGGGGGACAGGCACAATCCAGCCTCCCTGCCTTGCTGGTGGGTGTGTGGGGCACGGGGGAGCTGCTTCCTGGCTCCTGCTGCCTTCCCGCTAGGGCACAAGAGCAGTAGAGTGTGACAGCTCAGGTTTCAGAGCCATAGAAATGCATCTCATTTACAGGTCCAAAAGACTATTCAGGCAGTGCACTGAGCAGCAAAAGAGTCAGGCTTCTGATCTGTGGAGGTAGGCATGGAGGCAGGGCTGAGGGGGCATCCAGCTGAGCCTCTGCCTTTCCAAAATGGCTTTGCTGCTGTCCCCTGGTAGGGGAAGTCCCACCCTTGGACAAGCAGACAAAGTGTTTTGGGGGTGTCCAGAGAATGGTCACGTGCATGACTAGCATGATTTCCACACTGGTGTGTCTGCAGTGATGCTCTTCAGGAGGAGCAAGGGCAGGATGCTGAGGTTTCACAGAGAGACTTCTGTAGCTGCATTTCAACTTCTGTATTTTGGTTGGGCTTCACAGCTCAAGGGCAAGTGTTTCCTCCCAAAATCTCTGGGAAGGCATCAGTTGTAGCAAAAAGAGATGAGCAGGAGCAGCAGAACTGTATATTTGGGGTGTCCTGAGTTGGTGATGGCAGGGAGCACATTTGGCAGCTTGTCGGAAGCGGGAGCACTTAGATACCAGCAAACCAAAAATAAACACTCAGAGATAGAATTAGCTGTTGCTGTTGGATTCGCCTCATTTAATGAACAGAAATTTCTGGCTGAGCCTTCAGGGCAAAGGAGCAAACAGCTTGGCAAGGCTCTTGCAAATGTGGAGTTTGGCTTTTTGGAGAGTTTGGTGGAGGCAGGGTTGTACACAGGAGTGTGGGCAGTCAGTGCCAGCCCTGCCATTCATTTCCCTGGGCAGTTTTGGCTGAGGCAGATTTGGTTTGAGGGGAGCCACATGAGCAGCCCTGGTGTGGGCTGGAGCTCTGTCCCTGCTGGGGCTGGCAAGGGGTCCCCCCACCTGCACCCTGGCTGAGGAGAGGATGGGGGTGACACAGAGCCTGCACCCTGACTGAGGAGAGGGTGGGGCTGACACAGAGCCTGCACCCTGACTGAGGAGAGAGTGGGGGTGACACAGAACTTCCACTCTGGCTGAGGAGAGGATGGGGGTGACACAGAGGCTGCACCCTGACTGAGGAGAGGTTGGGGTGACACAGAGGCTGCACCCTGACTGAGGAGAGGGTGGGGGTGACACAGAGCCTGCACCCTGGCTGGGGAAAGGATGGGGGTGACGCAGAACTTCCACCCTGACTGAGGAGAGGGTTGAGGTGACAGCTTTCTCCTGCCCCTTGTCCATGTGCAGGCTCTATGCTGGCCCAGAGGTGGACATCTGGAGCTGTGGTGTCATCCTCTACGCCCTTCTGTGTGGCACTCTGCCTTTTGATGACGAGCACGTCCCCACCCTGTTCAAGAAGATCCGTGGGGGAGTGTTTTACATCCCTGAGTACCTCAACCGCTCTGTGGCCACGCTCCTCATGCACATGCTGCAGGTGGACCCCCTCAAGCGAGCCACCATCAAGGACATCAGGTCAGCTCATGTGGGCTGGGCTGGGCTGGCTGCCTGTGGGGGTCTCTGGTGACTGTCCTGGGGGTCACCAGCAGGACAAGGTTTTTAGGGGTAGTCAGCAAATCCAGCTGGTTTTTGTCCCAAGTGATTCAAGGAGCAGCCCAGCACCCCTTCTGTGCTGGCTGGAAGTAGGTGATGATGAACAGGATGAAGATTTTATATATATATATATTTTATACATAAATATTTAAAATTCTGTTTTATTGCATTATAAAGTAGCCTTAAAAATCTCTTAACAGCACTTAGCAAAACCAGCTATAGCATGCAGTAATCCCAAGAACTTAATATCCAACAGCCATTTCTCATTACTCTGTTTCAAGACCATGTCCCTATGGGTACCAGATAAAGAGGGTAAATCATTGTACTTACTGTATATCCAAAAGAAAAGGAGGAGAAACCCAAGAATTAGTAACTTAATATGTGAATGTTGGATGTGTTGCATCCACGTAGCTACGTGCTAAGCATAGACATAAATGTTACTTGGGCTTCCAGGAATTCTCAGGTTTTTAATGCATTTTCAGTTTAATTTTACCCTTCATGTAAACCCATGCCAACTTCCTTTTTTTATTTCTTAATTCCTTAGGGTTAGAGGATTTAATTACATGTTAGAGAGGCAGCACATGTGGCAAGATAACTGTCAATATATAGAACCTATAGACAAGGCACTGTATGCGTTTTAGACACTTAATTGTCATTCACCTCATTGTAAATTGGTGGGAATTGGGTAGGTTTGATGCTCTGTATCTCCATCAGACCCATGGGAAGCCCAAAGTGTGAGAATTTTGGAAGTGCTGAGGTCTTGCCTCAAAGCCCAGTGTGCCGAGTGCCATCGCTGTCCCCGTACCGGGCTGGCTTTTGCTCCCAGCTCACCAGCTGGGGTTTATTCTTGGCTGGCCGGGGTTTCCCCATCCTGCTTCTGACAGGGAGGCTCCCCTCTGCCTTCCCCAGGGAGCACGAGTGGTTCAAGGAGGAGCTGCCCAGTTACCTGTTCCCGGAGGACCCTTCCTACGACGCCACGGTCATCGACGACGACGCGGTGCGGGAGGTGTGCGAGAAGTTCGAGTGCACGGAGTCGGAGGTGATGAACAGCCTGTACAGCGGCGACCCCCAGGACCAGCTGGCCGTGGCCTACCACCTGGTCATCGACAACCGCCGCATCATGAACCAGGCCAGCGAGTTCTACCTGGCCTCCAGCCCGCCCACCGGCTCCTTCATGGACGACAGCGCCCTGCACATCCCCCCGGGCGTGAAGCCGCACCCCGAGCGGATGCCGCCGCTCATCGCCGACAGCCCCAAGGCCCGCTGTCCCCTGGACGCCCTCAACACCACCAAGCCAAAGCCCCTGACTGTCAAAAAGGCCAAGTGGCACCTGGGGATCCGCAGCCAGAGCAAGCCCTATGACATTATGGCCGAGGTGTACCGGGCGATGAAGCAGCTGGACTTTGAGTGGAAGGTAGGGAGTGCTGCCCCGGGGTGAGTTTGCAGCATCCCTCATCCCATAAGCTCAGAGAGGTTTCTAAGTGTGGGGACAGCCTCACCTGTTTCCAGATAGATGCCCCCACCTTGCAATCATCCCTGTTATTCCTTGTTAAGGCAAACTCGCTGAATTAAGGTGCCAGCTGTGCTTCAGTGTCTGTGGGGTTTATTTATGGTGTGAAGTAAGGGGTTTCTGTCTGAGTGCTCCAAGACTTCAGCTGGATGGATGATTCTGGCTCATTTAGCTGCAGGGATAAGAGGAGCTGTTCACATTTCTAATTTTAGTGGCTAATTCCTTGCGAGGTCATCTCGAGTGCTCCTGAGCAGAGGAACTCTCGTTATTTCTGCCTGGTCCTGTCAGGACTGAAATGGCACGGTATGAATTGTCCCAAAGGATGCACAGGTGAGGGGCAGGGGGCCTTGGGTGCAGGAAATGTATCATTGATGTGGGGCCTTTTCCTTGATGGAGATGCAGCAGCACTCACGGACCAGATGTGTTTTTCAGACACTTACTGCTTCCTCAATTTAGGGCTCAACTTCTTGATTTAAACCCAGATGTTTTAGTTGACAGTACTCACTGCAGGTATTTCTCCAGGGCTGTGCAACATGTAGTCACAGTCCTTTTCAAAGCTGGAATAATAAATCCCTAAGTTAGCCCTGGATCTCTGCTGCTGTGCCTGACTCCCCAAATCCTGGTGCAGCCCCTGAGGGGAGCTCTCCTGGCTCGTGGCCTTTGGCAGCAGCATCATGCTGGAGCCAGGTAAGGAGAATTTCAGCCCAGATCTTCATCAGCAGAGGAGCTCCTCTCCTCCCTCCAGATCCCAAGTGTTGTACTGTGTGAATTTCACTGTGCTGCTTCTTTAAAGATAAGTAGATTCCAGAAACTCCATTTCCCTGCACCAGGTGGGAGCTGGACTGTGGCCAGGTGCATTTGCCCACACCAGCCAGACATTTGTTAGCTGCATGGTTTTACAGGGAGTGAACAAACCTGCTATATTTCTGGTACAGCCTCGAAAACCAACTTAGCCCAACATCTCTGTGTAGGCAGTGGAGCTTATTTCATACGAGGAGGTTTTACAATAGTCTTTCCCACCCTAAGAATAACTTCAGATGTGACTCTTCGTCAGAATTAACTCTCCCATCCACGCAGTTGCTTCATAAATATAGCGCAGAGAAAAAATCTCATTGTAAATGAGAGGCAGCAGATTGTGAGGTGGGAAGCAGCAAGGGGAAATACTCAGCATGGGGCTGATCCACAAGCCCTGGGTTTAGCTCTACCCAGCTTGCCCTGATTCCATGAGCACTGTCCATGTGCGTGGGTCCACAAGGGGACTTTTTGGTTCACGTGGCCATGGCTGCTGGTGAGGGAGGAACAAAGATCAGTTTTGTGCCTGGCAGATGGGGCACTACAGCTTCCTCAGCCAGCAGCTGGTGAATCACAGCCTTAAGAAGAATATTTAAAGATAGGAGGAAATGAAGCCATTTGCTTCATTTTATAGGCATTGTCCTTTTGAGAAACTCTTTTTCCCAGAAGATGTCTTGCTCGTATTTAGAAAGAATAAGGAGAAGTGTTCCTCCTGCTGCCTGGAGTCTCCTGCTGAGGGCAGGTTTCCCGTTGCAGGTGGTGAATGCCTACCACCTGCGGGTGCGCCGCAAGAACCCCGTGACCGGCAACTACGTGAAGATGAGCCTGCAGCTCTACCAGGTGGACAACCGTAGCTATCTGCTGGACTTCAAAAGCATCGATGGTGAGTAGGAGATGGGGAACACAGAGAAGGGCAAGGCTGGAAGTTTAAGAACCGTCCTCTGCATTTTGAAGCCCTCATGCGTGCGTCGTTTCAGCAAAAGCCCTTTCAGCTATTCACTTCTGCTACTATTTTCATTTTGCTGCCACACCTGCATCGCAGCTGCTGAGCTAATCCCTCTCTTTCTCTTTTTCTTCCTTTTTCTCTTGGCTTTTCCAGACGAGGTGATGGAGCAGAGGTCTGGCTCCTCCACGCCGCAGCGCTCCTGCTCGGCCGCGGGCTTGCACCGGCCGCGCCTGAGCATCGACGCGGCCGCGGCCACCGAGTGCCAGTCGCTGATGGGCTCCCTGAGCGGCTCCTTCGTGGGCAGCATCCCCTCAGTGCCCCCACGCCTGGGCAGCCACACCATGGACTTCTTCGAGATGTGTGCCAGCCTCATCATGGCCCTGGCCCGCTGATGGCCCCTCTGCGGTCTGTGAGGATCTGTGCTGACTCCTCCGCCCCGGTTTCTTTCACTTCCTTGTTCTTCCTCCTCCTCCCCTCACCTCTGCACAGAGCCAAGTCCAGACCCAAAACACCCTCCCCTCTAGCAAGGCACCAAGGAAATTAACTTCATTGCTCTCCGTGTGCCTGGCAAAATGTATCCGATAACCTTTTTTATTTTCCTTTCCCTGTGAACCCCATGGGAAACGTCAAGGCTGTAAAGTAACAAATGTATCACGGAGTTTCTGGAAAACGCCTCCCCCCTGGTTCATGCGGAGGTAACGGAGGCATAGCCAAGCTTCCTGCAGGGAGTTTGATGTTTCCCTGATGCTGTGCAGAGCAGGGGCAGGCTGGGCTGAGCCAGGGCAGAGGGGTTGACCAGGAGCTCTGTGAAATGGAGTGGAGGGTGACGAAGCAGCTCTTCAGTGTTCACACCCAGGTACCGGCCTCTCTAACACTTTTCTCCCCAAAGCAGCAGCTGCTTAGATGCTTCTGCACTAGTGCAATATGACCTCCCTCCCCTCTCTTTTTCCCTCTGCTAAAGATGGGGAGGGAAGGTGGGATGTGCAAAGGTCCTGGTGCAAACCTGCCGTGGGGAGGCCTCCCCGTGTCCAGTCTTTGCCCAGGAGTGTCCCTAAGGTGCTTTATTTCCTCCCAAGAGCTCTGGGCAGCACTGACCTGCTCGCCACGCTCGGAGCTGAAGGCAGGCTGCCTTTCTCCCAGCCTTTAATTGCCACCTCCCTGCTCATCCTGCCCTGCCTCACCACGGGCTCCAGGGGCTGAACCCCAAGCAGGTGAGCAGAGGACAGGATCTGGATCACCCACCTGAAATCCCAGCGCTTCACCCGAGGGTTGGGATCATCCCTGATGGGCAGGAGCCATCAGCAGCGCTCAGCTCAGGAGCACTCACCTCTCACCTTTCCCCTAGGAAGCTCTGCCTGTTGTCAGCTCCCCAAAAATCACTGCCAAATCTGCCTTCCCTGCTGCTGGACACTCACTGCCCCTGCCCAAGGGCTCCTGTCCTGCTTGCTGCTGCCCACTGGACTGTGACCTTGACCACGCCGCTGCCCAGGCAGGGATAGCCCAACCCGGAATTTTGCTGTTCCTTTGCTACTGGCTATCTGAAGGATGAGATTTTATTTTTTAAGATGAACTGCAGGGATTTTTAAGGTTGAATTCTTGTTACCCAAGGGTAAACCCTAATGCATGTGTGACTTCTTTGTTTAAAAGAGTTATTATTTTTTATTACATGGGATTAATCTTAATGGGCAGCGTAGGCATCTGCTTGGCTTTGACATGGTATTTAATTCCATTTACTTGATTATGAAGTAATAGTCTAATCAAGGAACAAATGCTTTATGAAAGCTTTGCCAAAAAAAATGTGGGTGGGGGGTTTGGTTTTGTTCTGGTTTATTTTCTTTTTTTTTTTCTTTTTTTTGTGTTCTGTTTTAAGAAAGAAAGCAAAGAACTTTTGCTGGTCCCATGTATGCAGTCATTCAACTTGAAAAAAAAATTTAATCTGTCTTTTTGATAGCTTCTTATGACCCCTTGAGGTTTTTTCCCTAGGGTTTTTTTTTTTTTGTACAGTTGCACTTTAATTTATACTTTCTGCAAGTTTGTATTAGAAGCAAGGAAGAGAACAACACATTAAGCCTTTTTTACTAATCATTTAAGGTAATCAAGACAAACACGGGATATTTTTGCCATCTACTGGCAGTTAAATGGACCTTTTCAGCTTGAAGTCCCCTTTTTTAAAAAAGAACCACAAAATTGCCTTACTTTTGTTACAGATTGTGCTTGGATCCTCACTAATGTGACTTTACAGCTCCAGTTTTTAATTTTTCCAGAAGCCGCACAAAGTAGAAAGCTTCCAAAAAAAAAAAAAAGGAAAAAAAAAANAAAACATACCAAAAAAAAAAAAAAGGAAAAAAAAAAAAAGAAAAAATCAATTTTGCTGTTAAGCTCTTGAACACTGAATCCAACACAGCAGTGGTTGGATTGTAAACCCACAGCAGAACAGCTCTGTTTTTAAAAGAAATACTGGAAATATTTGTAGTGCTCCTAGGTTTTGTAACGAGCCTTTTATGATGTTATGATTATTAAATAAATACTCTGGGGTGGAGGATGGCTTTGGTGCTGTGCCTGGTGGCTGCCAGGTGATTTGTGTTCCCAATGCTGTGGTGTGAGTTTGGATGGAGAATCCAAACTCCTGCATGCAAAATAAAAAAAAAAAGCAAAAAAAAAAAAAAAAACCAA
>VXBQ01008802.1:450348-647276 GCA_013400175.1 Phainopepla nitens | reverse complement strand
AAAAAGGATGAGTTTAATTTCCTGACCAATCTCTTGACCTAAATATAGTCAACCTGTGGCTTAATTGAGGAAATATAAGTTGCTGTATCTAAAGCATTTTTTTATTATCTGGAGTCAGCCCCATAGCAAGCTCTTTTCTTCTTTGCATGCACTGGAATGTACCCATGAGGAAAAAAAAATACATTTCTAAGGATATTGCAAGGCATCCTTGCACTAAATCAGCTGCCTCTGGCAGTGCAGAAGTTTGTGTTTCACAGGGATTTGGGGCACAACCCTACAAGGGTTGTGCGTCACCGCAGCGGGGTTGGGGCCGCATCACGTCTGTCACAGGGTACAGGGGGAGATTCCTAAAAAAAAACCTTCATTTAAAGTGAGAAAAACTTGTTAAATAGCTTCCTTGGGAGGCAAAAAAGAGACCGCACGTATGGCTAATAAAGGAGTTGCCTGTAGTGCTTACAGAGGGGGTGATGAATAGACTTCATGAGTTGAAAACAAGCTCTGGTGGGGAGGAGGATGAGGAAGGAGTGGAGGAAGGGGTGATTTTCTTCAGGATTTTAATCCTAAACATCACCATGGAAAAAAAAAGAACAACCTGTAGAGAAGCTGTCTCCAGCACTTCCCTGGGGCCAGTTCCCTGCAAAGGGATGGAGGTGAAGGGCACAGAGCACATCCCAGCCTGTGCCAAAGCCAAACACACTCTCCAGCTCCCCAAACTCTCCCTCTCCCCCAGAAAAATCCAAATATTTGGGCTGGCAGGGCTGCAAAGCTGCGCATGCTTACAGGGGAGTGCTTTATTTATTTTTTTTTGCTGCAAGGGTGGATGCAGGCCAATGCACTTAATAGTAACCACATGGTAAAATAAATAAGAATGCCTGTATAGACTTAAAAGTAAATGTTAAATATTTGCTCCGTTTTTTTTTACTGATGTCTCCTATGCCAGCTTTGAAATGGCCCTGTGGCAAACAGTGCTTTTATTTTTCTTAAGCCTGGAACATTTAATAATTTCTAATTAAAACATCTTACATTTTTAGGATATTTATGAGCAAACTGATATGGGCTCTTAAAATGTGCCGGGAAGGGGTAAAAGCTGTACACTACAGTCAGATTTAAGGGGCTTATTTTCTTTCAAAGCCATGTAAAAAACTTTATCCACATTTTTTTTTGCTTTTGAACAGGTATCTACTGAATACATGGAGGAGAAGCCATTAGAAAATTTACATTTCTCTTCCTACATTTAGGAGCATTTTTCTGAGAATAAGTAATCATCCTGCAGGCCCACAGGGGAGAGAGAACAGCCTGAACACAGGGGTAACTGTTGGGTAATTCCCTGTTGCTACGAGTCCCTGGGAGCCAGGAGTCAGCTTTTACATATCTGGGATGCCTAAGTTAGCTTAAAAAAATAAAGCAATTTTTGACTGAATGCTTTATTTACTCTTTTTTCGGTTTGTTTTTTTTTTTTTTTTTTGCAAAGAAATGAGTCAACTTTTCCACCATTTTATATATTTAACACAGCAAGAGTGGTGATACATACTCCTCCCACTACTTTTAAGACCAAAACCAGTTCCAATTTATATGGTTTGCTTTTTAAAGAGCAAATCTTTTGGAGAAACTTGCAATTCTGACAGCAGTGAGACTGAGCGACTAAACTGCACTATTCTTTTTCTTAAAATGTAGAAATATAATGGCTATTTCAGAGCTGACCAACAGGGTACTCCAAAAAGTGAGAAATACTGAAAATAACTAAAAATCAGTGAAGACATACTCTAAATCTAGATGGCAAAGGAAAAAAAAAAAAAGAAAAAAGGAAACATCTCTTGCACATTAAACAGTGTAAAAAACCCCAGCTTTATTTACATTCCCATCTTCACCCCACAGCTGACCAATGTGGGCTGTCATGGATGCAGGAAGCACAAAAGCGACCTTCAGGGATGCTCCAGGGGAGAGCAGCTCTCAGGGCAGTTAGTACTGTCTGTCTCAAAGAAAAAAAAAAAAAATTTCCCAGCAAGGGCCACCTGGGTAAGAGGAGGCTCGTTTGTATGAATTATGCATGAGCATGCAAGGAAATGCTGCAGCAGGGAATTGAAGAATTGAAGGGTGTGTTTTGGCAAGGCAAGGCACACGGCGTGGCCCATGTTTGCAGCAGATGTGGATTAATATGGCATATCTGAAGGCAAGTCAGGAATCTCCAATTTATACAAATCATGACTGGACGGGGCTTTTTTTAGTGGCAGTTGGACTGGAAATTTGTCCAGCAGCAGAGCAAAACTGGAAATACTTATTTAATATTTAATACTGGCTGTTTACATTAACTCCCCTTGCCTTCAGAAGTTTTAAGTACGTTTCTCCAGCTATCTCCGCACAGGAAAGAGAGGAAAAACACACATCACCATAAATAAAAACCCGAGTTTACCTGAAGTTCAAGTGCTCCACCAGAACGTACCCATCTGAGGGAAGAGGAAAAAGGAAGGGACTGAGTGAAAATCGGAGCGAGCGCGGCTGAGCGTGAGGGACGTGCTGGGATTTGGGTTTGGGAGGAGATGTGTGGAGATGACATGTGGAGGTGACGTGCGGAGGTGACGTGTGGAGGTGATGTGCGGAGGTGACGTGTGGAGGTGATGTGTGGAGGTGACCCGCGGAGGTGATGTGAGGAGGTGACGTGTGGAGGTGACGTGTGGAGGTGACCCGTGGAGGTGACGTGCCGGAGGTGACCCGTGGAGGTGACCCGCGGAGGTGACGTGAGGAGGTGACCCGTGGAGCTGATGTGTGGAGGTGACGCGCAGAGGCCCCAGAGCTGGGCCACAGACTCACATCGGCCCTGGGCGTTGCGGCAGATGGCGGCATGGCCCTGCACGGCCTCGATGACATCCAGCTGCTCCCCGGCCGTGAGGGGCAGGTCGGCGCGGCGCGCGCTGGGCACCGAGCGCTCGGCGGTGGCCGTGGCGAGCACGCGGATCTCCTTACGGTACTGTGGCACAACCAGAACGTTATCGCGTGCCCGCGGGCAACCTCCGCGTGAGGGCAGCGGGGATGGGGAGGGAGGAGGGCTCGGGATGGGTTGGGAGGCTCTGGGAGAAGGAGGGAGAAAAACGCCCAGCAAAGCCCCAGATGGATCCAGAGCACGGGAGAAGGCAACAGGTGAGTGGGACTGATGCCTTGAGGCGGCTACCAAAACAGGCTAGACACACTGAAGAGAATTTAAGAGAATACAACAAAATTCAAGAAAAATTCAAGAAAAATTCAAGAAAAATTCAAGAAAAATTCAAGAATAAATTCAAGAAAAATTCAAGAAAAATTCAAGAAAAAAATTCAAGAAAAAAAGGGAATGTAAGGGAATGTAAGGGAATGTAAGGGAATGTAAGGGAATGTAAGGGTATGTAAGGGAATCTAAGTAAAATTAAGAGAATTTAAGAAAATTTTTTTAAAATTTAAGAAAAATTAAGAAAAATTAAGAAAAAATAAGAAAAATTAAGGGAATGTAAGGGAATGTAAGGGAATGTAAGGGAATGTAAGAAAAATTAAGAGATTTTAGAAGAACAAGGGAATGTAAGGGAATTTATGAAAATTGAAGGGAATTTAGGAAAATTTAAGAAAATTTAAGGGAATTTATTAAGAAAAATTAAGAAAAATTAGGGGAACTTTAGAGAATTTAAAACAATGTAAGGAAATGTTAGAAAATGTAAAGGAATTTAAGAGAAATTAAGAAAATTCAAGAAAATTTAAGAAAAATTAAGGGAATTTAAGAGAAAGAGTGGATATTTATTGATGGCCTTCAATAGGTACATGTTGGGCAGTCAAAAGCCTCCCAGAAGCTACTCCCAAGATGGACAATGGTCACGAGTTTTTAAGATAATTTTAAGTTTGGTCCATTTCCATATCAAGGGTTAATCCTCCAATTCCAGCTTCAGGTAATAAAGTCCTATTCCCCCAGTTTGCTCCCCCCTAACTCACTTTTTTTTATACTTTTTGGGGCCTGAGGCTGTAGGGTGTCCTTGGATCTCAGGCCTAGAGGGATTGTTTTGTCTGACCAAAATGTGAAGACAGTTAACTAATGCTTATATGGAGTTTAGGATTTGAATGTAGTATGAATATATAGTACAGGATCTGAAAAATATAAAAGCTAAATCCTAAGGCATCAGGACAACTTTCCCAGCACAGCTGAGGACCAAGAAGGTTCCACCAGGTGCCTTTTAAACAAGCCACAGAGCTGCTTTCCTCCCTTGACACAGCTAGAAGGACACGCACCATGAATGTCTCTCTAAAGAGCTTCTCTTCTTTGTCCATCTTCTTGCTCTTCTCTTCACTGCTCTTCTTGAATTTGAAGACATTTCTGCAACAAGAAAACACACACACACACACATGCACTTCTGAGCTCCATTTAAATAAACCCTGGCACATCTGAAATTGCAACCCAGAGCCTAATTCCAGCCGTGTCAGCAAGGAAGCCTTGGAATAGCAAAGCACACTCTTCACATCCCTATTTCTCAGAAAAAGGGTGAAGAGACAACTCAAATTTGTTAGTGAGGCACAACTTGAGCCATTTTGTATCTTCATTTGGGATAATTTTTTTTTTTTTTTTGTCTGTAAGCAGCGTGGGAACAAAGAAACTCTCTATTGAGTGTTTCAAATCAGCCCCGTTTTTTTGGAAGTCAACAACTTGCTTTTCCCCCAGCAGTTTGTCTCCTTCTGGTTTTATTTATACTCAGAAATAAAGGGTCCCCAGATAACTCTCATCCTGAGTCATTTATGGAAGTGGGGTTTGACACAGCTCTCCAGATTTTCTTTGGGTTTTTTAGCACATGGAGGAGAAAGTCTCCAAAGCAGACATTTATATGGCACTGTAAAGTGGAAAACAAGTTCTTATAACCCACTTAAAGGGAGTGGGGCACTCCCTGCATATGGGCATGCCACTCTTTCTGATACACTAAATTACAGCTCTAGCATTCATTTTAAAACTAAGACAAGAATCAAACACCAAACAAAAAACTCCCCCACCCATTTGTAATTAATTGTTCATCCTTGGCTCATTTTGATGCACTTAAAATTAAAGAGGAAAGGAAATAAGAGCTGAAATTGGGGATTTTTAAGCTTTGAAGAGATTCTTCCTTGGGCAGGACATGTGATATCTAAGGGAAAGTTGAAATTGACTCCCTGATGGTCTGTAAAGTTCTACCTTGCACAGCACAACCAGTGGTGTTTGAGCAGCCCCACGGCACAAATGGCACAGCAAGAGTCAATGCAATCCACCCAAATAATCAAAACTTTAAAATACAGGGCTCTTGCCAAAATCATAGAATCTTAGAATTATAGAATGGTTTCACCCCCTGCCATGGCAGGGACACCTTCCACTATCCCAGGTTGCTCCAAGCCCACCCAACCTGGCCTTGGACACTTCCAGGGATCCAAGGGCAGCCACAGCTTCTCTGGGCAACCTGAGCCAGGGCCTCACTACCCTCAGAGCCAGGAATTCCTTCCTAAAATCTAATCTAAATCTACAAAAATAGCGAAAAGGAGCCAAATATACAGCAAGTAACAACTTTTGGCTCAGCTCAGTGGAAAGTCGTGACAAGACTTCAGGATAAGACCTTTGGGTATCCTCCCCTTATGCTCAGTTCAGATCCAAGAGTTTGTTTCACCCTGGAGATATTTTCTGCAAAGACTCCTGAAATCTGGCTTTAAAGGGAAAGGACCCTGGACTATCAACCAACACAAAATGTCTGTGCAACTGGGGACATCCTGCTCCTGAAGCCACTCAGAGATGGGTACCAAGCCTGACAAAATGGGAACACAGAATGGAAGTCAAGACCTGTCCACGTCATTGATGCTTTTCCTTTTGTCCACGTACTCTTTCACCATCCGGAGTTTTGGCATCCTAACTTTGTACTTCTCTTCCTTCCCCCTGATAGGAATAGACAGGCAGGAATTCAGGTTTTTCCCAGCAGACTGTGTCCCCTCCCCAGAGCCATGTATCTACAGAGCTGTGATTCTTCTCCATCTCCCCCCACACCCTGCACTGAAATGCAAACACTTGCTGTGATTTACACCAGCACGCGCAGCCACCGCAGTCATCTGGCAGCAAGACACCAGGACATGCTGTTCCTATTAAAAGTAATTTTTCTGACAAGGAGCCTGCCAGGACGGGGCTGATAATTGGGTCTGGGAGACTGAGTTTTCCTTCCTTAGGAAAAAGATCTGATTTTTCATGTGTTTCAGGGAGCTGCTCTCTCCTTTTCACGTCTCTGGCACTAACTGGGTAACAGCAAGGAAATATCCTGCCAACTTAAACACACACAGGGAGGACACCTGGACTGTCTCCAGAGGACTGGATCTCAACCAGCTCATGACCCTCATTGGGTTACAGTACCAGGCACAGGTTTGTGCCAGGAGGAAAATCTCCTTGGGTTGAGGACAACCCCAGGACAGGGCACCCTCCTCACCTGGTCTCTCTCTGCCCCACCTCGACATCATCATACACGTTGTCCTCCTGGGAGACAGCTGCTGTCAATCAAAATGCAGGACAGGAAATGATTAGGAGGTGTCACTCTGAGCCTGGTACTCCAAATAATCTATTGCAGAGGAAAATTTGGGCTGCTGTTCATCACTCAACCCAAAGGGGCCAAGGAAATGCAAAAGGGGCCTCAGAGCTCCCGAGCACCCAGCAAAGGTCCAGCACAAGGAATGATGCTTGGGGTTGGTTAGTTGTGTTTATGGGCAGTTTTCTGCATGGGTTTGGCCATCCAGCCCCAGCTTTGCACTGCAGTCAGCCCAGGGAGGGTTCCCAACACAAGGAGTTGAGTGTGTTCACTCCAGCACCTCCTCAAGGTTGAGGTTGTGTCCCCCCCATTTATGTAAAGGATGAACTTGACTCTCCAACAATCAGGAATAAAGACTTTTTTACAAAGAGCTACTAGGGTGCCATGGGCTCACACACCACTGCCAGGCTGGCAGCAGTGGTTCTGCATGGACTGCTTCACATGATAGCTTCCTGGATATATCCAAATCTGCAGGAAGAATGCTCTTCTTCAAACCAAAACAACCCCAAAATGAGCAAAACCCTCACCCTCAAATGAAACACAAATCTATATCAAGTCTTCAAAGCTTCTGCTGCCACATGACATGGTTTTCAGAAAGGCACAGTTGTACAAAACATTTGCCTCTTCAAACACACACAAATCCCCAGGAGTCAGGTACAGGTATGTGCTTACCTAAATTTGGTACTGAAACGGAAATCAGTCTGTGGATAGAAAAAAGGCTTTTAGAAACAAATCTGCACACCAGCAATGCCCAAAAAGCCATGAGGAGCCCCAAAAAGCTGTCAGTGATGCTGCTGAAGTGACAGAGACAGGTACATGGGCTCCATGGTACCAACAGCACTTCCCAAAAAGATATCCCTTGCTAAATAATCATTTCCATCCTGACAGCAATAAGAGCCATGTGTTCATCAAGCAGGAAAGATCTACACTGCCTCCAAAGAACAGTCCAAACTCCTGCTGCCCTTCTCAACAGCAAGGGGGCTGCTGGAGAGTTGGAATTTTTAGCCAGTAGTAATTCCTTCCTGTAAGTCTGCCAGCACCAGGGGTTGTCCAGAAATTCAAAGGGGACAGTGCCTGTAGATAACTAAGATTTCTTTAAGGGTTTTTTGAGACAGAAGAATGGCAGAAAACCTGGTGGGTCTTTCCCTATAATGATATTTATATTTGAAGGAGCCACTGCAGGGCATCTCTGTGTGAAAAGATTTGTAAGGAAAACAAACCTTCCTGACATAAAAGAGGAAAGAGGAAAGGTTTAACCTGGAATTTCCAAAGAAATAAGAAAAGCCAGAGGTTTCCTGGAGTTCAGGCACCATGCTCAGGGTGAGGCACTCGCTGGCAGCACTGGAGGACAGGTTCTGCAGGTTCTGGCCTTTTGAGGAAAAGCCAATTTCCCTGGAAACTTATTGGTGGCTTAGAGGACCCAAAAAGGCACTGTAGGAAGTTAGACAATATTCTCTACCCTGTTAGAATGAAAACTCACTGTTAAACTTCTCCAGCAGATGCTCTTGCCAGTTTGGCTCTGAATGGAACTTGGAATAAAACCCCACATGAGCAAGACTGTCCCTAGTCCTGGCTCACAGGTCAGGGCAGCAGGCATCACTTTTCTACACTCTCTTGTGCACCTTGTGTCACGCTGAGCTACCTGAAAGGTACCAAAGGCAGCAGAAAATCTATGAAAACCTGGAAACTGCTGTAGGAGCAGCTCCTGGAGATTCCTGATGCCAGAGATTCTGGAGAAGCAGCACAGATGAACCACTGGCCACATCTGCCAATGAGTTGACAGAAGCACTTTTGGCCTAAGTTTCCCCAAAAAAAGCTGTATTCCTTACTCCTAGACTTCCTGCTCTCAAATAATTGCCAGGAGGAATGCTCAGGTTTGAAAGGAGAAGGAGTGAGACCACCGACATTTTCTTACCTTAGGTTGTCCTTGAGCTTGAAATTGTTCAGCTTCAACTTTTCTATCTTAAACAGGTTTCCAAACCTCTTTTGTTTTTCTGTTCTGTCCAGAAGATAAATAGCTTTTAAATTAAAAGCGACACGAGGTGCAGAAACAGCCCCAGAGATCCTGAGGCAGGGAAAGGAAGGGCAGCACAGCCTGGACCTCAGCTCAGAAGAAGAATTTAAGCATTAACAGCATCATATGGATGACAGACTCCCTGGGATAAGCACCAGCACAGCAAAAGGTGCTTAATTATTAAGTCCAAGCTCCTATCTTTGTTTAACTTTAAACTTTTCTGTGTTAATTGAAGTTGTTCTCCTCTGACTCAACAACTAGAGGGTGATCCAGGTTTCTTTGGAGTGAAAATTCCAGGAGGAATTGGAGGAAAGGGCAGCATTACCCAGAAGCATTGCAGTGACCATTAAAGGAGACACCAGGGCCCCCTTCTGAGCCACTCACCATCACACTTTTCTACTGTGTGTGTCCTTGAGGAGGATGGTCCATGGCACACACTTCTCTCTCAAGTTTACAAAGGGTTGCAAATCTACACAGCAATTTTCTTGTAAAGGATCTGCAAGCAACCAAGATCCTCCCCTGGGGGTCATTACCCCTGCCCAAGGACCATTAAAAACCCTTTATGTGTCTCAGCACATGTAATCCTGCACGTGGGATCAATAGAAAGATCACAGAAAGGCTGGCTTGGGGATTTAGACCCTGACCTCTGAAACCTGTGAATTTGGTCCCAAAGGGTCTTGAAATTCCTTTGCAGCCCAAGCAAGATGCACTGCTCCCTTTGTGAATCAGCAAGAGATTTTAATTTCTGCACCCATGTGCAGAGGGGCAAGGAAGAGGCACAGATGTGCTTTCAGGGGGTGGGGATGTGCATGATCCATCTGGGAACACGCTTCCCTCTGGGGGGAGAGGCTAGTGCACCCCCACCACACAACTCCCACGGACAGTCTGCAGAGAAATGACACTTCCTTCTGTTAATAACCCTCCTGTCACCTCCAGGGGTTCAGCTTTCCCCTTTTTCCTCCCTCTCTGTCACATCCACATGGAAGCTGGACTGGGATCCAGCTGCAGGCCAGTGCAAGCCTCCCATCCATAAGGGAAAAGCAGATGTACAGCAACACCTTATTATTCCTCCCACACTGCTCCTCAGGAGAGAGCCACCAGATGCACTCCAAGCACTTGTGTGCCACATATGCCTTTCCCAAAGGCTGTCTCTTCTCCTTACAAAGGCAACTTCTTGCTGCACAAGGGTAGGGAACCACACAAAGCACAACTAAACTTCACGTTACACGTCTTAATCCATTTGGGAAGCTCAGGCAACGCATAAACCCGAGGCTGCAAAACTCATTGGTTTTATAACACACCCCGTGGAAGCAAATATCTTGAGAGGCTACATACAAAAGAGCAGGTTGCAAGTTAGTTACAGCACATCAGGTTCTTCTCTAGCCTTCTGTGATCTCAGATGTGAGCATTTTGTCCTGATTTATGGGGACAATTTGTCCCTTGAGCATCACCTCTTTTAGCACACACAAAAAAGGTGCCAGTTCTCAGCTACAGCTGAGCAACACTTTGAATCAAGAGAAGGCAAGTGAGACTGTCCTGTGTGCTTGATGCAGGAAGAGGTCTGGGAGGGCAGTACTTCCAAAGGATGGACGGTGTCACAGGAAGAAAAATCCCCCTCACTGCTTTGGGATTTAATTTTGGTAACGACCTTTTGCTCCCTAAGTGTTAGCCAAAGGGAAAAGAGGGAGGAAGAAGGGAAGGAACACACCCACACCAAAGTTGAGTAATGGAAAACAAAAAAATAAAAAAAGCTTCCAGCCAGTACCTGGCATGTGAGTTCAAGGCTGAATGGTCAGAATTTCAAAATACAGGTTAAGAAATTGCAACTTACTCTGGTTTTGCTGGGTTATCACCCCCAATCTCAACATCTTCATATGTTTCCTCATAGCTGTTTCCTGAAACTTAAAACCAAGGCATGCCATTAAGTCAAGCCCTGTTCAGTAGCAATAAGGTGAGGTTTGCTGGACAAATTGCTCCCAGGCCTTTTACATTTTACTCTTACAGAGAATTCAGGGCTGCTCAAATGAATTCCATGCTAGACATGTATTCTACTCCCCACTGGTTTTAATGGGAATTCAGAGAAATCAGGCTTGGGGGAGACACTGTAGATGCTGAAAGTGAAACGAAACCACTCCCAGCATCTCCCAGTGACCAGCCCAAAATTAAAAGCAGCTTCTGTTTGAGCTTCCCCACTTACTGCTGTCTGAAGTGAAGGAACTTGAGGCATCTGAGCCGTGGCTGCTGGAAGACACAAGTGAGACATGGGGGTTTGCTGCAGGAGAGATTTTAAATGACATTTCACAGGTACAGGCACTGCCAGAGCCCAGGTCCACACTCACATCCTGTCCTGCAACTCCTCCACGTCGTCATAGATGTCCTCTGCTGCCTGCAGAGGGTTTTGGTCCAAGGCTGTTCCTTCTGGATTTGGAGCACCAACAGCCACGCTGTGCCCTGGAAATGAGAAAGGACTTTTGCTTTAGGAGCTTTGCTGAGGAACTTCTCTCAGAGAAAGGACAACTGGTGAGGGTAACACAACAAATAAGAGCCTACAGATATATTTTCTATTCCAGGAGACCAGGAAATTCTCTGCTCTGAGACACTTCAAGAAACAAAAGTGAACAATTTTCAAAGTTTTTAGCTTTAAAACTTTTAAAAGTCATAAAAATACGTTATGTTTAAAAAACTTAAAATGTCTGTCGATTTTTTCAGCTGTGGCAGCTCTAACTCAAATCTTCCTCACCTAAAAGCATCCAAGAGATTATTCTTGGATCTCTAGAGAAATGATTGGAGGGAAAGCTTGGCATGGTTGGTGGAAATGTTAAGATCCAAATAATGAACCAGTCCATTGGAATACACCTGTAAATCAACATCTTGGAAAGGACCCAAGGAGGATGAGCATCCCTGAGATGGATTTCACTGAGGGCTGGAATCAAGCCTGGGAGTTGCACCTCATGAGGTTAGAAACAGATTATTACTGGAAAACTCTTAAGTGGCAATGTTAAAACCTTAAAATAGATTTAAGAGAGTTGGAGCAATGCAGCAATACAGCCACACAAATAAGAGCAGACAGTGTTTGTAAAGGAACATGGGGAGTGTGCAAGGCCAGGTTGGGCAGAGCTTGGAGAAACTTGAGCTAGTGGAAGGTGTCCCTGCCCATGGCAGCAGGGAGAATGAGAGGATCTTTTAGGTCCCTCCAACCTAAACCATTCTGATTCATGCAGTGGATCTCGCTGGACACAGGCACCACCTCAATACGGTCCAGCTGAAGACTAAAACTTCTGCAAAACATCCAAATTCAGCAAATCAGAAAAGCAGGCAGGGGTGGACCAAACAATTCTCCAAATCAGCCTCTCCATTGAAACAGGAGGGTCTTTGAAAAAAAAAAGATCCCAACAGAAATTACCTCCAGCTGTTCAAAGGTCAAGCAAACCAGCAAGATCTTTTACAGAAACAGACACCAACCAAACCAGAAAATTATTATGAGGTGATTTAAAATAATAATAAGAAAAAAAGAAATACTTGAGAACCACACCAATAAAAATAACCACGGTCACAGTCAATTTACACTTTCTCCTTCACACTCCTGGTCTGTCCACAGAGCCCAACAGAGCCACTTTTCTCTCTTTCATCTTTGAAATGCTGCCATATCCCACCAGTGGCTTGCAGAGCCTTTGCAGATTGGGACCCATGAACATTTACAGGTGGAGTTGCAAAACTGTGCATACAGAGGGGACGTGATTTGATTTTTTGTGCAGCTGAGGTGCCCCTCAGCAGCTCTGGTCACTGCCTCACAATATCCTGACAGAAAGAGCCAAAGTCAGCCTGGTACAGTGAGGGGATGGAGCAATGAGCCCCCATCCACCTCAGTGAGGGACAGAGGGACACTTCAGGCTCTCATCCTGTATTTCCACCCCAAGCCCCAGCCAGCCCCTTTCCTGAGATTCCACAAATTACAAGGAGCAGAGGAGATGGATTTCAGCTCTCACGGATAAGGGCAATCTGCTAGAAAAACAAACACCTCGGCTGGAGCTACGCAGATGGTTAACCAACTTAGGAAGCTATTTGCACAGCCAAAATAAATGATTCAGACCAGAATACAAACGCTCTTGCAACCTTTTGCCCCGGTTTAACTAAATTGGTTGAAGAGTTGCATCCAAATTTAACGTTGTTTCCCATATGGAAGAGACATTTGGGCAGCAGATGGGGCTGGGGATCAAGGAAGCACTCGGTGGTGCAATGAGATACTCACAGTGCTCTGCTCTGTCTTTTGCCAGCCCTGGTGGGGTTGGATATGTGGCAGTCTGGGGACTGGTCACATCCTGCTTCCCTTGCAGAGCCTTCAGCCCACCTCTGCCATCTGCCCTGGCATGGCTGCTGGGAGACATGTACTCATTTCCACCTGTCTGGGATCAAACGTTTGGTTTGGTCAATGCAGTCCTTAGAAACAGCTTTCTAACATCTATTTCTATTTTGCACCTACGCATCCATAAGAATGTCCATTATCTGTGGACTTAAAACAGTTTCACACCCTTCTCCACCAACCTTTCAGGCTTAAGCAGGTGAGTGGTGAACAAGCAAAAGAGATGGTGAAAACCTCCTGGGATTAAGGGCTCAAATTTCCCAAAGAGAGGGAAGACAGAAGGAGAAGAGACATTCTATAATAATTATTAAAATTAACCACAAGGACACAATACCTGGAAAATTTTGTTCTCTTCCAATTTTGTTCTTTCATGACTTGGTTTTCCCTCCTTTTCATCCTCTATTAGAGCTCTTTCTGGACTGAAACGTTCAGAAATGAGAGAGATCTCAGCACACAGACACTTCGGCAAAGTCACAAACACATTGCCTTATGACAGTGCTCAAATTAGCTTATTTTCCCTCTGAATGAGGGAGATGCCCAAATGACCACCAGCAAAGTAAGGGCAAATCCAAATCTAAAGGCCAGGGATACTACAAATCATGCTTGGAAGAGAGACAAATTAATATGATTGTTTCCTCATAGCAGGAAAGAACCAAATAGATCCATTTGTGGTGGCACCTGGATCACACAATGTGCTTCTCACCACACTGTATTGAGATTTAGGGAAGAAGAAACAGCACCAGAATGCAGGACTTGATACCTTTTTTCCCAGCATCACAACATTTCCCACAAAAAGTGACCCCTTCTTATTACATAACTCTTCAATCACCACCAAAAAACCCAGCCCTCAGACAGTGACCATAAATACACACCACAAGGAGCTCAAAGTGTGACATTTGTAGGGTGAAATTCAGAATGGACCTTGCCTTGCCTTGGACCTAGAACCAGGTGTCCCAGTTTGAGAACCTCATAACTCTCCCTGTCTACACTGTTCAGGTTTCAGTAGGATTAAGTGTAATTTTTTAAAGTCTCCCCTCCAGATATGCTTTAGACTGAAAGCAATCTTAGAAACCATAGTGCTGGCGTAGAAAAGCATCATCTACGCTGTCTTGGTAATGAAATATATGAAATTTCTTTCTATTTACTGAGTGTTACAATATTCAATTCCTAACCCAAATCAGTTGTGGGGCTAGAAGAAGTTTGAGAGAAAGAAAGGAAATTACCTGGATTTGGCAAATGGAAAAATCTTCTGTTTCTGGAATAAAGAAGAGGAAAGCCTTCAGCCACTGTGCTTTTCTCAGCAGTCAAGCTTTCATACAAGGCCTCAACTGTCAACTAGCATTTAAAGAAATATTTCTTTAGAAAGCCCAGAAGTATTTAATGTTTGGAATAGTCATCAGACAAGGATATTTCATCTGCTTTGCAGGACAGGGAATGCACATATTGACAAACTACACAGGGATAATAAAGCAGTGTTAGGCTTGGACCAGTGAAGCTTCTGGTCAGCATGGAAGCTATTACAGAAAGGAGAGCTTGCAGAGGAGGAGGAAGTTTTTTAAATTTAAATAAAGATTTCCCAGTCTGCCATAAAATGAGACCCTAGCCAAGCCAGAGAACCTCTCTGCAAGTCACACAGAGATAAATAAATTTGGAAAGCTGTGCTATTTCCCAGGCAGTCTGATGGCTTTGCAAGCCAGGACTTGAGAGTGAAGTTTGACATTTTACAAAGAGTAGATTCCCCTGTTTCAGCAAGGCCACAGCTGACAGCCAGGACGTGGACACCTCCTGGCACGAGGTGATGTGTGCTCTCAGCTGAGCTCAGCCAAGCAGGGCTTCTCTAGGAGCAGCTTCAGCAATTCCTGCCCTGTGCCACGCAGGATCCCGCCTTCCCTGAAGCAGGATATCCCCCCTGCCAAGGGAAACTGCCCCCTCTGCAGCCAGGGGAAGTGAAAATACTCATCTGCAGCAGAGAGATCCCTGCAGCAGGGGATGAAAGCCCCTACAGCTGTGCCCACCACAGCCTTCCTTACTTATGAGCCACAACTCCAAGTGTGCTGCCAAGCCAAGCAGCCTGGCTCAATTTTGCTTCTGCATCTTCACAGAGGGATTACCAGCACCAGCTCACCCTTGGCAGGAAATTCCAGAACATTTCAGAGGATTTTTTTTCCTCCAAAAATTCGCATTCTTGATATTGGTGCTTAACACTTGGTCTACCACCAACATCCATCCAGTTGGTGTTACCACTTCCTTACACTTCTGCAGAAGGGAACCGACCCTTCCCACTCTTCCACTCTTCTCACTGAGTTTGGGGATCTCATTAGTCTTTGTGTCCCCTCTGCAATTTCTTATTTATCTTTTTGAGAGTCTTCACGGACAACACACAGAGAAATTCTTGGCAGGTAAGAAAAACAGATATTAGAAGTTTTCAAGACACTTACCTTGTCTTTTTGAGGCTCTGCCTTAGGTACTAGGAAAGATATTTATGAACAGATATTAATTTTTAGTCCATGTTAAAGTCACTGTGCTTTTAGGTGCAAAACTCAGCTTCAGCTGGGATGCTCAGCATCCAGGCACACATTCACCATGGACATTCACCATGTCCTACAGCTCCTTCCCTCTGCTATTTGAGCATTGGTTTGCATGCAGGGGGCTGCAGCACCAAGCCTGACTGGCCACAGTTTTCAGGGATCTGTGAAATCCCAGGAGGCTGGGGCAGTCCCCACCATGGGAGCTGCTTGGCTCCTTTCCCACTGGGAGACAAAATCCATGCACATGGCAGAAACAACCTCCCCAAAAGAGGCAACACTGGAAAATGTAAAAGCACAGCAGTGGCACCTTTGATAGAGAAAATTATACTGGGAAAAAATATCGATGGACCTGGAAAAGTCTTGTAGTCTGTGCCCTTCTGTTCCCAAGAAGATGAGGAGGTTTGCCTCACTATTTTCTTCTTATTCTCCTCTACATGTGTTATGGCTTATGATATTCCCCACTGAGTTTTACTACAAGCATCATTTTGCCCCCAAAATTTTAATTTTTTTGTCATTGTCCCAGAGTCCTCACAGTGCACAGAGGGACAGGACAGTCATAGTTGTTCTCCCAGACCACTGTGCAGCTGCTTTTCTCAACAAGAAACTGTATTATTTCCTATTTTAAAGGCTTTTTTTTCCCAGCTAGCATGTAATTCACCTCACAGTCCTGCCTTTCAAAGTACCTTCAATGACACACAAGGTTGTGGTGTCCCCAGACTGATTCAGGTACATCGGGGTTTCTTCATAATTATTCTGCTCTTCAAGTTGAGCACTGAGAAGATGAAAAAGAGAGAAAAGATTTTTTTTTTCCTGTCCCTTTTAGTAGTATGAAAAAAAATATTCATCTTAAGGACAAGGAAATCAAGCGCTTTGATAGTGAGCCTACAAAAAAGCAAAGTGAAATCAGGAATTCCTCGAAGGGAGAGGAGACCTGTGGCTCAGCTGAACCTTCCCCCCAACTCCACGCTCCCACTGCTTGTCCTTTGGGAGGCCAAGGTGCATTTGGAGGGCTCAAAGCACATCAGGAAACTTTCTACCAGGGTTAGAGTCTCCTGCCTACAGCAATCCCTCAAGTAGAAACAGAACAGAAAAAAAAAACCAAAACAAGAAACCCAAAAAAACCCAACCCAAACCAAACCGAACAAAAAATAACAAAAAAACCCCAAACCAAACCAACCCAAGGAAATCAGAGCACAGCATTTTCAAGCCTAGTCAGGTACTTTGAAATTGATGATAACTCCCAGTTGCACTGCTTGGCACATGGCTTCTCATGGAAGGGAACAAAAGGGAAAGCAGAGATAGCAGAGGGAATGTTTAAAGCTCCTGCTCCTGAGCTTATCACCCACTCCATGCCAACATCCTGAGTGGCACGTGCCTCCAGGAGGAGGGAAAGCACCATGGCTCCAGCACCACACAGCCTCAGGTGCTGGGCTCCCCAGTCCAGTTCCCATCTCCCCACTCTCCTTTGTCCTTCCCTCCTCCAGAAATTCACGTCAGTGTCATTTGGGAGTAGGTGCAGGGGAAAAAACCAGCATTCCTGAGTTACCCAGGAGAATCCACCAGGCTTCCCCTCCGCCCACAGTGGGGGAGTTTTTGGCATTTTAGGAATGTGCCAGGAAGCAGCAAACGCACAAGACACAGCTTGTAACACACCTGGGGGACAGGGTAAGGTGGGGAAAGAGCACCAGGAAGAATTCTAGCAGGAACTTCCTCCTTCTAACTGAAAGTCAGTAAAAAACCCTCAGGTCTCTTTTTCCTGGGATCACCCTGCTGTCACAACTCAGCTTCAACAGAGAAAGGACTAAGGGCAAAGCAGAACACAAGGAACAAGAAACTCAAGGTGCACTTTGACAGCAGCGAAATCAGAGAAAGAAACAACCCCTAAAGTCAAGCAGAAGGCTGTGCTGATAGCAGGGGCTGCCCCAGCCCCCCAGCTCTGGGGACACACAATGGCTGGTCCCACAGCCTGTTTATCCCCACACAAGCAATCAGAGATCAAGGACAACAGGAAACTATGCCAGGGCCTCTCAGAGACCAGACTTTATTCCAGGTGAGGCTTCGAGGAGGGGAATTCCTGTCCCCAAACTGCTGGTATTTTGCTTTTATGCCAGAGTTATTTAATTAATTTCCCCTGTTAGCACACAGTTAATATTTAACAAGTGACCTACTGTAAAGACCATATCACAAGTGTTGGAGCAAGACAGCTAATCCTGCTGCATTACATTGCTAGAACAGCTTCTTGCAGTGCAGAACAGCTTTGGAGGAGGTTATTTTTTTGACCAGTTCTCTTCTGACAAGTACAGGTTAAAAGTTAACACCAGCCCACGCTGGCAGGAGCACCTCATGAAGTCAAGAACAACTTGCTGTCGATAGCTGGAGGAGTTGTTTGGGCACATAAAGTATTTTAAGAATTCCCCTCTCTTTGCTTTGGTTCAGCTGTTCCATTTTCCCTTTTCACAACTACAACAAAACGTGTATGAATATTTATCTCCACTTTTGCTGTTCTTGTTGTACAAAATCCAGGCTGCTGCACAACCACTCATGACAAGTCAGAGACCAGAAAAAGTCAGGATCTCCCTGCACATAAAAGAATTGTGTCTGAAAGATTTTTGAGCTGTTTCAGACAAATTCAAGTGATTTTGGATCACCACTCACTAAAAACCTCACTTAAGCATGTGGAGGCAGCTGAAGGGCTGGAATGGTGAGGGAAGGCATTGCCCTGGTTGTGCAGGCTGCACAAACACAGGATCACAGAATCCTGCAGGAATACAAATTCCTTTGCTGCTGGCAAAGAAACCCCCAACACCTGCTGCTTATGCCAGGACTTTGTTTCAGCAACAGTTTTCAAAAGCATTTCTTTTCCAAAAACACAAAACTTGAGTACACAGCAAACAGGAAGCAAAAAACACACAGGGGATGATGATGTACAACTAAAGCAATGGCAGTGTTCTACTTCCCACCAGCTAATCCAGACCTAAACACACATGGATATGGTTCTCCATGAGGCTTTAAGAGCCCACAAAAGAAAAGAAGGGTGAGGTTTTCTCCATTAGGAGAGGGTCATCCTAGCCAGCTTTGAGCTTGCCATGTAGGTTCACACAACCACAGAATCCTACAACGGGTTGGGTTGGGTTGGAAGGAACCTTAAAGATGATCCAGTTCCAAACCCTCCCTCTCCCACAAGCACGGACACCTTCCACTAGAGCCAGGTTGCTCAGGATCCCATCCAACCCTGCCTCGCAAGCTTCCACCTCCTTGAACAGCCCCTGGAGCAAGCTGCTGCCTCCAGGAGTGGGACAGCCTGCCTCCAGGCTGAACAGGAAACGGGATGGGGATGTTCCCACCACCTGTGTGCCACACCTTGCCTCTCCCCAGGCTCACCTTTCAGGGGTCAGGTAATCCTCTTCTGCAGCAGCTGCACACAAAGACACAGAGGATTAGTGTTGGAAGGCAAGCCCTCGCCCCCACAGAGCCCTGGGGAGGTGTGACAGGGACAGCCCCCCTTCCTCGCTGCACACAAAGGCAGGCCTGACTCAGGACTGCCAGCAGAAACTGGAGACCTGGCTCTGGTAATGTGCCATTATTAGCTCACATTTCCGGACAACAACCTCAGGCCTTCTATCTAGAGATAGATAATACTGGGAGGGCATGGAGATGATGGCATATAAATCTAACTAGTTCCCCTCATCAGATTAATGTATTTAGAAAAGGCAAGTAGGCTAGAAAAGAGTTTCAGTGAAAAACTCCCTTTTCCTCTCATTCTTATCAAAGCCAGGGCACACGAATAAGCACTGGCACTGAAAAGCCAAAGAGACTTTAGCAAAGCCTTTCTTACAAAAGCAGCTCCCTTTGAATTAATCAAAAGTTGGGCCTAAAGATCTGGCTATAATTAGGGCTGTATCTATAAAGAAACACCACTTAGCAGCTTAATAAGTGGTCCAGAATATTCTATTATGCAACATCAATAGGGTTTTATTATGGGAAACTGAACTTTTGCATTTCTTGATGTCGGAACACTTAATGACATTGCCTTCTGTTGTATTTAAAACCGAAGTGGGGGGGATTAGCAGACTATTTTGTAACAATTTTATTGTGCCTTCCCACAGTTGTGTGCTCCAGAGTCAAGGCATTTCCCATTGAAGAGGAGTGATAAAGATCAGCTCAGCTCACAGGCAGCTGCTGCTGCTTTACAGCCAGCTGTAAACTGCTCTCAGCACGCTCTAGTTGGGAGGGAAGAGGGTTTCTGAGCATGGGATGGCGTCCAGCCTGGAAAACCAGATCCCCTTTTCCAGATTAAGAGCAAAAATCGGCCCCACTGAAAATGCTGGGCTCTTATTAATGTTTGAGGAAGAAGTTATAAACAAGTAACAATGTCTGATTTCTGTGTGCTGGAAATCGCGGCCTTGCAGATGTCAATAAACTGCACATTTTAATTCATTTTCTGTAACAGATCTGGGGAAAAAAAGACTGAATATCTCTTACTTGTTTCATTTCCTCTGTGGACCAAAGTCTTGGTGCTTTGGAGAGCACTGAGATCAACCTTTGGGGGTCTTGGAGGCTTCCCAGGGGCAGGACCCAGGGATTCAGCTGAAGGGAGAGGTTTAATCCTTGGCCACTTGCTCCCAGGGCTGTAAGACCATTTTCCTGCTCCAGGCTGGCAGAAGGGAGGTTCTGATTCTGCTCCAGAGAAGCACAAGGACAGGCAGCAATTAGCCCTGATTTAAGCAAAAATCCATGTAGGATCATTAGTTGTTGTACTGACATTTCTAACTGGCTCTGCCTCCTCCCAGTTTCAGTGTCCCCATCACAGAGTGGGTCTCTCCCCACGCTACCAGAACAGCAGAACACATGGAAATGTCCATTTTTACAGATTTTTACCATATGAACCGCACTGTGGTGTCAGCTCTCAACAGCTCCCTTCCTCTGGATTATAAAATACCAGCCCAATTCTCTGTGCTGATAACAGTTTACACAGCCAGGATTTAGGGCTGTGGCTGTTTGCAGTGCTCACTCCAGGTGAGGTAGCTTTCCAGAGTAAACAAAGACTTAAGGTTTTCAGTGCCCCATCACCTACTCACGTCAGCAAGGGGGACTTCACAGCCTCTGAGTTTCCCAGCACCAGTTTCTCTAAAAAATGTCTTCTCAGATCTTAAATATGACCTTTTGCAAAGCTGGAGGGGGCAGGGGGGAGTTTCATTAGAATCTTTTAATTAGAATCAAACTGTCTTTGCAAACCAGCCAAGCCTTTCACATCGGTGTGAAGGCACATTTGCCTCGGCCAAAGCACACCAAAACTAAGATAGCCTCCTGTCCTCAGTTTTCATCCTACTCTCAAAATGTGGACGATTTCTTGGAGTGAGTTTCTATAAAAATTTGTTGGATATGGGGAATCCTCCCCTCACCCAAGCAGAGAAGCAGTCTGAGACCCATTTCTTATCTCCAGCACCTCCAGAGCAAGAACAGAGCATTGCAATGGGCCAGTTTGGCCTCTCGTTTGAGGCTCCCAACCCTCAGGAGCTGTCCTCTCCTGCTGCTGTATCCTGCACTTCCAGATCACCTATACACTCATATATTTCTATATTCAGTGTAAAGAACACACCTCACCCTACCTTTCTGGAGCTGAGGTGGCTCTCTTGGTGCACAATAACCCGACTGGCAGAATGCAGGTGCCACCACACCCTCAGCACCTGCCCCATCAGAGCTCCTGTGTCCTCTGGGAGCCTGAGGAAGAGCTATCCCACTGCCATGCAGAGCATCTTTCCTCTGGGCACGCCAGTCCAGCACAGGGGAGCTTCTAGGGGGTGGCATCCTGTCACTGCCTGATGCAGCAGGAGCTGAGTTTGCCTCCCGCTGGGCTGAGAGTCCTGGACTTGTTTTCTCCTTGCGGGATAAAGTCTCTTCCCAGATCTGCAGGACATGCTGGAAGGAATTTGGCAGCTGAGGGTCCTCTGGAGTTGTTTGGCTTGATCCTTGCTGGTCAGTGCCACAGGACAGCTGAGGCTTTTCTGAGTTGCTCTTGGGAGAACCCAGCCCTTTCTCCGAGGTGCTGCCCTTGTGCTCTTCGCTGTGCCCCGTCTGCTCCTTGTAATCCTGAGGCCGTGCCAAGGGGGTGTGCTGGGTGAGCACAGGGGGCTGGGAGGTGGGATGGGCAGGTTTTGACACTTTCACCTCTCTCTTAGTCCGTGGCAGAGGGCTGGATGTGGTGTTCCCTGCAGAGCCAGGTTTGGGGGAGATCTCCGTGGGAGGTTTCTGCCCCAGCTTGTTGGCCAGGTTGGAGTCATTCTGAAATTTTGCTCGGAGGGCTTTGAAATCAGTCACACCTTCCTGGGTGACGGGAGAGAGGAGAGCACAGAACAGCTGCTTACAGAGGTGGCAACAGGCAATTTAAACAATCATACTGTTTTCAGAGAGAAACAGGCTGCACGCTCAACCTTGGATATGCCAATCCTGGTGAAAATTTACAGGCAGTGGAGGAGAATTTGCTCTCTCAAAAGATCCTCCAAAGGCTCACAAATCACTGCTGGTGAAGACAAAAGGGCTGAAAACAGGGGGGAAATGCAGAAGCACAGCACAGAAACCAAGCAGGACCAGTGTGGCCAGGGGAAATGCCTCCTTCTCCCCAGCATCACCCCGTGATGGAGAATTCCCCTCGGGACGATCTGGCAAACACTGAATTGAATGTTAGAGCTTTCCTGGCAGAGGTGCTGCAATGCTGTTTATGCACCTGCTGGGTATGAAAGCTGCACTTTATTTTCAGTACACAAGCACCAAACAGGGGAGAGGCCAGTGCTGCTCCAGAGATGCCCAGTCCACCCCCATCTTCCCTGAGAAAACTCCACCATGGGAAGAGAAGCACTAAATATCCTCCTTGGTGCTGCACTCCTAATGACCCCTGGGACAAAATGCTCTTCCTCCATTGGTGCTGCTTCAGCTCAGGGTCTCCAAGGCCCTTTGGATGCTTCTCCCCTTGCCTTTAATGCCTCTCCAGGAAGCAGAGCACACATAACCCAAACATGTGGCACACAGAGACATCAAGAGCAGCTCCCAGTGCAGGTGATGGATGCTGGCCATGACACTCAATTCCTCTCCCACACAGACCCCAAGTTGTTGAAGAAAAGGAGCAAATCAGTGATAGTGCAGTTTAAAAGGGCACTTAAAGAACATTTCGTCTCAGTCCCTCACTCCCCTGCGTCCCATCATCCAACGCTGGAGAAAAGGGACCACAGTTTTTGCCTGCGGTGCCGTGGCTTAAATTCAGCCCTGAAGTGAACTAGAGAGAAAATATGAAGAAAAATTTATGAGCTACTTAAGTCCTTGAACTGCTCTATAACTTTTTATATGCCATGATTACATTAGGTGCTCTGCTCTGGCAGCTTAGTTCAGTGCAAGGCTTCACGAGAACCTGTCTAATGAGGAAATTGGAAAAAATTATCTAGGACAGAACTTCGTTATTCTGAAAAAAGCCCCAGCCTTAAGTGTTAAGACAGAGCAGATGAATAGCATACTGAGGTTTTATTGCATTTAATTGCACGATTTATTAAACACTGACAATTTCTCTTGAATAACCCCTTTCACTGACTTTATTACTTTCACAGGGTAGTACATGATGTAAAGAACCAGCCCTTGGGGGAGAGGTTTGAATTGCTCCAATTATATTTCATATTAGTGGTCAGCAGCCTGATGCTGTGCGAGCTGCCCAGACAGGCTAATCTAGCGGCGAGCCATGGGAATGGGAGCTTCCAGAGGCACACCGAGGATGAATCAGATTTTGGGGGGGAAAAAAAAAAATTTAAAAAAAAAATCCCACATTCACCTAATCCCTCCAGCGATGCCAGACAGGAAATAAAGCAGTGAGGTGCCCTAATGCAATTGCAGGGAGCTGTTGTACATGCTGCAGCAGCGGTTGAAGAGTTCAGCGCTGTTTACCTCCCCTTCCTGGTTTTCTTTATTGGAGCAAACAGTTCCTCATCAGCGCCCTCAGAGACAAAGAGAAGAGAAAGGGAAAAGTACCTGCTTGTCTCAGCGTGCCCCAGGCAGGCAGACACGGGGTTTTTGGTCAGGCCTCTCCCTGGCACTGGCTGTGACAGAAACGGGCTGTGACAGTCACAAGCTTGGCACAAAGTTTAATTAAAGTGGGATGGATACGAGCTTTCCTTTCCCCCTCAAATTGCTATTTTTCTTGCCTTGAAACAACTGATTTGCCTAATTAAGAGGGAGATTATCTGTGCTCAATGCACTCTTAGTGCCCCTCACTAGGATATGGCTCCCCCAGAGTGCAGCCTGATGGGATGCTCATGGCAAGGAGGGACAAGTGCGGCCCCCAGCCAAACACAGGGGTTTTTTTCACTGCTGGGGTGAATGGGGTTAAATTGCACCCCAGGGCCACCTCCTGCACACCCAGCTGGGCAATCCATCCCTCCCCTAAAAGCTCCTGCAAATGCTGTTTCCTTGCACAGGGCTCAGCTTAGCCCGACCCTCCAAGGTGCAGCGAGTTCTCGGGGTCTCTGCAGGGATGATTCTCCATCAGAGCTGGGACTGTTTCAAACCACAAACCCATCCAAGCAGCTCAGCTGGCCCAGGGAGATGCTCAGCCTAAACACACTGCTGGGCAGGTCACAGGCAGGACACACGTGGCATCCCAGTGTCCCAGGAGCCCGGGGAGGGCTCAGGTCCTCTGAAAGTCGGACCAGCTGACGAGCAGGGAGAATGCACTCATAAATTTAAAGGCCTGCCAAAAGCTCACAATGTGTATTACAGCTACATCTGGCCAAATAATTGACTGTGAATAATACTACATTTGGCAAAAGCCCACGCAAGATGAGAGGGGAAAAGAGAAAAAAGGAAACAAACTTCCACTGGCCGGAAAGCTGTAAGCATTAAGGAGTCAGGGGACAGCAGCATTACAGAGTCAGGGGGAAGCAAAGCTTTCCATATTTTTTTCCCTATAAATAAAATGGTCTTCCAACATCAAGATCAGTCTAGGAAGCAGAATAAATCTCAGCTTAAGCCTATGATAAGGGTGCCTTTTAGAAGGAGCACTAGCAGGAGGCTAAGGCTGATACATTGGACTAACCAAAAGGAATCTGAATTACAGAATCCCAGAATGGTTTGGATTGCAGTGGAATTTAAAGATCAACTTGTTCCAACCCCCTGCCATGAGCAGAGACACTGAGCAGGTTGCTCATAGCCCCATCCAATCTGGCCTTGGACAACACAGGGATGGGGCAGCCCCAGCTTCTCTGGGCAACCTGTGCCAGGGCCTCACCACCCTCACAGGGAAGAATTTCTTCCTAATATCTGATCTAACCCTGTCCTCTTTCAGTTTGAAGCCATTTCCCCTTATTCTGTCGTTCCAGGGCTTTGTAAAAAATCTCTTTCCAGCTCCCCTGTAGCCCCTTCAGGTACTGAAATACTGCAATAAGGTCACCCCAAAGCCTTCTCTTCTCAATTAATTAACTAAATCGAACTAATTCTCATTAGTTTCCTGAAGCTCCTTTTCTAAAATGAATCAACACAGGAAGATAAACCCCACTCAAGACGTGGTACACCGGAGAGCCAAGAGGAAGCACTGCCTGTTCCCCTCCTGGAATTTTTCTGGTTTGCTCCGTTCTTTATCTTGATTCCCAGGGGAGCTCTGGTGGGTAAATGTTTAATCTGTGCTGGCCTCTGCCCTGGCGTGGGACTGCTGGAGCCGAGCCCAGGCACCCCGGGCAGGCTGAGGGGAGCGCGCTGCAGATATCATCGACTCATTAACCCGCCGGCTTCTCCCAAAATAAAGAAGTAAACCCCACGTCTGCTTTTTGTTACACGAAGAGGCACAACTGCAGCTCATGTCAGAGTGAGAGGGGAAGAAAGCAGGCGCTGGGAGCCCCTGTTTTGGGGCAGCAAAGCAATATCTGTGTGGTCTGCACACAGAGCAGGAGAGCGCAGCTCACTCCCGGGACAGACTGCCCCCGGCACTCCATGGAGAGAACAGCCCCAAGCTGTGAGCCAGCAGCAGAAAAACCAAGCAGAAATCCTTCCCCGGGCCAGGAGCAGAAGAGACAGAGCCGCAGCAGTTACCAGGTCCATCTCTCGCTGCTCCACGCCAGCTCCAGCGGCTCAGCCCAGCATCCTCCGTGCGCCCTGTCCCGCAGAGCTGCAGCCACGCCAGGCGAGGCGGAGCGAGCCCTGAACACACCTGGGCTGAGCTGGCTCTGCCCCCGGGGCGGGGAGAGCCTCACCTGGGCAGGGCTGAGCCTGACCCGCGGCTCCCTGAGCCACAAATGTCAGCACCGCGACAGGGTTGGTGATGGGAGAGATCAGGTTTGCTTCGCTTTTTGAGGGGAGGAATGGCACTTGCCCTCGGCATGAGCCGTGTCCGTGGAGGTTTGTAGAATCTTAGAGCGGTTTGGGTAAGAAGGGGCTGTAAAGATTGTCCAGTTCCAACCCCCCTCAACGTGTTCTCAGGTCCCTTCTCACACCTGGGGCAAGCAACACTGAGGAGAGATGAGGAGCTCCACAATGTCCAGCAGTAATTCTCACCCCAAATTTTAGATCTCCACATAGGTGACCCCCACCCTTCTGTACTAACCCAGCCTGCACCATGCTCTTCCCCACAGCAATACCAGGGACCTTGGAGTGATTAAAACAGACATTTCTCTGGAGGAACCAAGTGTTTCCTTCATCTCTGGATAGCAGAGCCCAGCAAAACCAGTCATTCTCGCTCGCACACACTCCGTGGTGAAGCAGCTCCTCTCCATGGAGAGCTGTTCCTCAGGCTCCTGAGGACAGGCCAGTTAAATTAGGGCAAACAAGACTTCTCCTATCACTGGGTATTTCTGCCCTGGAGAACAGACTGAAAGTATCTGTCCAAACACTGAGCCCGTGTTTTTACAGAGCGTGTCTCCCAGGAAAAGCAAGGCTGGTTAGCTTGGCAAGAAGAGAGATGAGAGCCCCAGGACTCCCTTTTCCCCTCCATAACCGGTCAAGTATTATTTCATCTCTCTCTTCAGCAGTGCTTGGTGTTTTCCTTGGAGCAGGGACAGCTGCTGCACAGAGCCTGGGTGCTGGTGGCATTCAGAGGTGGCTGTTGATGGGCCCTGGGAGGGCAGGAAGCCACAGGCAGCCTGAGCAATACTCAGGAGCTGACCCTAATTCCACACACCAAGATTCAGCCCTGCTCCTGTAGATCATTCCCAATAAGATGCCTGGAAAAGAAACCATGAAGAGACCTTAAAAATAATCCAATTCCAACCCCCTGCCATGGGCAGGGACAGCTTCCACTCTCCCAGGTTGCTCCAAGCCCCATCCAACCTGGCCTTGAGCACTTCCAGGGATGGGGCTTCTCTGGGCAGCCTGTGCCAGGGCCTCACCACTCTACAGGGAAGATTTTTTTTTTCCCAATATCTGCCCTAATAAATCTGCCCTCTTTCACTTTGAAGCCATTCCCCTCTGCCCTCACCCTCTCTGCACATGGGCATTGAGCAAACCCTTGCCCCGGGCATCCCTAATGCCTTCAGGAACTGATCCTGCTTTCCAGAGCCAAATGTGAGGGGAGCTGAAAAATAACAGGAAGAGAAACTGAGGAAAAGAAAAAGGCTTATTTGTCAGAGACACAACTCGAAGCAGGAGTCTGGTTCCTCACCACATGAAAAGCCCTGCTGCTGCATGGAGGTCTGGGAGAAGAAAGGGGGATCCTGCCGAGCTGGAAGCTGGCAGGGAAGTCTCCCCAGCCAGTGCTGGAGTCACAGCGTGATGGGAATCAATGCCAGCTTTGTGTACAGGTAGCTGGGGAGGATTTATGACCCGCCCAGTGGTGTGAACACAGACCATGAATTAAAGCACTGTTGGAGAATCAGGAGGTTCTGACTTCAGAGCTGCAGTCCTGAGGAAAAGGACAGGGTAGATTCCTCTAAAATTAAAGTAGAATGCCAAAAGTTTCTTTAAAACATGCATTTAGTGAGTGCTAGCCCTGTGGGACCCCACTAGCCCCACCAGGGCAGCCATAAATCACAGTGGGCTACAACAACTGCACGGGGAGCACGGGGCAGCTGTGCTGTTGTGAGCATCAAACACTGCACAAGTGGAAGCCAAATCTTTTTTTGATGTCCCAGCAAAACAGAGTGACTCCCTCCTTCAGGCAGGAGCTTGGGGTTTGCTCTGGGATTGCATCTCAGAGGCACCGACCCAGGATGGGAATTCCCAGGCACAGCCCCAGTGGGAATAAACCCAAACACCACTGCGGAGAGCAGCAGCCCCAAACACTCCCTGCACATGCACAGCCTCCCCAGAACAAACCATTTCAGTCTGTTTAAAAGTTTTAAATTTCATTTCTTGGGTGTTTTTCTTTCCTGAAGTGAAGTATTTAGTACATTATTTAGTTGCATCAGTCTGAGGGCTGCAAGCACAGCATCCAGCTGACTTATTTTCCCTGAATTATTCTTTTCAGCTACTTAGTGGACTGATGAAGTTTGTATATAAGTCTGTCATAGAGATTTGGGATTTTTTTTTCAACTTTTTTATCCTTTTTAGATTTTACAGAGGTGCTACTAAAAGCCAAGAACAACAGCAGATCTTGAGAATATGCTTTATTCTTAATATTTCAGCTTTTTAGAAAGGTAGGGCAGTGTGACTGGTGAAGATGAGAAAAATTTTGGGGCAACCCAGTCTTTTTTGGAAGGTAACAAGATTTAGGTATTGTCCATGACATAACTGGTGATAACATTAGCCCAGTGTTAAGATATTTTAGGATGAGGATGGTCTGACAAGTTGCTTTCCTTTGTCACAGCTACTGGCCCTGCATGTGGGACAACACTGGGAAAAGGCAGTAGGGTCCATATCTCTGAAAGAAATCCACCTCAAAACCCCCAAAAATGGGGGAAAATGGAAAGCAGGGCGCAGCCTTGTGCTGGGGAAGGATTTGGCTCAGGTTTAATGCCGTATTCTGGAGGGCCAGGACATTCTCCCCAGCCTGGCTCCCTGCACATCTTGTAGAATTCTAGAATGGTTTGGGCTGGGAAGGGATGCTAAAGATTATCTAATTCCCACCCCCTGCCATGGGCTGGAATCTCATCCTTTTCCTACCAGGAGGTCATATCGTGGTTTTCCAGCAGAGGGGGAAATAGGATCACTTGTTCCACCTTCGAGCTGCTTGCTCTGTCTTTGATTACTGGCAGGAACGAGGGGTTTAGGAAAATGCACTGTTATTGATCCTTGCATTCCAAAAGCTAGCACTTGCTGTGGCTGGACAGGACAAGCATTGTTTAGGAGCCCATGGAGGTACCCACACAGTTCCATCAAAAGTTTTAAGATCAGCCCCACCAAAGCACTGTAGGACTCAAGAAAATTAATTTAAAAGCCTTGCAAACTGTCAGGTATTTTATCTGTCCAAGCCACACAACTGTCTCTGCAGTATGGCCCTGACCCCACACCAAAGTGCACACCTTTTTTTAGCAATATAGCCCATATAATCTGTTGTGTGTTTAAAGCTAAGTGTTTACTCTGGTGGCAGATACCTTACCAGAGCAGTTCTGGGTTCAGTGGCACCAGATGAGGACTGGCAGGTCCAGCACTAGGGCTGTGGTCACCTGCTGCCCCTTGGGTGGACCTTTTCCACATCTCTCCATTTCAGCTGGGGATGAAAACCAGAGGTACCTGAGGAAATGAGGGGCAGAAGTGGTGCACAGAGGGAAAAGCGTGGTGGTGAGAGGCTGGGCAGCAGCATTTGCTGTCCCCTCTCTGACACCAGTGATGAGCAGGGTCAGGCACAGCCTGCAGCAGCCTCCTCCTGCTGTAATGCAGGAAAACAGTTCAAAACTGCAGGAACAACATCACAGCACCTGCTCTGCAGGGTGAACCATACCAAACATCTTGTCCTTCTTCATGCTTCTGCTCAGGTCTCCTACTTGCTCTACAATATAAAGCCATCTCTGAATTGAAATTCTTCTCTTGATGACATCTGCGCTGAGATTCTGATTTTTGAAGTTCAGAGATGAAGACCTTAGTAGGCTTGGCAGACCAGCTTGGCTTCCTTGGCAAAATAGAAGTTCTTTTACCAAGCTGCTGTGCAGAGAAAGAGAGGATGAGCTGAAAAAAGCCCATGTGTGCTGCAAAAGCACGTGTGAAACAGCAAACTTTCCAAGGGCAGAGCTCCAACTGCAAGGCACACCTTCTTGAACTTGCCATAGCTCGGCGTAACCTCTGCACATTGCAACAATCTCTACGTTGTTCAAAAGAATCCCCATCACCCCTGAATAAAAGGCTGTCTGCCCTGCCCTTTTCCCTGGTGAACCACAAGAGAGCAAACAGCACGTGGCAGGTGTCAGTCACATCAAACTTTGTGGGCAGGATGGCTCGAATAGAGGAAAAAAGAACAGGCCTCTCTGCCTTTAGATGCTCATGGTCTTCAAGTAGGAACAAAATTCAGATTTGAAGTATTTCATGAATAATATACTACAAAAAATATAAATAGAATATTGGCATAAAAAAGGATGAATTTTTTAACATAACTGTATCCCTTGCAGCAAAAGCTATATGAATATACTAAAACTAAAAATCCAGATATGAAGAAGGAACAAATGCAAATTGCTGGATGACAATAACATTATGTTATATCCATTACAATTTCACCCTGGGGCTAGGCTTGTGCAGCCAGCCACATTACCCACGGGCTGCTCAGGTGATACCTAAAAGATCAATGCACTCTTCAGGCAGAAATTAATTCCCTTTGTTGGGCCAAACACATTTGAAGTGGAGACTTTTCTGAAGTGGAACAAAATCCTGCGTTGCTATCACAGAGTTTGTTTACACGGAGTTAATCTGCCCTGATTTTAGATACGTAAGAGTTGTGAGTGAGGAACTGTGTGCAATTTAATTAAAGGGTTCTTCAGTGTCAGGGAAAGAGCTCTGTGGTGGGAATAGCCCCAAAGGGATGATGTGAGCTCACTGCCCAGCCCAGCCTGCTCACAGCCCTTTTTCCATGCTCCTGAAGACTTTCATGGCTCATCCTCCTGAGGGTGGCTGCATCACCATGGACAGCACGGCCAGCCCTGCAAGCCAGAGGTACAGGGACTTAATTCAGGTTTGGAGTGAAGGATCCAACACAAACATTTTAGACACGTTCAATTCAAAACATTCTAAATGGAACCACAGCTTTATATATATATATATATATATATCACTTCTGGAACGTAACACCTCTGAGAAAGGTTCTTTAATTTCACCTCTAACGTGGAGCGCTTTGCTGGCTGCTTAAATCTCTCCCGCATGCCTCTCCCCCAGACGACCTCACCTATCAGTGAGAAATTGGTGTTGTGCCTGATTGCACAAACCAGCCCAGCCTTTTACCTGGGAGATGTGCCACAAATAACTTCCATTATATATAGGGGGTGTTTCTGATGCTGCTATCAGAAAAAAAGAGAAGATATAATGCTTCGACAGCCTTGTTTAGAGGCTGAGGAGGCACTTGGCTGTGCAAAATGGCCATTTGTATCACAGGACAGCCCAGGTCTGGATGGAAAGCAGTGGGGTGCATCCCCACCAGACCTCTATAAGCATGGCCAGAACCTTTTTATGTCATTCCATCTTACCAGCCACCTGCAGAGAGGCTGTGATGTGTAATGGGGAGGTGACGAGGGGGGATCGCCTCAGACAAGTTACATTTCCCTGCTTTTTCTCCCAGGCAAAAGCAATTTAGCTTTAACAGTATATTAAAAAAATATTAAACCCCCTTATTGGAGTTCTTCTTGCACTGGCAAAGAGAGGAGAAGGACTTTCTGAGCCCATCTGCAGTGCATTAGTGGGTAAAGGATTGCATTTACGTACTCCCGAAGGTCACAGAAGGGCACTGCTCATTTCATTGCAATACAGAGTTTACCCCTGTGCTACATTTCTTAGTGTTTAGCAAAGACAAGCCCCAGGGTCACTCTGAACTTTAATTACATGAAAATAACTTGCTAAGAGGTCCTTTCATTTTGATAATTTACAATGCCAGCTATTGAAATGAGCTTTGCAATTGATTTGGGAAATACACAAAATGACACTTCCAGCCCAGCCTTTTGTGGACACAGGACAATTCACTGTCTGTTTAACAGCTATAACAGCCCAAGACCAGACTTTCCTACAATAATTAGACTTTCTCTTGAATTTTTTGAGGTTCAGACTTCCAGTTGTCTGCTGGGAACACTTCATTTATGCACAAAGCATCTCAGGCTGCTTATGCAGAAGAAAAAGCAGGGAGAAGCAGGCACTTGTTTGAACATACAAGATGTCTTTCTCTTTTTTTAACTGATACCTAATGAAGATACAGATTCCTTGTGCATTTTTGTGCCTGCCCAGGACCCTTAGGGGCATTTTGGAGGCTGTTAAAGCTTGAAGAAACAGCTATGAGGCAACTTGGGCTGTGACCAAGTGTCTTCCCCATGGAAAATTTTTATTTTCTTCTAACACGACAGAGCTAAATATTGTCATCTTTTGATTATTACCTCAAAAATAAATAACCTGTGGTGTTCTTGCTTTCTGTGGTATTGCTTTCCTACACTTGTGCACATCCACTAAGATGCCAGCCAGCTCAAAGCATTAGAGCCACCCCGAGCAGATGGGTTTGCACAAGGTATGACCACAAAAATTTCAGGTCTTTTTGGGGGTCTTCCTCCCCCCAAATCCCTTTAGAAAACAAGGAGTTCGATTTTCATGTTGCAGTGGCTGTGTAGGGCCATCCAAAAGCCAGGTGATGACAACTCACATCAGCTTTAGAGGTGGGAAACTGCCTCGTGGGGCTGGCAGGGGGAGGAAGCTGAACTGACATTTCCTTCATGTATCTGGAAGGTACACATTCCTCATAACACAATTTTGTGCTAATCTTCAATTTGCTGTACTGGGAAGCTTTTCTCTGGTCAGCAACCAGACACATCAAAATTACAGTGAAGTCACTGTGGGAAATAACACAGTGGTAACAGAAGAGTTTCCTCCTCCTTCAAATTAAAAGGAGGGCACAGGCTGGGTAAGAAACACGCTGCTGCAATAGGACTTGATTGACTTTAATGTGGAAACAGTTGCACAGTTTAATGTATTTCCTTGCCAGAAAACCAGGAATTTGTTTCCAAAAGGGCAAAGGCCTCTGGGATGTGTCCTGATTCTTTGTGATTCGATCTGTGCTGCTGTCAATGATTTACTGCAGCATTTTGGAGCCTGGTGGGCTCCAGGCTCCTTCCAGCAGTCCTGAAAACTTAAAGGCTTTGGTTTGCAGCTGATCTATAGCAAACATTTACGTATGGCAAAGCAATGTGGTGGAGCCTGGCTCAGCTCTGTCCCTTGATCCTGTCTGTGTGCTCACTGGCTCTAACTCCCATCCAGGCCACGGCGTGTGGGGAGCTCCAGGCATTGCCTTCCCACAGGTAAGTCTGTTCCCTTCCCCAGATTTCCACTCAGCAATCACCAGCACATCAATCAGCCCATCGGTTTTGTCCTGATTTGAGGCGTGTGCACAAAGCCACCAGGAAAAAAAAAAATTAAAATTGGCAGCTGTCCAAAGCCCAAGCCAGGCATCATAATTCCTTCTTAAAGGAACTGTTTGCACAACGGGTTTCCTTTTACAGATGACTATTAAGCCTCCTTAAACTTCCTTACCAAAATTACCAGGCTGGGTTTGGGCCCTTGAAATGAATTCTCTATACAGCTTGATTTATGAGTTAATATTTTTCATATTCTGTTGCATCATAATTTTTACACTTGACAATGCGAAGCTAACAAGTGCATGTGAATAACCCAGTTTTCAGCCCAAGCCAGATCCTCATACCTCAGGTTCTTTTTCCCATGAACAATATTATTAACCTATCTGAGTGTCACTTGGGCTTTGAAGGAAAGGAATAAACAAGTTACATTTTTTCTAAAGCTACAGTGTCATGATAGGGCGATGGGTGGATTTTTTTTTTTTTTTCTACAGCTATTAATTTCAAGCTTGTTGTAAAGGCAAATATGATTTAGGAGGATCAAAAAAAGGTATCAGTGATAATTGGAACATGGAGACAAGGAGAAGGCGGAAAGGAAAAAGACTGTGGTAGTGATACACTTAATTATGAAGGCTTATTCCGATAATCCCTTTTGAAAATGAACAAAGACGAGATTTTTGATGTTTGATGAACTTATCAAACAAGGCAGAATAATGAAGAGGTAAATGTAAAATCCAATCGAAGGTGAGCCAATTAAGTACTTGGCGAAGTGCTGAAGGACGCAGCCCACAAATCCTCCTGTCAGAGCAAAAAGGCATCAATACCTGTGTGTCCTCCTGCTCTGGGTTCATCTACAGCTTCTGGGTTTTCATCCCACACAGACCTGCACCCACAACTCCCTTCCCAAGCTGCTGTGGCTCTCATTAAGTATATGTCTCTTCCCCAGCCTCTGATGAATCCCCCATGAGCTACTTACCTCTGCTAATTATCAATATTTCTCTTTGGACTGCAGTCTTGCAAGTAAAACAGACTGCTCATTAGTTAATCACCAAAATAATAATAAAAATAATGTTCTGTCTTGGAATAAACCCTCAAAATGCTTCGAAGGCTGTGGCAAACGCAGGGTTGTACTTGCATGCCACAGATTGCTCCTCAAGACAAAGAAATGGCTCATACAAATGAAGGTTTTAGGAGTGGAGACAGAACTAGAGATTGCAATGACTGGGCTGGGAGGCAGCAGTATTTTCTGTCTGTTGCGATATTCAGAGTATGTACAGAGAGTCTGATCCAAAAGCCACTACAATACTGTACCTTTGTCCTTTTCTCCTTTCCTAATATTCCTTAAGTTATTTTCTTCTCCTCAGAATTTGTGTATTTCACTTCAGAAATACTCAACCAAACAAATTCAAGGTCCTTTGTACCTTGTTCTCCCTGAACTGCTGGTGCAGCCATTCCCACCCCTCCACAAAGCCCTTGGAAACCAGGATCTGATCTCACACCTGCCAGGAAAAATCCTGACCATGAGTTCACACTGGTGTAAAGAAAGTGACATCAAAACAGGCTCAGCAGTGATAAACATCCCTGCTCCTGGAGATTGTGACATGCTTCTGAAAAGAAAGGCAAAAAAAGAAACTTTTCTCTAAAACCTGTCTCTTCACAACATTCCTTCTGTTTACTCAGGATGGTTTAGTCATATATATATTTAATTGCAATCTACCTATTGGAAAGGGCCAAGATATCTTGGGAGAGCAGGAATCCTCAGACAAAATCCCCAGGTAGTGCACCTGCAGGCCCTGCTCCATTCTGATGGTGAATACTTGGATGGGGCATCTTGGGATGCTTCCCATTTCCTACCAACCAGCTTCCTGGTGGAAACACACACACACAGAGATAATTTTCCCCCTTCCAGCCTCCAGCCCCTCTCCCAACACAGCTTCAAAGACCTTAGACCATTCTTTCTTCCCCTCCCTAGAAGAAGCAGCAGAGATGTTAATTCTCCAGCTCCTGTCAACTGTCAGCTGAGCCAGTGGTCAGGATGGACTGATTGCTTCCCTTGCCAAGAGAAAAAAGTAAGGATCCACTGTAATGTATTCATTTATCTTCAGATGTGTCTGTGATGAGGATGTACACACATTAATTATATATATTATACATATTCATCATTCTGAAGCATCCAGTAAACTCATCCAAATATGATGGAAATGCTCCTCTGCTAGAGAGGCTCTTATTTCCCCTGGTGTAAACTGGGGAATAAATTCATTCAAGGCAGCAGAACAGGAAAAGCAAAATCAAGGCACACGGTGGAAGAGTCAGGCCAGAATACTTGCCCAAGACTTTCTTCCTTTACTGTCTCAGATTTAATTAAGTATCCCCTGATTCTTAATGCAAATAGTCCAGTGAAAAGAAATTAGAAGCAGCCTTCATGCATCAGTTCCTGTTCTCATATTTTTATATCATTTCACGTATGTCTTCATGATTTGAGAATTTATTTTCAAATACCTGACATAATTCTGCTTTCTGCAGAGTTTATCCTATCCCTGCCTTTTTTGTTCCTGTGCTTATAGACAGTATATTATCAGTAAATAATATGGCTCTTCTCCTTTTCTTTTTTTTTCCCCTTCCTAGTTTAAAGAGCAGCAATTCTCATTAATAATCCATCAGAAATGTTGCAGGATCAGTGTTGTAATTAGTGTCTGTGTCCATCTGAGCCTGGTGCATTGCAGGACAAAGCACATGCAGATGGAAAAATGCCATATTTTTCCAAGGTAAAAAACAGACATATTTTTAAAACAGCCATTCCAGCCCCCTCTAAGTTCACTTGTATGAACTCCAGGAAAATCTGAGCTCCAGACTCTCTGCTGGCCCTCCTGCCTTTAACATGTATGACGTCTTCAAGCCACACACACACCAAAGTAGGAATATCTATTGAAATGGGAGGTTTGATTGCTCCATGGCCTGTGGAGGGGATGTCTGTGGGGGGTACACGTGGTTGTGTCTCTGTGCAGCACCGGTACCGGCGGCTGGTGCAGCCAGCGGAGTTTGGAGGGCAGCGCTGCGCGGGGCACCTCTGGGATGAGCAAGCCTGTCGAGCTGAGACAACGTGCTCAGGGCCACCAGGGTGTGGGCAAGACTTCCAGTGTGAGGGAACAGGTGAGTGAGCCAGGCACAAAGCCCTCCCAGAGAGGTTTTGGTCCTGGGGGTATCAGTCCCCATCCCCGGGCAGCAGGAAGGTGAACCGGAACAAGAGAAAGCAAGAAATACACCCTCCTCAGTGTTTTCCCCCCACTTTTACAGAAATCCATCCATGTTACACTTGGATTTGGGTAGAAAAGAAGGCTGTGTCACATGGAGAATGTGAATTTTTCAGTGGAACAAAGAGAGTAGGAATATTCTGCTCCAACTGCTGTGCTGCGTGCTCACACTCCCCTCGGCGGGCACAGCGCTCCCACAACGCGCCGCTTTCTCCCCTGCTAGAGACAGAGTTCAATCATCAATCCAACCAGCAATCTGTTGGGGTGATTTAGTTATTTTTAGCCACCTCCAGCTCTGAGGATTAGGATATAAAATGGCTGTTCTCTGAAAATTTGACTAGCCTTGACAGATTTTTGTTTCTACACAAACGGCTCAAACTTCCTTCCTGAGCATATAACAAAAATTCTATCGAAAGTTGGAGCCACAGGTCAGCTCTGTGACCAGCTCATCAGCTGGAGCAGGTTATCATCACTCCACTGGGGTGAATTAGGCAGTTCCCTCCTCGAGTCTTTCTCCATGCTCCCAGAAGCGAAAGCCCTTCGACATTGCCTTTCCTGCAAATATCCATTCTTGCACTTAATTATTGTAATAAACTCCCCAAATGCCTCCTGCAATGGGAAGAGGAAAACCTGCACTTTAATAAAATAGAGTTGACTTCCTTAAGCCAAGGGGTGAAGCTATTCCTACAGCAACTTTCTAAGAGTGTGATTTTGTAAAATAAAGTCAGGACAGCAAGGTGACCTCTCCTTGATTCCCACCTGATAGAAGCCCATGGGAGTGGCCAGCTTGGACTCTGTGCTGTGTTTAGGTCCCAGAAGCTTGGAAAAGCAAATTCCCCATGGAATAAGGCCATGTTTAACACTCAGCATGACTTCCTGTGGCCCTGAGATGTGGGTGAAAAACAGCACAATCAGTGCAAGCTGCCAGTCAGGATTTCTGGAGGGCGGATAAGCCACCACCTGCATCTGTGCACTTTAGGGCGCTGCATTAAACGGCATCTCGTGTGCAACGGAGACAGAGACTGCAGAGATGGCTCTGATGAGGATAACTGTGAGGATGAAGACATTGAAAACCCTTGTGAACATCTGTTCCCAATCCCAGGGGTGGAAAAAGCAGTCCAAGGGTGAGTTATTAATCAATAGCTGCTCCTCTTGCAATCAGAATAGGATTGTGTTTCTTACATTGCTCTTCCTTAGTAATAGCGGTGATCCTTGAATTGATAGGGGGCTGTACAAAACCCAGAAGGGAGGTGCTGTCCCATGTGACCATGGGTAGCAATGACAGTTCATTCCAGCTTTTATTTCAAATTCTGTCTCAGATCTATTACCTGACCACAGTACTTGTGATGCCCTTTTTACACTCCTGAAAAAATAGATCCCAGTTATCTCACAGCTTTCTCCAGTTGTTAAAAATAATAGACTAAAGCAAACAGCAGACTTTGGAGATGCAGCACCCTGCTGGCATTCATCCTTAAGGAGATTTAGCTCCAGGATTTAGGACTTCAGAGCACAGATTCAAGGCAGAGAGTCTGAGCTGCACACGAGTATATGTAAATACTCCTATCCACAAAAAGTGTTTCCCTGTTCAGTTTCAAATTTTCATTAGGTAATACAGGCAAAAGAAAAATCCAGAATAAGAATGAAACAGAAAGGCAAATTGTGACAGTGACACTTGTGTTGAAAACCTTGTATTTTAACCAAGCTACTGCTCAGTTTCCCTTGGAGAACATGGCTCTGCCTGTGGCAGAGGGATTGGACTGAGATGATCTTTAAGGTCCCTCCCAGCCCAAACCATTCTAGGATTTTATGAACATGGGCTACAGGATGAGAATGGAGCCAGCCATTGTGTAACTTTCCCATCAGCTCAATCCAACACTCTCTGGAGTCCATGAGATAAATGTCCCTCTGGCCCAGGGCCTGGGAGGGTCCATCAAAAGTTTTACAAGGCATGCATTAATTTTCACTGAGAACCCAGTTTAATTCTGCTCTCTGAAGTGTTTCTCCTGCAGAACACACAAAAGCAATGGCATTTGCTTTTTTAGTCCTAAAGATGGTTCCCTGTTGAGAAGAGCAGTGCTGCTGTCTAGTTTGAATAACGCTTTCACTTTGGGCCACGGAATTACATGGAATACTAAGTAATAGGAGGGATTTCAGAGGGCAGCAGCTGTGAGGGCTGGAGAGCAGGAAGAAGGAGGAATAAGGAAATAATAAGTGACAGACTTGGCAAAGCACAGGCTTCATGTCTAGGGAGGGTGTTAACTACCCTGAGAAACGGGACCATTATTAAAAAGAAAGAGATGAAATTAAGATAGAAAATAATTGCAGAGAATGCCAGGAAGCACTTTGTGACAATGAGATGCATTAGGCTCAAGAGGAACCTGGAGGAATTCCAGGACTTTGGGACTTTCATAGCTGCACTTGCTGGGAGGGGCTGGGCAATTTCACTGATTTCTTCCAAGTCTCACATGTGAGTCCAAACTAATGCCTTGGAAATAAAATAGCTGTTTGTCTCCTGGTAGCTCTGGGAAGGAGACAGCAACAAGATAACAAACCCAACTCAGCTTTAAGTTCTATTCCAGCTCCTCAGGAGGCCTGAGGAGATAACCTGTAGTGTCAGGAGAACCTGTGACAGAGACTGAGGAAACACAACCGCAGCTATGGATAGCTTCCTGAACACCACTTCTTTCCAAGATACAACATACTGACACAGGAAGGGAGGCAGAACATCTACGACCCCGGGTTTTTTGGGGGCCTCTGTGAGTACGTGTACAACGGGGAGTGGCGGGAGCTGCAGTACGACACCGCCTGTGAGCGCCTGCACTACGGAGAAGACGAGAAGTATTTCCGCAAGCCTTACAACTTCCACCTCTACCAGTTCCTGGTGAGTGCTTCAGGAGGCCAGGGCTAGCAGCAGCTTCCCAGCAAAAAGCCAAACTTCCCACAAAGATATCAGGCACATTTTATCTGTAGGTCGTCTTTAAGGTACCTCAACAGGCAGTCAGTGGTGTAAATGCTGGTTTATGGCACGTCAGGGAATTCACGTGCTTTATCACCCAGGCATCCCCACTGCTTCCCCTGGCCCAGGCAGAGCCAGGAGAAAGGTGTTTTCTCTAAATTCTGCTACTAATGTGCTGTAGAGCTTGCACAAACCTTTTGCCTCTCTAGGGATGGAGCTGGCAGTGTGTCAAATAGTAACAATGCTGCTGGTTCAATCTTTGGAAGTATTTTAAGTCTATGGCATGACAACAAGGGGCATAAATTCAAATTCTGAGTGAGACAGGGATCCTGAAACCCATCATCAGGGATCACAGCATCTGTAGTCCATGTCTGATATTGGACACTGATCCAAGCAGAGTAAGGATTCAGTTTGGGTCTCCCACATCGTAAGTGGGGGCCTTGGCCACACTGTTAAAATTTATCATGTTTTTTTGACATGAATGAATGAAAACATATTATTCCTGGGAAATATTACTCAATGCAAGTAGCTTTCATGTCCTCCCAGCAGGAAGAGTCCTTTAGTCCCCAGTCTGAACACTGGGGCTGGCTTTTTACAGAGCTGGCAAATGGCACAGCCCAGACTCAGCAGAGCTGCTCGATTCCACATGCCAGCAAACTAGAGCTGTCAAGGAAAAGGTCACTTCTCTAAAACACAGGCAAAACAATGTTTGTTTTCTAGCCTTGCCATTGTAAATAGATGTTGAATTTTTCTTTTCCTAAATAAATCCATCCAGAAGCAGGCTGGAGAGAAAAAAAAATTCAGTCCAAATAGTTAGGATTTGGCAGAGCTGTAAGGAACTGGAAGGAGAGTTTTATAATGGGAAGCGTCAGGCTGTCTTAATAGGCACCATTACCAGCTCTGGCTTTGAGTGGCTAAACACAAACCTTTCCCCTGCTTGGAGACGGATGAAGCAAATGCTTGGCTTTATCCACATTTCTCAGATATTTCCAAATGAAATGGCATGGGACTTAATTCCTTATTCCACACTCACTTAAGTCAGTGCTGGTGCTGTCAGGAGCATCATGGGCTTTAACAGAGGTTATTTCTTCAAGAAACAGAGATTAAAAAGGAAGGGAAGCACCTGAAAAATTAATGTCTGCTCCTTTCATTTTAGGCTCATGCTGATTCTGGATTTTCTTCTGAGTTTTATGACGATTCAAAGGACCTGCTTGACGCCCTTAAAACTGATGAATCCAAATCAACGGGCTTCACCATTGGAATTGGGCCTGGAGGTACAGATCTCATGATAAACCTGGGCCTCACTTTATCAGGTGGCAAAGGATCCCTGAAGAATTTCACACAATATGATGCAAAGGTAAAAAAACCAAAACAAAACAACCAAATCAGCGATGCATCTGCTCCAGTGGCATCATCTGTGCATCGCATGGTCTGCCTGTAACTTATGCCAGCTTATTCTCTCAACTGCATTTTTTAACACAGGGTAATTGTACCTTAATTTGTTCATGTAATTGCAAATGTATGATCGTTAGTAATCCTCTTTGCTGTTCTTGGTATGTTTTAGCAAACAGGGAGTGGGGATAAAATTGAATTACAGAGTGCCACGGCACATGTCACCTCACCCCATCCTGTTTCATGGCTACATTAAGCACATAAATAAAAAAATGCTTAAAAGTGACGGTGAGGGAGGAGGGACTATCAAGATGCTGATCAAAACAATTATCCTCAAGGAACGATCTCTGGTAGCAAATATATCTTGCTCAAATTAATACGAGCTGCCTCGTCATGGGGAAATAGGCTACTTTATACAGGAGGTTAAAATACTACGCTGAAGAAATAGTACTTGATAATAGGGTGTACTTCTCACAGAGAGTTTACATCATGGACTGGCTGTGATGACCTCTTTCCAATCTAATAACATGAGTGCTGGTATTTCCCACATTTACCGTGCCTCATCTCCACTTCTCTCCGGGCTGCTGACAGAAAACAATAAAGAAGAATTACTTTGATGGTGTTCCGAGTTAAAATGCCCTTAAAAGCTGTTTGAAATGAGCACCATTATAGTATTTACTGTGCCCTTGTCCAGACTCACATGATGTTTGCAGCTAAATGATGATCAGTTATTGGAGGAATCATTTAAAGGGCTGCTCATATTGCAGTGGAGACTTGTCCACAGCAATGGCAAATATAGAGGTGGAGCCTTGGAGCGGGTGGTAAATCCAGGAAATTCTCCCTCCATTAGCATCTTCCTGGCCAGGGAATCTCCCCTCTGCTGGGCTGGGTTTGACCCTTGTGCTTTGTCACTCATTGAGTTCGTGGAAAAAGCAAAAAGGGGAATAAACCAGAAAAAGAAATTGCAGAAACAGAGAATGGAGGGGAATCATGTGGAGCCCAGCTCTGATCATATTCACACATCAATCAAACCCCTGCAGTATCCAGCTTCCCCCCAGGCCCTCCACCTCCACAGCACATCAGAAAGAGACTTAAAAAAAAAGAATTACCATTATTTCCTTTAAAATCAGGCTTGTTTTCATACATACAAGGACAGTCAGAGTCTCAGGCTTTCCCCTGCAAGCCTAAAGACTAGAAATTAATTTGTTTAAATTAATGTTGACTGCAGGATTTTCTTTACCTGCAGGATGTTGGATTCATTAGAGCTGTGACCAAGGTGCAGACAGCCCGCTTCAAGATGAGAAGGGACAACATTGTTTTGGATGAAGATGTGCTGCTCTCCCTGCAGGACCTCCCAGACACCTACAACTATGGCATGTATGCCAAATTCATCAACGACTACGGCACCCACTTCATGACATCTGGCACCATGGGGGGTGTCTTTGAGTACATCCTTGTCATCAATAAGGAGGAAATGCGAAGAAAAGGTCAGAAGATCAAAATATATTCTCTGTTCTCAGCTTTCTGCTTTAAACCTGGCATTTTCAGCCTGGTGGCACTACTGGCCACATGGCTTGGGATTAGGTTGAATGTCACCAGATGTGCTTCCTGCCCTGATTTCAGAGTATCTGGGTGAGGGTTTGGTCATTAAGGAAGGAACCTGAGCATTATTTTCTCCATTTTTTCAGTGTCACTCGCTAATCCTCTCCTATTTCTTGTCACCTTTGTTCACCCTGAATGCTTGAAGGCTGCAAAGCCACCCAGAACTCAGCAAATCAGCCCACTCACATTTCAACCTGTTCATAGCTAGGGCTGCTATTTTCTGTAAATGGAAATATCACACTGCACTCACCAATACCTCTGCCACTTTACTCTGCTTAGTGTCACATCTGTTGACTAACAGAGCCCTGTTAGCTCCAGTTCTCAACAAATTGGTGTGTATGAGGCTGGAGAGCCCTTCCTCTAAATCTCAGTTAGATAAAACACCCACTGCAGAGGCCGAGAGTGTGAGAATTGCCATTGCTGGAGAGTCAAAGCAAAACATTTTTCCTAATCAAAAACATGGGATGCAGAACAATAATACGAGATTTTAGCTCAATAACCAGGTTGTCAACTTTTGTAAAGGTGTCAACAATACAATAGATCCCATTTTCCCTAAGGGCCATCAATCTGCTCTGCTGAAGGTACCACTGCCTTGGTAAGTCCAGGCCAGACACTGATGCAGAAGGAGATTGTGATCTTGGACAACAGGTGCAAATTGCTGTAATTTCAGTAATTGCAATAATTTTCAAGATTCTGCCCCAGATCCTGCCTCTGGTCTGAAATGGTTTGGTCCCATCAGCATTAGGATAACTATGCACTTCATAATGCACATTAACCATGCCAATTTTTCCACAAGAAATTACTGATTGAGAGAATTTTTATCAAGTTCCTGAAACTCTAACGTTTGAAAACATGATGCCTCTTCAAATTACTTCTTCACTTTGAAGGGTGAGTGATATAGAAGTGAACAAGGTCTTGGCAAGCAAGTCTTCAGGAAGCAGACTGCCAATTTCAGAGGAAGAATTAATCAAGAGCATGTGGAGGGAGGCTATTACTTTGCTTTATCTTGTGCTTGCTGTGTATGTAAGAAGATTTACTGCTACGAGATGCCTTATCTTAGGAAAGAAGGATGCTGAAGTCCAGCAAAAAACAAAAATGTGCCCCAGCAGAGATGCAATTTTCATTCTAATGCAGCACCATTCTGTAATTTTCATCTAATCCAAGCTCTGCCAGAAAGTCCACCCTTACCAAGCCAGCAGTGCTCTGTGTCACACAACGCTGACCCAGAAGGACCCACCTGCAGTGTCTGATATGCCACTGTCTGAAAGCATTTAGTAAAAAACCCCTGATTTCTCTAATGTTGATCACAGCCATGCTTGGAGGCTGTGTTTGCAAGAGGATTATCCTCCTTCCCTGAGGAATGGTTAGGATCAGAATATAAGTGCTCAAGTCTTAAAATCAGAGCTTCCTAAGATGAGTCTGAAGCTCTGCAGATGCATCACTGAGTCCCCACAGGGCTGCTTTAGATCAACCACTGCATCCTGAGGGCCCACCCAGCCCACGAGGCTGTTTGCTAAATGCTCTGGAACAGAGAATATTCTTTTTTTTTATAGACCAGTGACTAAAGCACAGACTCAGGAAAAAGATCCCTTGGCTGAGTCCTCCCTAAATGAGACACAGCTTAGGTGGTCACTGAGCATCTGGCTTGGCACAGAGCTGGACTTTGAGCATTTAGGAAACCTGAATTTTGAAAATGAAATCACTTTCTCTGTTTAGATATCCACAACTCACTGCAGAGCTTAGGGCTGCAGTTTTGCTGCCAGACCCATTCCCAGCTTTCAGGATGCACGGGCTTATATGGATGTGGTCATGAGTGAAATAAATACATATGTCAGAACGAGGTCCCTCGTTGCTCTGCCATCAATATTTTTCATTACTTGTTTTTAAAATAGATTGTTATGGTTCTATTATTTAGCAGAAAACAGTATAATGTGTTCACACATTACAAGAACATTTATGGGAGGAACATTATGCGGGGAGTAAATTAGAAAGAGTCTTCATATATTCTGATTAATTCAAAATGCAGCAGTAAATCTTATCACTCGAGCACATTTAACTATCGCAAATTATATCATATTAAAAAAAACCCTATCAGGGTTCCCCCCTCAAGTGCCAATATTTACTGAGGCCACCCTTTTGCAGGGATAACCACTTTCCATTTATCAAGACTTGATCTCACCGCGACCAATAGCGAATGGTATCGACAGCCCCTCGCTGAACATAATTACTCAACGGGAACCATGGCAAATCAATTAATCAGGGTGTTCCTCAAGTTTAATTTTATGGCACTCCAGCACCAAGATAAGCAATCACTCATGTTGCTTTGGGTGAATGAACTTTACCCACTGTGTTTACAACTGTTGAACAGTTTAGTACAAGGAATTGAGTGCTACACATTTAATCTTTCTCAAGGGCCCAGTTTTGCAGTGGGATGCAGTTCCCATGCAAGTCTGGAGCATGTTTCACCTCACGTTTCACCTTCAAGCTCTCGCCAGCCTGCAGCCAGGACTTGCACCCCCTTTCTTGGAATGCTGAGTACCTAAGCTAGGTTTGGGTCCACCAGGCCGAGGAGCAGATCTGTGCCCCAGCTGGCTCCAGTGAGCCTTGCCTGCAGGGTGTGCATAGGGGAACAAGTTTGCAGGTGACACCCCAGAGGGACCTGGACAGGCTCTGGGCCCATGGGAACCTCGTGAGGTCCAGCAAGGCCACGTGCAGGTGAAGGAAGGGCATTCTGCCCCTCTGGTGAGGCCCCACGTGCAGTGTTGCATCCAGCTCCAAGGTCCCCAGCACAGGAGAGACATGGAACTGCTGGGGCAAATCCAGAGGAGGCCACAGAACTGCTCACAGGAGTGGAGGACCTCTCCTATGAGAAAAGGCTGAGGGAATTTAGATTGTTCAGCCTGGGCAAGAAAAGGCTCCAGAGAGATCTCGTTGCAACCTTCTCGTTGCCCCTTAAAAGGGGCCTATTAGAAAGACAGGTTTTAACCAGGGCCTGTTGAGGCAGGACAAGGGCTGATGGTTTTCAACTAAAAGAGGGTAGATGTAGATTAGAGAAGAAATTTTTTTACAATGAAGTTGGTGAAACACTGGCAGAAGTTGCCTGGAGAGGTGGTGGATGCCCCATCCCTGAACATGTTCAAGGCCAGGTTGGATGGGGCTCTGCACAAACTTGTGTAGTTGAAGATGTCCCTGCCTGTGAGGGAGAGGGGCTGGACCAGATGGCCCTTAAAGGTCCCTTTTCACCCAAACCATTCCATAATTCCACAGAAGCAGAGCCATGAGTATTTGAGCAAGATTTTAAACACATGCAAGGCAAGGCCCTGCTCCCCAGTGCTGAGGTGAGGCTGTTCAGCAGACAATACTTCAGGGTGGGACTTGCACAGAGATTTAAACTCCAGACCATTAAACCACAACACACAAACCCCACTGACCTCTGCCTCCTTTTAATACCATGGTATTGATCACCAGGCTCCTTTGGAAAACACTTTAAGGTCCTCTGACCAAAAAGAGCAATATAAAAGTTACCTATTACTTACAATACCCACATTTACTGAAATCAATGGACTTTTTAACTACTAAAGAGGACGGCCTTATATTTGCAGTACACTGAAGTGCTTACATAAAACCAGGCTGTATGAAATATGCACATTGCTTACCTTGGTGAAACCACCTCATTAGTTCCCTTCTCCCCTCTGCAGTCGCTTCATGGCTCTCCAGTTACATATTTTCTTGATGTATGTGGTGGTGCTGGCAGCAGCAGGCAGGAAAGCTCTGGCAGCTCTCAGCACACAGACCTTTTCTAAGTTACTCCTTAAGGTGCTGCTTAAGCCATTAATGGGTGGGTCAGATCCTGAATTTAGGAAAATTAGTGAGGATCTATTGATTTCAGCTGCTGTTCCTGGCTTTATCATAGTTATGAGTTAGTTTGTAAAAAAACCAAAGGTTTGTTGTTAAATATATAGATCAAACAGGGATATTTGTGCCTGAAGCTTTAAGATTTTTACTTTTGTCTAATATTTTCTAAGGAAACAATTTTTACACCTATGATAAGCCCAATATACCCCAACAAAATACTGGGGTTTCCCACTGCCCTCTGCCCAGAATAGCTTTTGACTTTGAAATACAAGCCATGAAAATAACTGAATCTTCTCTCCAAAGACAGAAAAAAGAAGTAGGAAAATGAACATCACGAGTCCCTGAATTTACCTGTCTGCTTTCTGGTTTGCAGCCATCACCACCGAGGAGATAAGTGCCTGCGTTGGTCTCTCCCTTGGCATTACAGCCAGCAAGGAACTGGATCTGGGTGCAACTCTGACACACTCTGACTGCAAAACAAAAGGACTCAGGGAAACTGGTACAGCAGCAGGGCAGGGGTCTGTTGGGGCTCCTTGGGTCACTTGTGTTGGTCACTTGGGCACAGAGGTTCGTGTAGGGTCACACAAGGTGTGAGGAAGGGAGCTCTGGTGCCATCCTCCAGACAAGATGGGACCACAGAAACTTTGGGTCCATGTCTCCAGGAGTACTGATCTCTCTTAAAAGAGCAGGAATTAATGTAGCAATACTTGGATTGGACACAGAGCCTGTGAGGTTGCAGTCCTCAGCAATGACAGACTGGGCGTGCATGGCAACTAAAAAAAGTCAAAATCGACTCTAAAAAGTAACTCAGAGAGGGTAGGAACCCTCAGTTTTGTACATTCCATAATGAGCTATAGACAGTGTGATCTATAGCCAATGTCCTGCCCAGAAACCAAGGCTGGAGGAGTGCAGGCTCTTCAGGTCTTATCAGCTTAGAGGATTTGGGATGCTCAACTTGTCACCTTGTGATAAGGTGGCAGGGCTCACCCCACAAGCAGGGAGCACTGAGCTCCCATCGATCCCAGGAGGCAGCTCCCTGATAGCCCCCTGAACAATTGATCTCACCTCCATTTGGCAGTTTCTGGAGCCTGTGTGGAAGCAGCAGCTGAATAATACGTGTGCAATTTGACTTTGCAGATGCTGAGAGCCACAGTGCAGTTGTGGAAGATATAATTCCCAGGATTAGAGGGGGAGATGCCAGTTACAGCGGAGGGCTCCTGAACGCTTGGGATGGCAAAATGTATCGTCGCTGGGGCAGGTCATTAAAATATAATCCTGCTGTTATTGATTTCCAGGTAAGGCTTTTCTGCAGCTGAAGAAACTCTGCTGCTCTAAAGAATGAGAGTGTAGTCGAGCAGATCATTTTGTATTTTTATTGTGATCCCATCACAGAACAAGATTAAATGTAATGGGCCACCGATCTGGTAACCTCTTATTCATTTCACAATGGGGAGTACATCTCCCACCGACTGCATCCACAGGGAGCTTAATGCTGGATTAGTGCCAGGTTAAGTTTGTGATGTGTCCCCCAACAGCTTCACAATGAATTGCAGTTGTATTCATCCCTAGTATTCTCCCTGATGCTGCCCACTCTCCTGTATGAGCAGGGGACTCACAGGGGGCTGGGGAAGGTGTTTTGTTACCCAGCAAAACCTCTGCATGGACAGACCCCCTCCAGGAGTGCTCTGAGCAGGGAGCTCCTGGCTACTTTGTCAGGTGGGTCCTGTCTTTCTCCACACTCCAAAAAGAAGGTCTGTGGTCATAAAAATCAGCAAGGCTCTAGTCTCCCTTTTGTGTCATTGGATGCCCCATAAACCGGGAAGATCACTGCAGCATCTTATAGGGCTTCTGGGGTGGGGAGAAGAGATGAGTGCAAGCAGAGAGGATGGAAAGGGACAGAGAAGAGCAACCCTACAAACAAATAATCCAGGGTAGAGCTGGCAGAGGCACGAGGGGGTAGCCACAACTCCTCAGCTGTGGTCAGCAGGACCACAGGTACCCAAAGATCACCAGTCTGCACCAGGAGAAGCTGTGGCATGTGGAGGAAGGATCTCTGTCATGGCAGGGACATGCTGCCATTTCTATCCCTCTTGTCTTCATTTGAAAGCAGGTCTGAAAGCTCTGACAGAGAGTGGGAGAAGAGAAAATGGATTTGGGAATTATCTGTGTTATTGGCAGGGCAAGAAGAACTGTGCAAGCCTTCCCGGGCAGCACTTGGTGGCAGAAAGATCTGATAACACTGAAGTGCTTTCAGTTCCAGCTGCAGGTTATTCACCTTTTTGCACCAGTTCCCATCAATTCTGGGCAAAATTTCTTGCCCTTTTCCAGTAAACCATGTGCTGACCTCTCTGTTGGCTGCTCCAGAGCTGAGCAGTCACCCTGCAACCAGAGCGGCCACTTCAGCAGCTCTTATCTGCAGCCCCCTCAGTTTGTCAAACAGGCTTGTGCAAATTTGCCTAAGAGCTCTTCCCAAAGCCCAGCTGATCCTGATCCTCCCCACAAATCACTCTCACAGTGCCTTGCACAGTGAGCTGACACTCAGCTCTTCCCTGGAACAAATTCCTGGCCTAGACAGGGAGCGTTTGCACAGGTGCATTGATGGACAAATGTAAATAAGTGTCCTCAGACAGTCACAAGTTTTAGCTTTAATACTCATTGAATATTAATATTCAGTTGGGCAAGTTATAATTGCTGCCCAAACTGGACTATTTTTGCTGACTGGTATACAGGAACTGAATTTTGCTGCTGGAAAATATGATGAGTGAGTTACATTCCTAAAGCTGTAGATGACAGTATTATTTCACTACATCAAAGGGCAAAAAACATATAGGCAAAATTTCTCATTCTCAGCATTTACTGGATATTTCACAATCTGGCCGCTGCAAGGGATAGGACGGCAATAAATTTTCATGATACCCTCTGTCCAAAGCTCTTACCAAAACTTTTTCTTCAAAGAGGCTAAAAGCATGCAAGAATCTCAGGGATTGCGACAGCACTAAGAAATCAGTCAAAAAAATGGGCTTACTGGGGTGTTTTAACTTATCATTCCAACCCATACTAAAACTCCAAAGCATGTCCAGAAAAGCCAATCCCGCACAAAGCTCCAAGATGAGGAAGGTTTTGGAACGATGGTTCCTCACTGGGGCAGCAGCACATTTGCATGATGTACATGCAGCTGTCGAGGAAGACAAATGAGTTTTTCCAGAGTCCTGCATTTATCCAGCAATGTCACAGCATCCCAGTCGGTGCCCAGCTGAAATTGTTTCCATGCCATCCATCTCCATCCCCCACAGCTGCAGCCCATCCATGAAATCCTGCGCAGGAGCGACCTCGGCCACATGGAGAGCAAACGGCAGCACCTGAAGAGGGCTCTGGACGAGTTCCTGCTGGAGTTCAGCCCCTGCCGCTGTGGGCAGTGCCAGAACAACGGGGAGCCCGTCCTGGTGGGGGACATCTGCTCCTGCCACTGCCGCCCTGGCTACAGAGGCCCCGCCTGCGAGCAGACTGAGCGCCGAGGTGAGAGCCAGGCTGCAGCAGGGCAGGGGGAAAGGCAGCAAAGGGGATGGATTTCCCCCTCCACGGGGCTAAACTAACAGCTCCTGGCATCCACACATCAATCCCACCTTCCCTTCTTGGGGAATCCCACCTTCCCTTCTGTGTTTTGTTGCTGCGTTATGCCGAGTGGCCCGGCAAGAGACTGAGGGGAGCAGCTCAGGAGACGAGGGAATGGCTTTAAATTGAAAAAGAGCAGGGTTAGATTAGGCATGAAGAAAAAAAATCTTCCCTGTGAGGCTGGTGAGGCCCTGGCACAGGTTGCCCCATCCCAGGCAGTGTCCAAGGCCAGGTTGGACAGGGCTTGGAGCAGCCTGGGATAGTGGAAGGTGTCTCTGCCCATGGCAGAGGGGTTGGAATGAGATGTCCCCTTCCAACCCAAACCATTCTATCATTTATTATTACTACAAATACAGTAGTGGAAATGAGGGTGTGTCTAATTGCTGGATTAAATCCAGGAAATCCTCTGGAGGGCTTGTGGCGTTCTACTAAGGATGGCTGCTCCAAGGGGAAAGCACAAACCACAGCAGGAAGAGAGGGGAGGGAAGGGGAAAGGCTCAGGTGGAGCAACTGCTCACACAACATGCCACCACAAAAGCCATTTTAGTAAAAAGTTGCTACATTGCCAGATTTCCCACCCTCTCCCAGGATGCATTTTGACTAGAGTGTCTATTTTGGGGTGAAAAATATGTTTTTCCAAAGTGACAGGCTTATATTTATGTTTTCTTTGTCACTTTCTTTACTATCCTAAAAAGTTAAGTGGGTAGCAAAAAAAGCTGAGGTCGGAACAGGCTCTTTCATTTCCAAAAAAAAGTTGCAGTTCTCTCTGGATATTTTTGTCCTGATTCATGATGGAAAAAAAAATTTTCTAAATCGTAGCACATGAAGCTGGCAGAAAAATCTATCTTCAGAGCAGTTCCACCAGGCAGAGCTCCAGGCCTTCAAACGTGGACTCATCACTGGGGTCTCACCAGTGGAAAATCAAAGCTGTGATGAGATAAGGAGTTGGAGCAGAGCTGGTGATATGGTTTGTGAGGCTGAATGCCAAAGCTTTGCTTCAGTGACTGCAAAGTGGGTTTCTATAAAAAGCTCAAGTTCTTTAAGTTGTCTCCAAATCTCAGGAATTTTCTTGGGAAGCCCAGGACCTGCCACCAAAGCAGAGCCAGCCCTGTGCTCCTTGAATTTACTAACAATGGGGACAGGCACACTTCTAACTCATGGGCAATTTTTAGTTTCAGATTTTCAGTGCCAAACTGAAATTTTCAGTTCCAAACTCCTTTAAGACCAAACTAAATTTTCTTTTTTAAAGCACTATGTTCCAGCAGATGGAAAACGCAGCTTTCCAGCCAGCACTGAGTAAGAGCACACGCATCCATTTGCGCTGTCTGGATTAATAAAGTGCCCAAGCAAGGCATGAAGGCCAGATGAGTAAATAAAAAACGACAGTAAATGACAGCCATCAAGCATTCCCATCATTCAGGAGCACTGCCATAATCCATAGTATCGACCGCTCCTGACAACTCAGTCTGTACTGTAATGGAAAAGCTTTGAAATGGCCCATCTCCAAAAGGACTTTTCACAACACCTCCACAACATTAGGAGACTCTGCCTTGGTCAGAGGTGAGGAAGTTGCTGCAGAGAGAGCTGTGAGCTGCCCTTTGGGAAAGGAAAACCAAGGCAGAGGGTTTCAGATGAGATGGACAAGAAAGAGCTGTTGGTGTTTGGGGTGATGCTGATTCATCTGCTCTGGCTTCAAAGTGCCTTGATCTTAACAGCCTGGGACAGAGCAGGGAGTCCCTATCCAGAGAAGTTCCAGCCAGACCTGAAATGCCTTTTTTTTGTTTGTTTTTCCCTTTCTTTTCTGTGTGTGCCCAGGTGGTGAGACGGACGGGCGCTGGAGCTGCTGGTCGGGCTGGTCCCCGTGCCAGGCGGGGACGGCGCGGCGCAGCCGGCAGTGCTCCAACCCTGCCCCGCAGCACGGCGGGCAGCCCTGTGCTGGGAGACACCTCCAGAGCAGAGCCTGCTGAAAGCCCCAGGTGCCTGGGAAGGGGTGGTTTGGAGCCTGGGCTGGGCTATAAATACTCCAGGCGTGCAATGGAATTACCCCTGGGAGAAAGAATTGACCGGTGATGCATTTCTATGTGTGCTGGATTCACTGTGTGAAACCTGACCAGCTGCTCCCATGGTTTTGCCCCACCAGATGGGGTTGGAGCCCCACCAGATGAGATGGGAGCCCCACCAGACGTGACAGGAGCCCCACCAGTGGCCAGCACCGCTGCTGCAGCACAGGAGATGGCAGAGAATCCACCCAAAGGAGGTGGAGCTGCTGGGTGACCACGGGGCTACAGCGTGTCATGAAATAAATTCACTGCGAGTGTTTACATAACTGAGCTTGACTCTCAGGGAGTTTATGTATTTCCCTTTGGGAGACACAGGAAGAGCTCACGATCCCTGCAGTTGGTATTGACATATGCACCACAGAACTTTTGTAAGTTGGCACTGTCAGCTTTGTAAGTCCAGCATATTGGCCAGGGCTGCATTTGCAGCAAAGCCATATGCTGCTCTGCAAGGAGAAGGCTTCAGCCTAAAGATGCCGAAGCATCCTTGCAAAATGTAAGCCCAAGCTGATGAGGGATTTAAAATAAATAAATAAAGCAATAAATAGAGAGGCTCGAACGCAACCGTGGGGCAGAGGATGTTCCCACACAAGCAAAGGCCTTTCCTCTGTAAGATCTGTGATGAATTGACTATTAGCACGCAGGCATTTTATCTCCCAGGCACACAGAGCCTGAGAAGATGCTAACAGGCTGCTTGATTTAAGGGGCTTTTTTGAATGTGAGACGTAAATCTCAGCACAAGAATGCACACAGTATTGAACTGTGTCCAGAGACCAGGAGAGAGCCTGCAGCTCCCTCTTCTTAATGAACTGCCACAAAAACCTGGGATGGACGGAAGGAGAATGGCACTTCATTTTACTGAGCTTTTCAGTGCAGGGGGAGAAGGGGGGAAAAAAGCCCTGAGAAGGAATCAGGCATTATGAACAACAACAGCACCAAAATCTCAAAGCACAAAGCAGCCCTTCTGTAGACATTTGAATGGAGAGAGGGAGTAGAAAGGAATTGTGGTTTAGTGAAAGAAATTGCTCAGGTGCTTGGAAATGCTTGTTTTTCAGCTGGGTGTCAGTGGGGATTTACAGGCTGACACTCAGCTGATGTAAATCAGTGTTACTCCTTCACTGCAGCTGATTTATAGCACCTGAAGATCTGGCCCCATATTTTCTTTTGTGGGCATGTTTGCCAAAGGCCAATTTTTTCACCACTTTTTTTTCGCTTGTAAATGAAACTACGGGCTGAAAACAACAAACCATGTTGTCTCAAACCCTGAGATGGATTGTTCTGTGAAAAATCCCTTTGCTGGGGGTCAAAGCTGTGGCCTTTTGGACCAACCTTGCTATTGCAGGTGAAGGAGCAGTTCACCCAGAGAGGAATTTGCTCCCAAGGGCTTGAATTTGATGTCTTCTGTGTTAGGAAATGCAGCAGCATGAAGCACCCATGGATCAGTGTGACTTAGACATCCAAAGGAGTGTGAAATGTAGGCTCACAACAGGTGACTTCATGAATGCTCTTTGGCATTGGGCTGCCAGGTTATGTGGGAACATGAGATAGGGCTCTTACACCAAGGACCAGTTTGGCTCACAAGCAATTCTCACCTTTACATCGACTTCTTAGGACTCAGGAAAATGCCTGCAAGCAAATGAGTGCAAAGCCACCTCAGTCAGAAAACCAAGTACGCTTCTTTTTTGACCAGAGGAGAGAAATTAATGAAGAGAAAGATCTGATGGCTTGGAGGCTAGGAAAAGATGGGGCGTGAAGGAAAACAACTTGCATCCTCAGCTTTTAGAGCTGTTTCTAGAAGGCTAAATCATGGAAGAACCACACACACACACAAAAAATCCAAGTGATTAAAGAAACCAAATGCAAAATCCCACCATGAAACACATAAATAAGAGCAGAAAAGCTATGTTTTACCTGCAGTTGTTTGTTCTCATCACTCACCTCACAGCCCAAGGCACTGAGACAGAAACCCAAGGGCTTCCTTCAAACACCAAAGGCAGGTGGGTAGTGCCCCTCTCCTCCCCCTCCACCCCAAACATCCACATGCTGAAACCCAGGAGCAGCGAAGCTGAAGTCAGAAGAAAGGAAGAAGCTGCCTGTAAGGTCTAAGGGAAAAAAAAAAAAAAAATATTATGAGCAATTACACATTTACAATGGCAGTGGAAGAAGCTAATATATCTCATGCTGAAGTGGGCAGCAGGAGAGTTGTGCAAGATGAGATAAGCAGCAAAAATGTACGTTTCTTAGTTAAACTAAAAGCTTAGAGGGTACAATAAAACACTGCAGTTCCACCCGGGTTTTAATGAATGGATTTTCCCCTCTTGCACACTGACATACATTTGATATAGTTATTTATCCTATATATTTCTGGCGGCATATTTCCCAGGAGACCTTGTTTATCTCGCTCATAAGCACATGATGGATGTATGGCGCTTTGGATAAATGGTATCACAATCAGATATTTTTATGGATATAGGCAAACTGGGTTATTAACAAAGGAAGGGCAGAGAGGAACCAGCACGCAGAAGAAAATGGGAAGTGATTGATGACAATACACCTGAGGTTGCAAGGTGTAGGCTCCAGATAACCAGCTAACAGAAGAGGAGATAAGGGCAGTGCTTGAGACAGAGCTGTCTTCTACCTCAGGGTCAATGTCACATCAACTGCCCCCAGCGCCTGCGTCCCCCTGAGCTGGGAGTTTAGAGCAGGCAAAAATTCCCTGGCAGGAGCAGCTCAAAAGTTGTTGCCTTCCCTTTTTATGCAGCGGAATGCACAGGCACAGGCAGATAGCAAACACTTGATCCCACCAGAAAAACCTGAAACAAAAGAAATTCCAGGTTCTGGCGAGTCTGGGGAGGGACTGGTGTTGGTGGTGCTGCTCCATCATGTCCACCACAGTGGGACCTGTGTGGACACTACAAATAAGTAAAAATATTTGTTTATAATGGTAATAACTTCTGTATTCAACTCTAACTTTTTGATTTACAGAAACAAGAGGTATTAAAATGGGATATAAAAGGAAGATAAATCTGCAGGCATGATTTGACCTGAAATCTGGCAGTTGTGTTGGGTGCTCACTGGGCTCTTCAGCCACCAGGGTAAAACTAGGAGTTTGAAATCTGGGGCCTGCTAATACCTCTGCGTGGCCTTTCTGGGTTGCTTTCAACAAAACATCTCCATGTGGGAGAGAACCTGGGCAGGAGCAGCTACATCCATCTGAAAATGAGAGAAACAGCAGCATGATAAAGCAATTTAGCAACACTGAGTCTGCAAGTCCCCAGCTGCAGCCTGGACAAAGTTCCAGCCTCACAGGTGAAGTGTCTGCGTGATCTGACACAACAGGGAGCACATGAATCCAGGCTGGAAAGCAGTCCAGTTTCCCACTGTTGATGGAGGTGTCTGAGGTGGCAAGATTCCAGCTGGTTTTGTCCGGGGAAAGCTGGATGAGGCACTTACAACTCACCTGAAATACCCTTCTGGGAGTTCCTGAAGCTGTGATAGCCCAGCAGCGGTGTCCTCACACAGGGAGGTGCAAGTAAATACAGCCCCTCCATGTTCATCCTCTTCTTTTCCTCAAAAAACTCATCATGGGATGCAGGAGAGCCCACTGAGAGGAGTATGTTAACCAGAGGAACGGGCTGGAGCAGCAGCAGCAGTGCTGAACACGTGCACAGCCTCCTGCAGCCTCCCTGAGCCCTCACACGTGGGTTATTAATCTGAACTTACACTGGGAGTGAGAGTTAGGAACACCAGTAAAAGATGGTACCAAAATTTAATGCCAACCAAAATGAAACAATAAAAGCTTCAGCATAGTTTTTTTTATTACCCTCCAGGTTATAATAAATCATTAGTTAGGCGAATCAAAGCACAAAATCACAAGGACAAGATAAAGTTATGTCCTTTATGGGAGGCTTCTAAGCCTACAGGCTGAATACTCAGCCACTGCTGAACTCACTTCAGTCAGACTATCCTGATGATTGCAAATCTCTCCTCTCTTCCTCCAAAAAAACCAACCCCCCAAATATACAAACTCGGGTGCTGTCACCACTTCAAAAAAATTTGTGTTTTTCCGGTTGGGAACAACAGTCCCAAGTCAGGTGGCTACACTTGGCTGTCCTTGCCACAGCAGGGGAGAGAGGCACCACTGCTGTGTGTTTAACCAGCTTGATGATCAGGAAAGGTGGTTAAATTTACAAAAGCCACTTGACTCATCTGAGAAATGACCTTAATCAGATTACACCGCTGATTCTCAAGAAGGGCAGGCAATGACACTGCAGTTTGTGTCCTCAGAGGTGAACCACACTCAGGGCCCACACCTCCAGAGCTTCTACAGAGCCCCTGCCAAAAACCTGGAGGAATATCCTACCTCACACAAGCAGTGACCTCTTTGACCATGACCCAGAAAAGAATCTCTTGGCAAATCTCCATCACACAAAAGACATTGCAGCTACACAGTGGAAAAGGGAAATGTTTTGGGTTGGCAGCTAAATGATGAGGCCCATAATGAGCACAGAGCCCTCTTGTTTTACATATGCAACGTGCTCTGCCTTTCTTAAAGCTGTCACAGAAGCCCTGTGGATTAGTGTGGAGGCGGCATGAGGGCTACAACTAAATGCATGTTCCATTGTTCAGATGTCAGGGAGCCTGAGCTGCTCTCACAGGAATTGCATTCAGACAACGTCAGTCTGAAAGGAAAGGAATGGGCAATACCAGCCCACCATCACCAGCTCTGCTAAAACACCCTCAGAAGAGGAGTTTGACCTTGCAGATGTTAGAAGACTCACAACACTCATGAACAATACTGCACTGGTGGAATTGCCTTTTGGAGCAAAGCTATTGCTGGTTGTTTTGCAGCAGGCCCAATCAAATGTCTTTGCAAAAATCATTTACCACCAACAAAGCTGTAGGAGGCAAGTCCCCGGAGGGACCCAGGCACATGAAACGGTGCACAGTGTTTTAAAGTTCCTCTGTGGTTTTAGACCTGGACTGTGATGCACAGGGATGGTAATAACAGGCAAACTAATTTCTCTCTTTTCACAGTGAACTCTCTCCAAGTCAGATGTCCCACCCTGGGGGGACCCAGCAGCAGCTGGAATACTGGGTTTCAGGGGATCAGACTTATTGACCAGAGCTTGTCTGGGGCAAACGCAGCTACTAAGGGCAGAAGACCTCAGGGGGTGTGCAGACAGCTTTTTAAAAATGATCCATTTGTCCCAGGGAAGCTGTGGCTGCCCCATCCCTGTAAGTGTCCAAGGCCAGGTTGGATGGGGCTTGGAGCAACCTGGGCCAGTGGAAGGTGTCCCTGCCCATGGCAGGGGTGGGAACAATACAATAAACAGGGAAAGCAGGGTAGTGAGGCACAGTGGCTCTAAATGTCACGTTAGATGCTGTTGTGCTCATTGAGATTTAGGCTTTAATGTGCTGGATTTTGCTCCACATGACACAGCTGCTTTCACAGAAGCCGTGCATCAGTGCACATCCTGCTGCATGCAAGATCAAAGTGTCTCTTCTTATCTCAAAGGAACCTTCAACAAGACAGTACAATTTGAAATCACGCAGCTACCAAATACAGACAGAGATAAAGCTTGTCTCATTTAGCCCATTGCAATAAAGACAGGGAAAAGGCAAAATATTGAGGACAATAAGCACATTCAATCCCACACATCCAAAGGTGTGGTTCCTAACACCCTCCCAGCTCCCAGAGTCTTCTGAAATGTTCCTGATTTGGATGAGACCCATGGGCAGAGCGAGGCAAACTCAGAAAGCCAGTGAGTGATGTCTTCATCAGCCAAGTGCCCATCAGTTTTGTGTGAGTCCCTACAGACTCCTTCTAGCAAGGAGCTGTCTCAGAGTCTGGCCCTGAGCACGAGGAGCCACCATTCTGTGGGGCAGGGTTGTTGCACTGTCGCCTTCTTGTCCTCTGACCTCCTGCACATGGGGACCAGCTGGCCCAGCAGCCCCAGTTTCCATTGATAGCAGCATCTGGAAAAGAAACAACAACAAAGCTGGAAAGCACCATCAGAAACAAGCAGTTCTTTCCATGGGAAGAGCTGTCAGCTCCCACGAATCATATTTGAATACAAACAGCTCTGCCCCTGTCCACAGCACTAACAATATACTGGATTTATTAACAATGAGTGACTGTTTCAGAGATGTTCATTCTCTGTTCAGCATTTCTGGAGTTTGTTCAAACTACACTTCAGGAAGACATGAAAGTGGGAAGAAAAAAAGGCAATTAGCTTTATATTTGCTTGAAGGATGTTTCTCTCTTTGCCTTAGTCCAAGCCTAGATAGGAGACAGACCAACTAAACTTGTCTCAGCCACATTTCGAGGTGGTAGGGGCAGTGTTAGCACTTCAGTGAACAACAAGGTGTCCCTTCAGCTTTTCCTCTATTGCTTTTCCTATTACACTGATTCTTCTGGACCCTGAGCATCTGAGTGACATAAATTCAAAATCCTGAGAATCACGAAGGCAACACATAAAAGGAGGAAATGGGAGCGAGAAATGAAGTTACAGTGTTGACAAATGGATGGATGTGAGCTCTGGGAGGGTTGGATGTGGCTATGAGTGTGAAAAACAGACTGAAGCAAGGTGTCAGTGACTCCACCATTCAAGGCTCCATGGACTGCCTTAGAAATACCCAAAAACTGACCCCCGGTTCAGTGAAATGTTGGCTTAAAGTACATTTCAGCCTGGCTCAGTTTGGACACAGCCATGCAGAATGAGTACTGGGTAAGGCTGTAAACAAAGCCAGTGATAAATGCAGTGCATCAAATTGTGGGTTGGTGCCAGAGCTCTGGGTGCCTAGGATCTGGTATTATTTAGGATCTAAATTAATGAGCTGGAAGAAGTAAACAAAATGATTAAATTCCTAGATGATCTTAAACTAGAAGGAGTTAAGAACATCAGTCAGGAGACAGTGGAGACATAAAGTGACCAAGAAGCATTAATAAATGCTTCAACAACAACATAATAAGATTTTAAGATTAAAATACATGGTAGCATATCTGGAGGAGAACAGCTTGCAACATGCTGGCTTTATCAAAGGGAAAAACTTAGGAAACAGAGCTGTTTCCAAAGGAGGAGACCTGAGGCTTTCCAGGGATTGTGAACTAGGCAGGAATTCCAAATTTGATACAATTGCAAGGCACGTACATGCAAAAATAAACCCACCTCCTAGAGAGGGCACAGCAAAAAGGAAGAGGAAAATACATCTGTGCCCTGTGCAGGGACCCAACTGAGTGCACTGGGCTGGGCAGACTGGGGACAGCCAGGGCTGCCATTACCCCCCATGCATCAGCTGCCATCCCTGGACACTGCTAGCAGAGCTGGGATTGTCTCCTGGGAGCGGGTCCCTCTCACCTCTCCTCCTGCTGATCTCACAGGCGCTGCCGCTGTAGCCCAGGGGACACAAGCACTCACACTCTGTTCCTGGAAGCAAGCACAGATGGTGGCAATTACAGACCTGGAGCCACATTTCCCAGCAGGCACCCACTTCTCTCCAGCACTTCACCGTCTGGGAGGAAGGGACAGTGGGTGAAATGTCAATTTTTCTCCAGTGCTGAAGGGATCAATACCAATAAAGGGGGAGCTGTGACTGCCCTGTAACCCCTCTCCCCTCCCCAGACATTTTTTCCTGCCCTGCAGCTCAACCTCAGATTCACTAGTGCAATTCCACAAGCCAGGGGACCACAGAGCCCTCCTGCTCTTCTCTAAAAGAGATCACAGAATCCTGGAATGGTTTGGCTTGGGAGGGACCCTAAAGCTCATCCATCCCATCCCCTGCCATGGGCAGGGACACCTTCCACTGTCCCAGGCTGCTCCAAGCCCTGTCCAGCCTGGCCTCAGACACTTCCAGGGATCCAGGGTAGCCACAGCCCCTCTGGGCACCCTGTGTCAGGGCCTCACCACCCTCACAGCCAGGAATTCCCTCCCAATATCTCAGCTAACCCTTCCTTCCCTGTGGCCTCCTTGGGACTCACTCCAGCAGCTCCAGGTCCTTTTAGCATTTGGGGTTTCAGACCTGGTCACTGCACTGCAGGTGGGGTCTCTGGAGAGAGCTCTTGGTTAAGCTGATAAAGAACCAACTGCAGCATCATGAAAGAGCAACCAAGACAGGGATAGCTTAACCTGGCTCTGTGGCAGAGGAAAAGCCCAAAATCCCTACTCTGGCTGCCCAGGGATCTGCATCCCATGTCAGGAACCTGGAGAAGAGTTCCCACTTAGGAAAATACATGGTCATTTAAAACCTTTGCTGAGAAGATCCTAAATGAAATACTGAGCTGGACTCATCTCCTACAAAGTTATTTAAACAAAGGTCACCATGAGACAAATGCTTGAAGTGCTACAATCAGCTGGCTGGTACCTGAAGTGATCGTTTCTGCATTAGACACAATTTGATGATAACAATTCTCATCAGGACTTCTGCAGATGCAGATTGGAATTAGGCACTTGACAAAATGATCCCTTTGTTAGAAGCTCTCATCACATCATATACCTCTTGTTTAGGCAGAGCAGTTTTCATTTAATTTGATTATTTTGCCCCTTCATTTTTTTAAATCACAGCCTGCTTACAGAGGAGGACAGCTTCTATCAGAAACAGGGGGAGGTGGTGGTGGTGATCACAGTGCTTAGCACTTATATGGTGCTTTTCATCTTCAAAACTCTTTTACAAACACTAATTAATGCTGAGACAGTAGTCACTTCTCCAGGAGGATGAAAGCAATCTTAAAAGCATAAAAGAGGAGACTTAAAGATGTCAAGGATTTTTTTTTTAAATGCATAATTGAGAAGTAACAAATTCTTCTGTATAACTGATACAGATAATGGTCACTCCCATGACAAAGCCACATCCCTTGACTTTACTGTCTTTACTTACCAGGACTCTACAAACAGAGCAACTTTAAAAACACAGAGTAATTCCCTGATAAAGAAATGACTAAGGGAAAAACTAAAGAGCAGCTTGCTTGCCATGTGCTCCCCACAAACTCCCAAGTAATTTCGCTCAAGAAGGAAGAGAAGAGAAGCAGGAGCCCTGTACCTCTCAGGAAGGGGACGCCGTTCCCGCGGCACGGAGCACAGCGACAGGAACTGCTCTCCAGCTGGAACTCATCCAGAGCCCGGCGCAGGTTCTCCTTTATTTTGGTGGAATCAGCCAAGTCAGAGGGAGTCACCAGCTCATACAGTGGCTCTGCCTAAAGGGAGGGGACAAACTGCATTAACTCCCAAGCTCAGAATGCTCTGAGCGTCCCAAGGCTCGGTGGTGGCCCAGCTGGAGGGGGAAAGGGAGGCTGTGTGGTACAATCTCCAGGTTTCCCATTGCTATTTGCTAAAACCTTATGAACAACCAGGCCACAATGTCAGGAATACTCCCAGGGATGCTCCCCTTGGTTTCTGACACCACAGCAGCTGGAAATGTATAACAAAACACAGCAGCCAAACTGCTGGCTGACAAACAGGCTAAGTTGCACAGGAGCTTCACTAAATCCTTTCTCATCCATTTTTCTGGTACAGACATTTTTAGCTCAGATTTGCTCAAACTTACGTTTTCTGAGTGATCTCTTGCTCTGATTTTGAAAATGCCCCCTAAAAACCATCCAGAAAAATCTCCTCCTACAGCCCCCCAGCACAGCCAGAGGCAGCAGTCCCAGGGATTCACATCAGCACTTCCACCTTCCCCACTCTTGCATTTCAAGGCTGGTTTTTATCCTTAGGGCGCCCAGATAAGGGTTTCACTGCCTTCCAGAAGGGAGAGGATTTGATCTCCATCTGCAGATGGGGTCAGGGAGAGAACACAAGGGTGTGCACAGCCCAGTGAACACGCAGGGACTGAGGAGACTTTGGCTCACTCATTTATTTTCCTCCTGAGAACAAGAGAAAGCTAAAGTGGGGTGTCAATAGAGCCAGTCACCCACCACTGCCAGTGGGATGATACTTCCATGTGCCATCAGAGGATCCATCCCAAATTCCCACCCTCACTGCAGAGATGCTGCCCTGCAGGCCATACACAGGAAGCATGAAAGATCAGCCTCCTGCTATCACAGGCTCAAACTACAAGAACTAAAGAATGTTCCAATAAAAAAAAAATCCTCATTTCCTGCTGCTGTACATCCACTCTTCATCAATTATCTGTGATCCATACTTTGCTTTTTGAATTCAGACCATACAAATGAGGAAATACACTAAGAGTGACCTGCCAAGTCCCTCCAGCAGATGATTTATGAACTGATTTGCTTTAGTTTTCCCTAACTAAGCATTCTTGGGCTGACATTTAGTCACACTCCGCTGGTGCTTTTGATCTTCAAGCCCCACAAGGATATTGGTATGGAAATGAAGATACCAAATCCAAATTACATCTGCCTGAGGTTTTTCACTGGTCAGCCTGGTCAATGATGCCAGGCAAGACAAAGAACACCTCAATTCCTCATGGGAGGTTTTTCTCTGTGGGGGATTTGGTGCAGAGGGCTGCATTTCTCTTGTCTCCTGCCCTGAGACCTCTCAGAGCATTTCTGGAAGGTCAATCCACAGCACACCAGGGGCTGCAGCAAGTGCCAGATGGGCACTGGCTGTATTTCCAAATTACTGATTTTTGCTTGCTTCACCTTTTTAGAATTCACCTCTTTCTTGAGAAACAACCCCCTTTTACAAATGCAAAGATTTTTGCCAAAAATTAATTTTTACAGTGAAAAACAACTATAAATCAACTCCCACCTCTACCAGTCTAAACTCCTGAGTAAAAGGATGCTCTCCTGCACCTTTGTACTATTCACTCATTTTGACATTAAAGGTGATGAGGCAGAACTGCTACACACTTCTGCTTGCTTTTTTGCATTTCTAAAACTCTCAAGGATCAAAAATCCTTTACTCTTCAAAGCCTAACTCTTGTTTTTAAGGTTCAGCTAAGCTGCACAAACATCCAGCCATGCACAATGAACCACCTGACCTTCTGAACCAGAAAGAATGGTCACTGGTGTCCACAGAAGTTGATTAACATCAAGGTAAACAGGAGTCCTTATAAAATACGTGCTGCCAGATACAATTTTTGGTAAGTTTTACACTGGTAAAACAGAAGGTGGATCATCTGCCTGGCAGGCAGCAAGAAATGACATCTGTACAGCCAGGTTAAAGGGTTAAGGCTGTTTACTTTGTGTATTTCCAACCACAGTCCCTTTAAAACATCACACCTTTGCAATTCTGAATATTCACTAAGAGAAGCTACGCTGCACAACAAGGTCTGTAATTCCTGTTTTGTTTGGGTTTTTTCCTCTAAATCCTGTTCATTTAACCACAGAGCTCTCCAAGGCGCTCAGCTGGGGCTGGAGGAAGTGGAGGGTGCAGTACCTTCAGCTTTATGATCTCAGGGTTGTACTGCACAGCATCTCCCCACAGCTGCATCAGCTGGGCCGTGGGCAGGTCCTTGTAGGCCAGCGTGGTGACGTCCTCACTCGCTCCGCCGCGGACCAGCACCACGAAATCCTCCACAAACTGCTTCCTGCCCGTGCTGTCTGCAAAAATGCACTCAGAAAAGAGCCCAGCTCTGCCCAGGCTGTGTCCCTGTGGGCTGCAGTTATCAGCCAACAGCAAAAACGCTCCCACACAGGACCTGTCCCACTCAGAGGGCAAAGGGAAAAGGGCAGCACTGTTGCTCACCTGGTTTCCTGCAAAGTGTGTCCTGTGTCCCCCCTGCTCCCTTGCAGGGAGTCCCCATCCTGCACCCTGCATCCCTCCCCTAAATTCCTCCCCCATGGATTTAAGCTCACAGATCCTTCCACAGCCCGATGCTCCTCCCCATCAGGAATACTCCCTGCTCTCCTCCATTATTTCCAGGTGCACCTTCCTCCAGTGCACACCCCTGGCTTCCCACATCCCCAGAGGCTCCCACAGCACCATCACCTCCCTGTTTTCCCCATCAGGATGCAGAAAGAGGCTGGGCTGCCCTGCTGAGAGGTGGGGGTTGATATTTAACACAGCTCTGGCCAGGTGGGTAATGGTTGACCTGTCCCTGCTTCTCCTTGGGATGCTGAGCAGATATTTACTCTCCACACAGAAAATCCTGGAAAAACCCCAACCTCTCTGAGACATTTCCTCCTCTATTAAGCCTGGCTGGGGTTAGCCAGCCGACTCAAAAGTGGCTGTGAGGGAGTGGGGAAATACTTCAGGCAGGTAAGATCACAAAATCTTCCTCTCACTATGACAAACAAATGAAATGGCAGAAGTGTTTCATGCTTACCTCCAATCTCTTTCAAAAGGGCTCCACAGCCAGCTAAATCTACTCCAAGCCCCACAGAGACTTTACGAAGATTCACAGCAATGTTAAAGCCCTTCTGTGCACATTTCTGGACATCACTCAGAGAATAACCTCAAATACACAAAAATTGCAAGGTTTTAATACAACTGTTTCATGTTTTATGTCCACGTACACAGAAAATGAGAGTTGGTAAGTATTTTTTCTTTAGGAAAAGAAATAAAAATATATGATTAAGAAGATTATTTTTGGGGTTTTTTTTTGATACTTAACAGAACTATATGAAATATAGGATCCAGGCTTTTTAAAAGGAATAGATGAAATAGCTTTTCCTCCTTTTACCAGCTCACATCTGCAATCCTTTGCTGCCAGAAGAGCCTTAAATGCTTCATGGAAATTTAGATTTGATATCAGGAAACATTTCTTCAGCAAAAGGGTTATCAAGGCCTGAAAGAAGTTTCCCAGGGCAAGGGTGGAGTCACCAACCCCAGAGGGATTCACAGGACATGTGGATGTGGCACTTGGGGACATGTTTAGTGGTGGCCTTGGCAGTGCTGGATTAACAGTTGGACTCCATGATCTTAGGGAGCTTTTCCAACCAAAAGGATTCCATGGTTCTAGGATGTGGCAGATTGGATTCTGGGTGAGAGCAGAGCAAGGACCAACCATGCCACACAGTGTGTGATACCAGACCTGCAAAAGAAAATTTCAGTCCCAGCATGGACAGTACAAATATAATGAGGGATTTGAAGGGAAAAACCTGAAATCTCAGACTGGACCTACAAAACCCTGCTGAGAACTTACAGCCCAGTTCAACACTTGCGTGAAAATGTTGTTATTGCTGCAGGATCCTGATCTGGCTCAGCAGACACTGGGCATTTTGATGCAAACAAGAATACACTTTAGTTCAAACAAATGTGGCTTGTGATGGGCCCACAGCAACAGCTGAGAAATTGGGAAACTCTGTTAGAAGCTGAATACCTGAGATGTGAATCTAAATTCTGTCCCTCTCTCTGACTCCAGGGTAAGGAACTTCCCACACATAGCAGAAGAACAAACAAACAGACTATTACACAAAGCAGAGCCCAGTAAATGCCTCTGCAAACAGACAGCAGAGGCAGTTCCTCACTCCCCTGCCAATGAATAAATAATTGAGAGTGCAGCTATTGATTAATGTCACACTGCTCGCTCTGTCCTACACAACAATCATCATTTCTCACAACAAAGGGAGCCAGAGCCAAAGAGCAGGAGCAATGTCAGGCACAAGAGTCACCCAGCAAATTATTTACTGTTTCCTACATGCTGGAAAAGCTCTCGAGGCAAAAGGTGTTTCAAAACTGCCATTTGAAAGGCAGTGGAAAAAGAACTTGGGTGAAGGTTTTCAAAGCTAACAGAAGTGTTAAGATCCACGATTCTCATTCATCTCAACATCTTGTCAGCCTCTAAAATGTGTTGTCTAAAATACTTGCCACAGGGCCTTTCTCAGTGAACTAAATCCAGCCCATGATGCTGAGCATGCTTTGAAAACCTCTTTATTCCCTGCCCACGAGCACCTCTACTCCCACATTTCCTGCAGGATTTCTTTGAGATGCTGCTGGCTCCTTCTCCCACCATCTCCCTCTCCTGCCCCAGACCTGAGCCACCCCTGTGTGCCTGCAGAGACGTTTTCCCACCCAAAATCTGGCACCAGAGCTCCTTCCCAACCATCAGATGCACGTACCCGCCTTGTGCAGCTCGTCGCTGTTCATGACCAAAGTGTACTCATAGATGCCTCCAACAGTGGCCTCCTTGATGAAGTGTGTCCCAAAATCCCTGAGCAGCTCCCGGTACTCCCCGTAGCTGTACTCGGTGGGGAGCTGCCGCAGCCGCTGCAGGAACTCGTGATGCAGCATCAGGGCTCGGGGCTTCAGCTTGAAAACACCAACAGCCAGCTCAGAACGGGCGTGGATGAACTTGCTGGACTGCAGGAAAGGCAGGAGAAGGCAGGAGGAGTCAGGGGTGTCATTCTCATGGCAACGTGGATTTCTTATTTGCAGTTGAACAACCAGCGCTGGTTGGGATTTATTGATTTCACAGTTTCCAACTGGAAATCTTAGAACTGGAAATTATAACTGGAAATCTTATAATTGGAAATTGTAAGTGGAAATCTCCTAACTAACTTTTGCACAAGCAAAACTTTTAGTAGTGAAAGTTCCTGAGAGTCAAGCCGTGACTGAGACACAGGAAAAGGCAGGGTCCAGGTTCTGATGTGGCACATCCAGAGTGCAAGGACACCTCAGCATCCTGCAGGACTGCTCTACCCCTAGTAAAACTTTATCTCTCACAAGCTCTCTCCTGGAAAGTTCTGGCATCTGAAATCATGATTTGTATGGGCAATGGTCATTCTCTGGCTGAGCCAGATTCATGTTTGTATTTCACAGAATATGCCCTTATCAAAACTGAAAGGAAAAAAGAAATCACAAACACTCTCCCTCTCTCTCTCTCTCTCACACCCATATTTATGGATCTCTTTGTAGATATGTGCATGGATAATTTTATTCTCCCCCCTTTCATAAAAGCCTAGAAGAAAAAATGTCTTCTATTATCTTCAAAGGATTTAGTGTTCAGTTGTCTGGGCCAGCAGGACAAGCACATCAGGGAGGGATCAGTATAGAACACTGCAGCTTAAGTAATAAAACCAGGACTTAATATTTGGTTTCTTTATGGATATCTGTTGCAAATGCTTCTCATCAACCTCTGATCTTGTTGTGAGAAATTCCACTTTGCAGGAAGCAAATGCAAGGAATACTTTGCCATTCCTGAGTACACTTTATGCTTTAAGGAGACACAGATTGGTGATACCATTACTCCACTGGTATGAGCTACCTTTGTTTATGGCAATAACAGGTGAAAAAAAAGAAAACAAACTATGGCAGCTGTAGGAGTTACAGATTCAAGTTGAACAGCCTTCTTAGTTTCAATTTTTCACAACAAACATTTGAAGGTGGATGCCCAGCAGGGCAGTGGGCAGACCACACTGAGAAGCAGAGAATATCCACAGCTGGAAGGGACCCACAAGGATCACTGTGTCCTCTCAACAAGTTGTGGCTGATTTCAAAGGTCAAGCAGCCCAGATCCTGGCTGAGAGCTGAATGGAAAAGCTCCTGGATGCTGCAAGCACAAAGGAAGGCGTTGTGGGGGTAGTCAAGGCTTGAACAAATGGCAGAACCCAGTTGGGGAAAGGATTTGATTTATCCCAGTCCTGGCTGCTGACCTGAGGAGGAGCCTCAAACCAACACACACACACACACACACACACACACACACACACACACACACACACACTCACAGGGAACACGTTAGCAGGGAATTAAGTGGAGCAGTGCTTACACTTGAAGAAAATCTTTTAATCCTCTGCATGAACTTCCTGACCCTCATGTCATTTGAACTGTAACCAAGTTCAAACACTTTTGGTATTTTTATACCGAAGCTGAAGCTTGTCTGCGAAGTTTTTGCCTTCAGGACAGTGCTTTCATAATTTGAGTAGGAGTCATATTCAGTCATTGTAAATTCATATTTGCCTTTGGTCTAAACAGAAAGGAAAAACAACACGTCTCATTTCCTGCACAGTGATTGTACACCTGAAGCATGGGGAAGGAATGCAGACAAAAATATACTTGTGAATTAATGCTTGCACTTTGAAGATGAAAAGCTTTGTATAATTGCAAAGCACTATTATTGTTAACACAGGTACTTCAAGAATACTTGATTTACAGCAGCAGGAAAGCTCCTATCTCCTCCATACTGCAAGGTCCTCAGGCTTTCATTTAATATGTCAATCTTATGCAAAGAAGGTGAAATCTTAAACACAGGCATCAATTAAAGTACAAATCCTAAAAGGAAAAGGTTTCCTAGTGGGCAGCACTCAAAAACATCATGTCATCAGCAGCACTAAGGTCAAATATTTAATATTTGAAATACAGCTTTGATGCATGACAGGAACAAGTTTTCACACAAAGCACTGAAAGTGGTGTGTGCAGCGTCGTGGAGTGCCTGGGGTGAGAGGATGTCCTGGAATAGGGTAAAAATCAGCCTGATCCTATTGGGTGTCAAGAATTTTAGGATTTTTTTTTTTTTTTTTTTTTTTTTTTTTTTTTTTTTTTTACAAAACGATCCAGCAATGAAGCTTTGGGCACTAAATTCATTGGAATGTGTGTGTGCAAGTTTATTTGCAGGCACATCTGGCAGGTACCTCTGGCGTGTAGCTTTCTACGTTGTATGGCTTCCTGAACCTCGTGTCCGTGATGTAATGGGGAGAACATCCCCCAGCATAGTACCTGTGATCAAGGACCAGCCCTTCCAAGCTGTTTGTGAAGATATTCAACCTGCAGGTGAAGCAGAACAGCCATGTTTTATGGTACCACCAATTCAGAGCTAAACACTAAATGCCTTGGCTGAGAAAGGCAAAAGATTGTTTTGTTCGGCCACCGGCTCTTTGTTTCACACTTCTTTATTTTGAAACCCCAAAAGAAAGCTTGGCTTTTTTCACTGTCCAACTAACCCAGCTGCTGCAGGAGAACCTGACTAATGAGAAAGCAAAAGGCAGAGTTGAATTTTGACACTTGATGAATATAAATGGCAATTTTCATCCCCCAGCTGTGAATGACACCGGTGTTACCGCCACCAGCACTGGGAGCTTTGTGGCCTTTACTGGAACTCTCCAGGAAGAGCAGAACAAACTGGACCAGCCAAACCCCCACCCCACCAGGCTGCTCACCCTGAGCATCCCCAAATATCCACAGCATTCATCAGAACCTTCAAAGACAGGTTTGCCAATCCATGCCATCAATCCAGACTGATTTTTAACTTCCACTCCTTCATTCAGGTTTGTCAGCCAAAATCTCTGCCAGGTTGGTCAAGGGTCAACAGGAGGTCAGTAGATAACAGTAGAAAGTGTTGGGGAACAAGACAAGAATTACTCAAGCAACAGCTCAGCTAATCCTTGAAACCACAGGGAGTTTTCCTTTGATTTCAGTGGATGATGGACAGAAGCCTTAACCTGTCTGCTCTAAGAAAAGATGTGGCACTGCAGTTTGTGGAGATGAGGAGATTAGACCCCATTTATTGCTTTTCCCACTGCTGCTGGTGGGATGAAACTTCATCAGAAAAACCCCACAAAAAACTCTCAGCGCTCCAGGACTCTGTTGGATCTGCCTCTCCTGGTTTTGGGGAGAGAGGTTTGCATGGTAATGACTCTGAAGCTGTAAAAAATTAACTCTAATTTTAGAACTATCTGGAAAAAAAGGGAAGTCCACTAAAAGCAAATTACTGAGCAACTGTAGCTTCAAAGAGATGAGAAGCATGTTCCTATAATTGTCCAACATTATTTTTAATTTTGATTAAACTTAGAAGTACAAAGCATTAGCAATGACATGTGCAGCAACCATATCTCCAGAGAATAATGAGAAAATTATATTTTTTCCTTGCAATATGACTTTCCTTTTTCTTTTTTTTTTAAATGTAAAAAGCAATTTTTCCCTGCAGAAAAAGGAAAAAAACCCCCTCTTTTCAGACAGTCTGATCTTATAGAAAGTTGTCACAATCTTAGCCTGCAAAAGCTGAATCAATTCAGACTTAGATTTTAATCCTCACAGAGCTGCTAATATGCAGGTTTACCCTACCCCACTCACAGAAAGCACAAAAATTCCACAAGCTCTCAGTGTCATGGAGGAAATCAAAGGAATATGAACACCTTTTCCTCTCCCCAACAAACCAATACAGGGTGTTTGAATACAAACCCAAGGAATCATGGAATGATTTGGGTTAGGAGGGACCTTTAAAAGCCATTCAGTCCCACCCCTGCCATGGCAGGGACACCTTCCACTGTCCCAGGTCTCTCCAAGCCCTTTCCAGCCTGGCCATGGGCACTTCCATGGATGGGGCAGCCACAGCTTCTCTGGGCACCCTGTGCCAGGGCCTCACCATTCTCACAGGAGTGAATTTATTCCCAATACCCCATCTAACCCTGTCCTCTGGCAATGGGAAGCCACTCCCCCCTGTGCTGTCACTCCAGGCCCTCATAAAGCATCTCTCTCCATCTTTCTTGTTGACTCCTTCAGGCACTGAAAGGCTGCAATGAGGTCACCCCAGAGCCTTCTCTTCTCCAGGCTAAACCCAATTCTCTCAGCCTTTCCTCTTAGCAGAGTTGCTCCATCCCTCTGATCAACTTGGTGACCCTCCTGTGGACCTGCTCCAACAGGTCAATGCCCCCCAGGCTTTGGATCAGGATCCCAACTCACTCCTGGATCCAGCAACTGCTCCAGCTTCTCTCTGTTCAGTGTTTGTCTGAAGTCATTAGATCATTCTCAGCCTTAACTAAGAGAGCATCTCACCAGTCACAGACTTACCCTTTTGCCAGATTCTCTATCCCCCAATACTCTTCCATCTTCTGCTCACATTTCCTGAACACTTTTTTGCAGTTTTTCTCATCTGAGTGGTCCCCACAGTCGTCATCCCCATTGCAGAGCAGCCTCCGTGCAATGCATCTCCCTAGGATGGAAGGGCAGGTCACTCATAAAACAATCTCTGATCACACTCCCTGACATGGAGTCTAGGAGCAAACCAGAAAATTCCTGGAATGAATGGTTCAAATCTAGCTGGAAAAAAAATTTCTTCTCTATCTCCATGTATCCCTGAAGTCCATCTGCTCAGTTTCACTCAAAAGCGTCGTAGTCTTAAAATTCCTTGCTCATTTTAGGAAAAAAAACTCACAATAATTAAAAGTATAAAAAAATCATAGAATGTATTGGTAGTTTTTTTTTTTTTCATTTTGAGAGAAAAAACCATGCTGTTTCAGAAGGCCTTGTAGATGGTATTATTTCTTTTTCTCTCTTCCTATGTCCACAATTACTGAGTGTTTTCAGTCTCACCAAAGCACTGGAAGATGGAGAGCAGAGGCTTTTCCGTTGTCCCATCTCAGGTGCTGAGTTCCTACTGCTGTCACTTGTGCTACAGATTTTGCTGATTTAACCAGGTTATAATTTCCCATTTGGAGATTCTAAAGATGGCTGATAGACTCACTCAAAGTCCCTGACACAAACACAAGCATGGAGGGAGCTGGGCCAATTCCTGGCATTCCTCTGGCCCAGCAAACTCCTGTAGAAGCACAAATTCAGCACAGTGGCATCAGAAGTGACACCTGATTATCTGAGCATCACCCCCCAGTCCCCAAATCCTTACCTGTGACTGCACACACAAACCCATCACACCGAACTCTGTTCCTGCAAGGACTGCTTGTGACACAGTCCTCAGCCTCTCTGTCAGAGTAATCACAGGGATCTCCACTGAACTGAGAGGGCTGTTCCAGGCGGGCAAATCTGTACTGTAATAAAAAATATTGACTCAAGTGCACAGAAATGGTGAATTTTACGCTTCTCTGGTTGAAAAACAAACTTTGTGTCGCCGAGATCTGATCTAAGCGTACTCTGTCATATTAAAAGAGAAAAGTGTCAGCACAGAAGTGTGATGCTGGTAATTTGCCTCGTTTCAAAGGTTTCTGATGTGCAACAGTTTTAATTTTACTGAGGAAGGGTTGAGGATTGGGAGGGATGAATGAAAGTTTGCTCTTCTTTGACAGTTTGTTTAAATGAGCCTGACAGTGCAGTGCGGGACTTCGCAAGAGTAAGGAAGGATTCAGTTCCATCTCCTCTCTTTCAATTAGTGCTGGTAACGACATCCCTTGTTATTTTCTGTCAGTGTATTTACTTGCCCCTCTGTATCATTAGGGATTTTTTTTCCGCCCACAACACTGCTGTGAAGCAGTCAATTACTCCATCCAATATGTTAGCCCTCCTTTCTTCCCCAGCTTCTGAGATTAACTCTTTGATACGAAGCTTCGCTCTCCCCCCAGCTCCCATCACTGGTTATTTCTGCTTAAGCCCAGGAACAGCTTCTCCAACTTGTTAGCAGAGGTCTCTCTAGCAACGGAGATTTTGCTTTTCACGCTCTTGGGATCATTACTTCCATTTGATGGGGCTTCTTGGGTGGAAAATGCTGGCTGGCAGACAAGAAAAAGCATCTTAATCCTGAGAGGCACTGAGTGTCTCCAGATCCCACAGGGGACCATTAGTGGGGAAGGGGCCTCACACTGATGCTGGAAGGACAGGACTGTGTTGGAAAGTCCCGGCAAAGCCTGGCCTTACACCTTCTCAGGACAGCAAGGCACCCTGGAAAGCACTGGAATTACTGGGGGTGCTGAGCTGAAGAGCTAAAAGCCTCCTGAACCAAAACCCCCAGGCTCACCTGTACAGGGCTTTCCTCAGCAGCCCCCCTCAGTTTGCCTAACCCCACGGACAGAAAGGACACAGAAAAGAAGGAGGTCCCACCTCCTGGCTTCTCGGTGGTCCCCAGACCAGAGACACTCACCCTTTTCTTCTGGCAGGGGTCACACTGGCTCCAGGAGGACCAGGCGGAGAGGGCGCAGTCGCGGGGCTGCGGCGGGACGCTCACGGAGCGGGCGCGCCTGGCCCCGGCCACGCTGTCACTGGGGCTCGGGGACTCCTGGCCACTGTGCCCAACAACACGAGAGCTTCAGGCTGTGAAACTGTGAGCTGTGAGGACCTGGCACCTCAGCCCATGCCTGTGTGAAACCACACACCAAGGAGAACTAACACGTCTGGCATGCATGGCACTGATTCCACTGATTCTCTATGAAACCTGATCCACTCTCCAGTGCCAGCATGGGAAATTAAACCCATGGTGCATCAATCTGGGCTTCAACTCAAGCTGTGCAAGCAGTAAAACCTTCACCAGCAGCTGCTGCCCTCGCTCCGTGGGCTCCAAGGTCAGATACCTCCATGACAAACATCAGTCCCAAGAAAAGGCCCAGCATGCACGTTCTGAAAACCAGGCTTAAGTGTCTCTCTTTGCCCAGCAGCCCATTTTTCCCCAAGCTGGCCAAAGCCACTAGTCTTAGATTCTACTCTCAGTTCATGAGCAATCAACCCATTAATCCCTTTCAACCCAGTAATGAACCTGAACCCCAAGTGTGAGCCTTTACTCTTCACCCCAGCCACTATCTCACTCCCTCACGTGACAGCTGTCTCCAAGGTTTCCACAATGCCACAGTTAAAATGCTGCCTCCTCTTTTGGTGGATTCAGGATTTCTGATTAAATCCTTGTCCCAGACAATTGCTCCCTTGTTGCACCTCCTTCAAGTGGGGAGCTTTAGTAAAACGCTGACAATTAGTTTCTTTTCATACCCAGTCTGACAAGGAAACTACCACAGCGATGTTTCCAATTCTTCCACCCCAACAAGGAACAGCATCAGCTGAAGTTTTAAGTATGATTTAGCGCCTGGCATGGGGTTCCCATTATAGCATATTAAAAATCACATGGAATAAAGGAATTACGAAACCTCATCAGCTTGCTGAAGCATGAAATCAAAGCTCAAAGTTCAGAGAACAGGGCAAAAATATAGTTAGATTGGAAAGATTACAAGATGCAGTTCTCTGAAACAGCAAAATCTATTACACCAGCAGAGAAAGGAACAACTCTCAGCCACATTCTCCCCATTTCTGCACTTGAAGAAACAACCCCCTGTGTGCCCAGCACTCTTTGGGGCAGCCAGCACGGAAGGAGGCTGCATGTTCAAACAATTCCACGTTATAACACAAGCGTGGCAATCTGTCAGCTCCAATTTATCACCAGGCCTGCTCCTCTGAAGGAGGAAACGCTGCCCCGCGCCGCTTTCAGGACGGCTTTTGCCATTCATTAGAGACGCAGAAATCCCTCAGGACAGCAATTACGGCCCCTACAACGCCAAAGCCTGTGCTGATCCTGGTGGTTTCTCGTGTCACCCCGTGCATGTGGCTTCAGAAACTCTCACTCACCCGAAGCTGTGGGCAGCCTGGGTGCCCAGCCCAGCACAGAGCAGCAGCAGCAGCAGCTGGATGGGGTGCCGAGCGCTCATTGCGCCGAGCACCGCCGCGATCCCGCACCGCCAACAGCCCACCCCGTGTGCCCGGGGGGGTCTGAACAGGGCTCAAGCACAAAACCAGAAACTGCCGAGCTGCTCTGCCACCCTGTAAACAGCAGATGACCCAGCACCTGGCAGGCTCACAAGGTAAACGCTGCAGTTGTTAGCACACAGCTTTCCCGAGGCGAGCGGGGAGGGAGCAAAGCTCTGCCTAGGAGCAATTTGCACTTCCATTTGTAATGCTCCTTTCAAGGGACGGGGGAAATGAATATTTCAACAAAAGGAACATATTTCAGTCTTGGCAAGAAGGAAGTGATAAGTAAACTCAAGTCAGCTTTCTAGGAATAGAGCGCAGAATCATTTATTTATTGCTGCTTTTCATGTCTGTCTTCCAGAGGAAGGTCAGACACGAGGCATAAGCACTTACTCTTTGCCTCAGGGAAAGCCTTATCCCTGAGAGTGCCCTTCCCTGTCTCTCCTGCTGCTGGGGAGGACCAGAACCCCAGCCCTGGCTGAGCCCTTCTAGAGATTCTCTGCTGCTCATGCACAAAGTCTCGAGCCCACAGCAGCAGGACCTGCCAGGGTATCAAATGTGGTGTCTCCGTGTTTTCTTGCCACTACACTGAGTCATTCTCTCTCTTAAATGGTCCTGACTGGGCTGAGAACTTACCATGGGCTGCTTGCCATCAGTTCAGCTGGGCTTTCAAAGGCAGATCAGACAGAATCTGGAAGAGTTTTTCTTTGGTTGCCTCTTGAGCCTTCACCTGCTGCTGCTTCTCCCACCAGGTACAGCTTTTTGATTCCTAGGACACAAGAGTCCTTCCCTTCATTTTCCTTTTAGTCTTAGCCTACAGGAAGCATCTTGGAGAGAGTAAATTTCTCTGAATCTGTGTTTCCCTGCACAAAATGAGGAATATCATTGTGTTTTCCCACCCTTCCCATTGCTGGACAACTTCTTTGAGAAGACAGAGCCTGACTCTGTGCAACTCTGGTTTTTAGCAGCACAATCTCTCACCCTGGCACATATCTCTGAGTGATTTGATGATACAAAGAGTAAATACATTTAAATTTGCTCACTATGGCACTGGTAAGTGCTATACATAAAATTATTAATATTCACTAATACCAAACAACCTCAGTGGCATTACCTGGCCAAATGCTAAACCCTAAGGTGTCACAGTTACCTCACAAATTACATTATTCTGCCTGTGGAGCCACATCCCTGCAAAATAAGCAGCTGGCTGAGATGTCTTTCTGGTTTGGCAGCCTGATGATAGCAATTTAACACAGAGAGGCACATTAACCAACCCTTGTAGGAATCTGCTCCAAATAAAAGATTGTATTTCAGGCAGCCCTTTTTTAACCCAGTTACTGAGCACAGTGACAAACCACCCTCTAGACATGGAGGACAAACTGTTAGGGGAGATGATGCAGGCTGTGCAAAGCTTTCTGTTTGCCTTTTTTTCCCAATTTTTTTCTTCCAAATGACTTTGCCCCAGCCTGAACCCAAGATGTGCCTGTGTGATACAGCTTGCTCAACCTCTGCACAATTGACTCAGTTGTTAATCATTTGTCCGTGACAAAAAAACCCCAAAAACCACTTACAGAAAGACCTCTTCATCTGCAGGACTTTTGCTGGAAATACAGAACACATCCAATATTTCAACAGCAGTAAAAGATAAACCAAGATTATAAACACAGAGCACCCTCTAGATGCTTAAACCATGACAGTGATCCCAGCATGTGGAATTTTCAAGCTTCTCTCTGCTGCCTTTGTTTTGCTGCCTCTCACCACGCACACCTCAGTGGGGAATTACCAGAAGTGAGGCTAAAACAGGAGCAGGGACCCCAGAGACAGGAATTTCCTACAGCTCAACACACTTTTCAGAGAGAAGTAAAAAGCACCATCAGGTTTTACACTTAATTTACAACCTGATTTAATTAGAGGTAGGTCTAACACATGAAATTTATGACAGCAACCATAGGTCATTTTCTGCTTCCTCGGGTCCATGGATCAGGGGGAATGTTCCTCGTAACATGGTCTGTGTCCTCTTCTCCATTGCTGCTCCTTCTCTGCTGGTGACTATAGCAGCTGTGGCTTTCTGAGTTCAAGCTTCTCTCTGCTGCCTCCCTACGTTGCTGAATTGGGATTCATCACACTTGAAAACCAAGTGCCCACCATGAAAATGGAGCCTGCAAGTGCAACACATCCTTTGCAGAGTTCATATCCCAGGTTTGTGAGCCTTTGCTCCCTGTAAATAAATCCTCTACCTACAGTTTCACCAGACAGGATGTTTCTCTAAATGGCAGTTTCCTGTTAAAAGAAAAACTGGAACACATCAGAGCTGAAAGGCCTTTCCTGGGAAAGATCAGACTGGAGCCAGCAAGCAGCTGTTTACAGAATTATCAGAACACTTTTCAAGAATTTTCTTTTTCTCCTCTGAGAAAATTGGTTTATTCCCTGTTTTGGAACTGAGAACATTTCCTTCTGGGGAAAAACTCATTCAAAGGTTAAAGGAAGCTTCCCACAAATTTTAATTGTGAAGAATATAAGATGGCAAATACGTACAATTTACCACCGAAGAATACTTCCAGATTTTTCCAACAAACACCACTGCATCACCACTTTTTGTTAGTGTTATTTTCTGGTGTGAGGCTGGTCTCTGGAAGGCCCTGGACATAAAAAACTCACCTTGCTGAACTTAGTTCTCCTCTTCTGGCTTTTTATCCACTAGAAATAATGCCTCATTGTGACTGAGGCCAAATCTGGCACAGGTTCATCTACTCTGAAAGCTCTGAAGTCCTGTGAAGAGGGTAAGACAAAGAAAACTCCTCCATGTCCCTTCCCTCGTCTCCATCTCCCCTCCATGAGACCTCAAGACAACACACACACAAACCTGCTTTTAAACTAGAAACAGCCTTTTCTAAAGAAAAAAAATACTCATTATCTGTGTGTCAAGTAAACAGTACAAAATTTACAAAAAATGCAACATCGCACAGCATTGCAACTTCTGCTCACTTCAAATACAGCTCACTCCTGACACTGAGAGCTGTTCTTACACCTCTAATAACTGTTGGAGAAGACAAAGATGCCACAAAAGGGGTTTTTTTTCTGCAGCTAGTACCTGGCAGTAATTCTTTCTAATCCTTTATTTTCACAAATGTCTGAGGATGAATGGGCAGAGATTGCTGCCTGTTAACCTGATTTTCCTTTAATCTATTGTGATTTCCTTTCTTTGCTGGTAAGGAGTATTTATAGAAGTGATGCTACTAGAGCTATGAAACAGGGTTGAAAAGCCAGCAAATAATACCAGATCTTAAAAGGCCTTTTTTTTTTTTTTTAATAAAAACCCCATTCTGTATCTAAAAGCCCCTTGAATGGGCAACATCTGAGGCTATTCTTCTCATTGAGATTTTTTTCAGGTGCTGATAAAACATTTTAGGGTGATAGATGAGCCACAGGGCAAACACAGCCACTGAGATAAGACTATTTAAAGCTCTAAAAACTAATAGCTGGAGAGCTGTTTCACTAATAGACCTGATATTTCCTGCCTCCAGTAGGATAATTTCAGAGAGACAGGCCATGTTACAGGTACTCAGGAAATCCTATCAGGATATCTCCCCATATTCCTCACTGTCATGAGCTGAAATGTGTAATTCAGTTTCACCCCACTTTCAGACAGCAAGTAAAACCAGAAAAAAAACACCAAACCCACACTTTTATTCTTCCCCATGCCAGTCTTACCTTGGGTATTTAAAAACAATATAATAAAGGTTTTTCATGAGGCTGATCCTAAAAAGCAAACCAGTGTGAGAAGACCAATTTGCAGAAGACCTCAGCACAGGAGAGAAACACTCTTACAAATGATGACTTTTGCAGCAGGAACATCAAACCAGAGCCAGGAGCAGGAGATTGAGTCCCAGGATGGCACAAACAGGAGCAGAAGGAGCTGTGCCTCCATTTCCTGCTGCTCAGATGGATTTTCACTGTGCTCCTTCACCATGTGTGCATGCCACGTTGGCTCAGGGAGGGAATTGTCGAGACCACATTCAAACCTCTGTGGAAAACTGCCAACAGATATCCCCCTTACATTTCTCTGACATGATATTCTTCTGACTGAGAACAGCATTTGCCAGGAAAGCAATAAATATGAACCTGACAGGACAGGAGTTCTTCAGAAAGCAAAGAAAGAAAAAAGGAAACGGTGCATGAAAATATATTTCACAACCTAAAAACCAGCCAGAAAGAGGTTACCTTCTATGTTGCAGCAACTGTCACTGAGTAGTGATTAAAGCACAGAAAATATTGCCTTTAATCCAATGTGAGGGAGTGAAATTGCATATTCCCAGTCTATAGAAGCAGTTGCTTTCCCAGAAGCCACTGACATGGAAAGGAGAGATCTGTCAGTGTTCTCACTGCTGGAAAACCACAGGATGATTCTGCAAACCCTTTGCTAATGAAATTCTCATTAGTGCAGCACATCATGGCCTTCATTAGGTTAAATTGGGACATTTCTTGAAGTGGTCATGTCTGAGCTGCGCACTCTCATACCCAAAACAGAGACTCAGTTACAGCAGCACCAATGTGACACAGCAGATAAACACAGCACACTGAGAATGCATTCCTACCCCTTCTGAATACACAGAACAGGTCCTTCCCTCCCTCCTTGGTATTCCTCTTCCTCACCATTGCCACATTACACCTCAAACCTGCTCATTCTGAATCCTTAAACTGAGTTTACACAAAAGCTGTACAACATGAACCAATTTTTCTGATTTTTTAACCAACTTGACCGTGAGGGTGCCAGAAGAGGATCAACAAGACCAGATTTAGCCTCCATTGTAAAAATGCATTTTAGTTTAAATCCACGCTTAGCTGTGGCTTATTTAAGTTGATGTTTTGTAGCTGGCTGAAAACCAGAGATCCCATTCTTCCTTCCAAGGACACCTGGGTACAGTTACCTACACACAAATCAAAATGCCATTAACACTGGTGTGCTTTCACCACAGCAGAATAACCTTTATTCTCAGGTGGGATCCAAGTATTTCAACAACGTTCATTGACAAAGGCAAGGAATGTTTCACCATGACCTACTGGGCATTTCAAAGAAGGCATGAGACATCAAAAAGAAGAAATACAATAAAATATATGTGCACATATCCACACCTCTGTCTCTCCCTGTACATAAAACATGTATTTCTTACACTTAAATTTTACTGCATTACTCTCTTGGCAGAAGATGGGAAAATTCTTTCTGAGCTGAGCTTTATTGTCAGTTCTGTGCCCATTACTAGAAATTTTTGGGGGGTTCTGCTTTCAGAACTGTCTTGTTTAAAAGCACATCTTTAATTTCAAAACCCACTTGAATAAAAAAAGCAAGCAAAATTAATTCCAGCTTCTCATGCCACAAAGATAAACCAGCTTTGGGAGCATCACACAGTCCTAGGAGTGTGGGATTTTGCAGGAGATGATACAAATACCTCCTGATTTGGAATGCTCATCCTAAAACACCCAAAAAGAGGCAAAAAAAGGGGAGGCAGCAATTGAAATCAGCAAGTTACGCATTTGCAAGATAAGCAACACTTAGTGTTAAAGATTAGTTCTTCCCCAAATTGAGGATTTTCTCATTTCCCAGGTATTTCCACTGTCAAAAATAAAGGCCATGCCAGACACAAACATGGCATTTTAAGCCTGGCAGAATTATCCCAGAGGAGCACAAGCTATGAAACAAAACTTACTGAAATGACACCTTTTTTTAATGTTTTTATTCATAACAGTATTACATGGTGTGTTACAGAAATTAATGGAAAATTTCTAAAAATTGGTTGGTTTCTGTTGTTGTTGCTGAATGCGTTACACATAAAGTTAAAAATAATGTGTCCATATATGTTAACAAATGGTCGTCATCTGAGGTAAAGTTAAAGTAGGTTTAGAAATGTACTGCAACAGTCATTTTATCTTTCTCATCTTTATTAAAAAAATAGGTGTCAGAATGCAGAAATAAAAATGAACGAAAACCACGGAGTAAACATTTTTGCAAAGAAGGTGCCCAGTACGTTATTGAGATGAAAGGTTTCATCAGACACTCGGATGACTACGATCTATCAAAATATCTTTTCATGACAGGTAAAGATCAAGAACCTACAGGGGGGTGGGGGGTGGATGGTAACAGGATGGCTGGTGGGGTTCCCTGGTTTGTAAATTTAAAGTGACGAATTCAGTGCTAGTGAAGGATGAGGGATTAAACAATTGCACAAGCTGGATATTTGAGTTATCTACAATACTGGTACAGCGCAGAGGCCCTGCAGCCCTCTCAGCTCAGCATCCCAGCCACGACAAGGACGATCCTGGCACGAGACAATCCAGAATCTGGTTCTATCCAGATGAGCCTTGGCAAAGGTAAGACAAAGGTCCGCGGTGACGGCCCAGCTTCTCCCGGGAGAGACACCGGGATCCCAGCCTCATTCCCTCGGCACCTATTCGTGAGTCATCTGCTTCCTACAACAGTCATCCTCTGAGACACCAGTCTCTTCTTTTCTCTGTGTTCCACCCCATAACTGGAAATGCACTGATGACACTAAACCTCCAATGCCTGTGAGGAACCAAAACGGGTTTGTGGTTCCGTGTGCAGGACAAAACCCAAGAAAAAAGCCGCTGAGGAAGAAAGGAGCACCACACTGTGCAAATCAGGAAAATAGTCTGACAGAAATGTCCTCCAGAAACGCTTTTACCTCTACTTTTTATCCTGAAACACTCAATCCACCAAGTTTTAAATTACCTCCTCCAGTAAGAAAACTTGATCTTCTAATGGGAAAATAAGATTTGCTACGAGGCTGTTTGCACATGACTAAGAAGCAAGCATCAAATGACCGTGGATGGGGATAAAATTCTCCTCTCTGCAGGTTCATTAGGTCTATTCACAGCTAATTTCTCATTCACATACATTCTGCAATGCACATTTCTCTAATTTCTCTAATTCAAAATAAAAGAATGGGATCGTGTTGTGAGATTTGGTTGCACATATCAACAATCACCACCCCAGTTATCCTGCCTTCTAAACCATTTTTAGCTTATAATAGAGATGAAAGAAAGTAAAACATTTATAACTCCAGGCCTATTTTAATCATGACAAAAATGTAAATCCTAATGTGTCAATTTAAAAACAAAATCTGCACAATAACCCTAAAAACTGATTAATCCTTTGATTTCTTTAACCTTTTTTCCTTTTTCTATTTTTCTGTTTTTTCTCTTTTTTTTCCTCATTTTTTTCTCTTTTTAGTGTTAAACCACTAAATTCAATATACTGTAACTGCATAGGAACATTAGGAAAACACATTTGACCTGTATAACAATTCTCTGTAGGGCAAAAATATATAGATTCTTTATGAAAATCATGTGCTAAACATATGAACCCAAACACAGCACTTTTTGCTTCATAAATGTAAAAAAAGGACGTTTTAAATTCTTTTTGCTCTGCGTGTAAACAGTTGGATGACTTCTATGCAGAGGTTCAAAGGAATGTCAATGGAAAGTGATCTCTTGTAAGTGGAATTATGTCTGTGTGATAACGCTAGACCATAAAATCATGTGTTCCCATTAATTTCACTAGTTGCTGACAAGCTGACTGCTTTTGGCAAATGCACTTCAGCCCATTATTGTTAAGCATGTGAAAAAACATATGTGATGTGAGAACCACAAACTGGGTTTGCCACACCTCCCAAGCACTGCAACTTGCTACCTTCTCTACTGTGTAATGGCATTAGTAAAAGAAATTTCATAACATTTATATTTACAAAAAAAAAAAATGGCAATTTTCATTCGAACTCCTTAAAGCCATTTCCCCTTAAACATTTAAAGAGTTTAACAGTAAGATTTTTTTCAAGTTATAAAATAAAAATCCCATTTGATTTTTTTCTGATGTACAAAAAGTGATAAAGATGAACAATTTTGATCACAGAGTCAGTTTGTTATTCCAAAATCCATGCCGTCCTTGTCCCATTTGTCAAGTCCACTTCATCCAAACTCCTAAACCAGAAGCATACCAGTATTATTTGGCAAATGATTCTTTTTTCATCAAAAATGGCACACAGAGAAGAAAACACTTGTCTGCATAGCATTACAGCAGCAAGATATTGAAGAAATAAAAATATTCCTTTTCTGCACTTTGTTTAGAGTTTCCTAGGAAATACTGACACTTTTGTCTTTCCTCAGTGGGACTTGATGTCCTTTCTCTACCCACAACATGAGTATCCCAACAAAAAGCATCATTTCTTCCTCATGATGTGCTAGAACTTAAAGGTCCATTTGGCAACATTTCCAGTCAAGGATGGGTAGACAACCAAGTTCTGTTCTGTGGTTTAGAGTGGGGAACCATTTCTGCAGGAGGCGTTTCTTGCTGTTAGATCTGTCACTCATACAAAACTACAGAGTAAGAAATACAAAAAAAAAAAAGAAAAAAGAGAAAAAAAATGACACCACCAGTATTTTGTTGTTGTTGTTTAAACAGGTCTACATAGGCGAAAAAAAGTCAGGATCAGCCTGATGTAAATGATGAGGAAAAACGTGTCACCCTGACATAAAAAGTGCCACCTCGTGCCCCAAAGGCTGTTGAATGATAATGCCACTGCTACATACAGACTGCTTTTTGTTGAAAAGAAAAAAAAAAAAGCAATGTTTAACACCCAATAAATTTCAGATGCTCGTTATTTATAGGTGGCACGCAGAAGGTGACAAATGTTTAAAAGAAGACCGAGGAGTAAGATTTCCTAGTCTGGATACCCACCACATTGGGGACGGGGCTGCACTCGTGGTATGAGAAGCAGGGAGAGTTTTTGTTTTGTGCTGCTATAGGAATCTGCCATTGGTTGCCAAAAAAACACATCAGGAACACTCGTAGAGCCAGTCCAGGAGGGCAATCTCTCTCCTTTGTCAGACAAAATCAATCGGAAAAAAGCATGAAAGCCAAAGGCCCGCCAGGTTGTTGGGTTTCGTTTGAGTCTTGGAGCACCACAAGCCTGTAACAATGCTATTTCTTAGGTCTGTTAATCTGCGCGTAGAGAGGTTCTGCTTCCTGGGGATAACAAAAAATAAAATGAGCAGAGATGTCTCCAGACAGCATATTCAGAACATTTTTACAACATCTGCTCGAGAGCAGCGATACCTTGTGAGTCAAAACCCACAGGAAGTGTTTGCTTTCTGTGCTGCCTTGAGCCATTGTAGCACCCCGGCTAAGGGGTGAAGAAAATGGGAATTATTTCAGAAAATGAGTGTTTTCTATCCATTTCCTCCTCCAGCACTGGCCATGCACTGACCATCGCTGCTGGCCATGGACATGTGAAGGAATTAAGTGATGATTTATAGGGCTGGATGTTTGGAAGTTCAGAGGCCGGGATTACAGCCTATGTACAAGGCTGAGTTTCCCCCCAGCAGCACAACTGCAGAACATAACTGTGGGTTTTGCACAACTCAGGAGAAAACCACTTGCAAGCAGAAACCACTTGCCACGGAAAGCTGAGCTAATGAAGCTGTGATGAGATTTAAAACAACATGAGTGGCCCATGAGGAAGAGGAGCACCAGCCAGTTTGATTAGGAGTCCGTGGAACCATTAGTACAATCGTTAAAGCTGGGAGGAAAGCATGTCAACTTGTTAACAGACACTATCCTGGGAATTTCCTGGATGTGGGAGGGGGGTAAAAGCTGCCACGTTCTTCAGCTGCTGCTTCATAGCTGACACACCCTGTGCTTGCTTAACACTGGCTTCACCTCGGCTGCCGTGGGAACCAAACCATCCGCGGACCCTGGAATCCACTCTATTCATTTCCAGAAACTAATTTTTTAAACTAAGAACGACATCCAAAATAGGAACAAGACAGGCAGAAAGGCTAATTAATGCCACACTGCATTAACTCTCCACAGCTTGATAAATATTCAAATACCACGCCATGTTGTAGAATTTAACCAAGTTAGAATCAACTCGTGTTACAGCAGCACTGGCAGGAGATGACTTTTGAGGAAAAAAAACCCTCAGAAGGTTGGCAAATCACTGAGCACTGAGGAGGACAGACAGGTCAGCCAGGGGATGGCACAGGATTTTAATCACTGTTTGTCAAAATGCTGCTGGGGATGAGAACAGCCCAAGTGGATCCACAGGGTGCTCTGTGCTCAGGGTGCCTGGCCAGTGCTCCAAGCTCTGCCCCATCACAGTGCCCTGTCCTGCCTTAGAGTGCAGGAACACACAAAAAATCCAAAATATGACCTGTTTCCTCCCCACCAAGGAAAGCTGTCTTTTATTCCCCGAAACTGCTGCATTTCTGGAGCATGCAGACCCCATTTCCCCACCCCCTGCCCACATGGAGCCCTGAGTACCCACATGGAGCACTGTGAGTGAGAGAAACCCTCTGGAATGATTAAATAAATGCTGCTGAAATCATCCCCAGCAAGAAGCAAATACATTTTGTGACCTTGAAAAACTGAAGGTAATCGAAGGAGATGACTGAGAGTAAATAACTGCTTTTCACACACTGTGAGTTAAGTCCACCTATGCCAATTTTCACGTGCAGGCTTGAAGCTGGCAGAATGATCTATCACAGCTAGTTCAGAGAAAATCTGTACTAATTAATGTGTGAACCTGACACACACCAGGCCATCCTTCAGGCAGTTGCTGAACCTAAGGTCATTGCAAAGGGAAGGAGGAGAAGAAAAGGAAAGGGAGGGAGAACATCCCTTTGGAACAAAAGTTGTCAGTTTTGCAAATGCCTTCAGGGAAAAAAAGCTTTTCAAAATGTCAAGGCTGCTTGTTAGAGCTGTCCTCAAATATCCTTCAGATATGCAGATGTGCTGAAGTAACAGGTGTCCTAAGGTGCCACTGGGCTCCACATCCGTGGAAGAGGAGGAGAGGAGCAACTCAGCAGCAGCAGCAGCACTTCCAACAAGCATGAGATAGCCTTTACAATGGGAAACTTCTTTGATTCATACCCAACATTTATGTGTAAAAATACCTGATGTGACAAAGGCCTGCATTTCTCACTGATTAGAGTAATTTCTCTCCCAGCAGACCAGAGCATTTTGCATGAAAAGTGTGCTCTTACTTCGTCCTTTCAGTTGACTTCTCCCTTCAGATGTCTAAATGAGAAATTAATTGAAGTAACTGTGTGCAGTCTTCCCAGTCAAAGGGTTTTGGTCAATGAGATTTGTTTTCTTCTATTATTTTGAGCCAATTCAAACATGCTTTTGGCCCAACAATGCAAATGGTGTCTAAAACACTGATACTCAAGAGAGCAAAAGAGAATAGAAAGGGACAGAAAAAAGGCAAAAGGAGAGTCAAGTGCTGTTCAATTCATGGACAGCTCCTCTCACAGTGCCAGGCACTACTTTGAAGGGTCTTGAAAGCAGAAATAACCCCTCCTTTTTTTATATAATCCATACAGAAGTCACAGGGCATGTTATGAAAAGACAGGTGAGCATTAACTCTTCTCACAGCATCTCACCAGCATTTTCTGCCTTCTATTTCTACCACTGCATTAGGAACAGATGCAGAGGGAAGAAGAGGAAAGAACTTTGTCAGAACAAAAAAACCAACCAACCAACCAACCAACCAACCAACCAACCAACCAACCAACAAAAAAAAAAGCAGACAAAGCTTTTAATTCACATAAACCCTTCAAATCTTACAGTGTTTTCCTTGCTGAACTGGCCCAGAATCACTTCTGATGTACTTTCATCAACCCACAGGGAGAAACCAAGACAAGAACTGGAAGCACTATTTTTTTTTTTTCTTTTTCCTGCTGTATTTCAGAAATACTTCATGCTGCAAATCACTTTATTCTTCCCATTTTAAGGAGGACAAGACAGCAGCAAACAGCATTTCTGGTGCAGTCCACTACTAAGGCAACAAGGGTGCTAATGCTTTTAACATTATGCAAACGCTAGAAGGTAATTTGCATCCCATTTGAAGATATTAACACCTGCTTCCCAGCAGAACTAATCACTGGAGAGCATCTCCTGAAAGACTCAGCACCTACTCAGGCTTGCTACTCACTCACTAAACCTAACTGTGGGTTAGGAAGAAACTATTTCTACCCTGGCAGCCCTTTTGATCGCTGCGAGGCACCTGCTCCACGAAGAGCTGCAGGCAAAATGTTCTCAATTGTGGAGGTGAGGCCCGCACAGATTTCCATGCCCTTTACAGCCACTTTTTTACTCCTGGCTGACTGATCAGAAAGGGCAGGCTCAAATGATAAAGAGTTTCATGAAATAAGTGTGCTGGAGAGCCACACGAAATGAGCATCTTGTGCTGGGGATGCAAGTGAAGGGGGTGGAGTGCGAAGCGCCTTCTCTGGTTTTTTGCATGCTGACCCGTAGGCAAAATAGGACAGAGTAAAGTTGGCAAGCAGGGTTGAAATTAAATATCTTTGGTGGTAAGATAGGTCATTCCTACTGCCCCATTAACAGCCAGTTTTTATTTATTACTTCTTATTACTTACTAATATTCGGTTATTTTTCTTACAGACTCCATTAGCAACATAAATACAGCAACCTTTTAGTTCAGGATTATGCCTGGAGGGTGCCTTTGTTCTTACCATAAACCTACCTAGGGATATTTCCTAGTCTCAAATATCCAGTTTAATTACTAGCATTCTAAAAATCTCTGTCATTTTAGTAGCGAGATGGATGTGGTACATCCATGAAATGAAAAAGCAATGACAACTACTCAGAAAGATGAACCTGCTCCATATCTTGGTCCTGATATAAAAATGAACTGCAGCCAAGAAACACTGATTATTTCTGGGCCCCTCTCCCAAAACAGTAGCCACACAATTATATCTGTCTACAGATCTGTCATCCACATATCTTTCCATCTACATGTCTGTCAATTCTCCTTCATAACAATTGAACCTAATGGCCGATTTGAAGCAAATTGTTCAGAAGTCTCAAAGATGTTAAATTTTCACAAGCAGATTTTTAAAATCAGTTGTCGTGCAGAAGATGGGGAACTTTTAAATGTCCTCATCACAGGGGAATGAGGAGAGCTTGCCCCTAAATTGAATTGTTGGGTCGCAAATCAGCAAGAATACAGCTCTAGATGAGCTACAAAGAATGGTGTTGGTTGTTTAGAGGAAGAAGTTGGAGAAAGGGAAGGGTACAAGGAGACCTCAGGTGGGCTTGGTGACACTGAAGAGGTGAGAGGCCCTTGTATGAGCTGGCCACATGAAAATGGACAGCATGAGGGAGACTACAGCAGCAGAGATGAAGGCAACCCTGCAGGATGCCCCTGTTCACAGAGCAGACAGAATTTCTCTGCTCATGCCCCTCCATATTTCCTGGGAAATAGGAAGAACCAACCAAGCAGGAAACCTGAAACAGTAATTTTAGGATTTCTCTGGAGTGAAGCAGGATTTCCCAACCTGTGATCCCCTTCCAAAGACACAACACTACTTCTCTCGGGTTCCCAGCCCTGCCCAGAGCTGTGCCCTTAGCTTGAGAATGACAGCTTTAGAGCCTACAGCAAGAACAGGTCACCTGTAATTAGGAATCTCTCTTTGGACTTTATCCAGTTCCTATTGAGCCAGGTGAAAGACTGGAACAGGTCCTGCAAATACAGCCTTTAGTATTTTGAGCCTATTCAGAGTCCTGGTGCAACAGAAAAGGGGCAGAAATAAGAGGAGGATGCAGAATCACCTTGATATTCCCTCCTGAGGCTCACTAAGCCCCCAGGTAACCCAAGGCTTTGTTCATAAATTGCTGTGTTCTCTCCACTTCCTAAAACCAACCCAAATAAAAGAGTTATAGCAGCCCATCCCAGAGCTGACTAAGATTTTTAGGAACATTTATCACCAAGCAGAACACTTGGTCCAAGATGGATGATGGCAGTGGGCCACCAAAGCACCACCAAAAGCTGATAGACAAATATTCTAATGAACTGTTGCTCTCCTGACAGTGCTGATGGCATTGTGAAGGGTGTGACACATTTTGAGGGCTCCTAATTGTCTGCACACATTTCTCAGAACAACTGAACAATTTTTTTCAGGGAGATATGCTCTAGCCACAAATGTTTTGAAGGTTTCTTGAGAATCTCTCATGAATGATTGCCAGTGCAAGTTTTGAGCGGGGCAGCAGCTCAACAGAGCTGTGTTTGTTCCTCTGTTCAAACTTCCTGCTTTAATGTAAAATGTCAGCAGTAAGAAATGTTTAGGACATTTGGTAGGATCACAGCTAAGAAGTAGTTCTTTCCCTCTCTATCCTTTCATCACAATTACTCCCCACATAATCTAAAGACAGCAGTAGGATTAAACATAAATAATCTGAAGATGGCAGTCATTCTGTGTTCCCTTTACCTCCTCTGCAAAATCACTATTCATGCATGAACAAAAGGGAAACAACCAAATACAACAAACAGCTCTGCAAAGAGTTAATCTTATTTCACCTGTGGAAGTTAGGCCTTTCTGCTTCTTATCTTCAACCATAAAGGGACAAAAACGTAATACAACCATAAAATGTCACATTTACCTACTAAGAGCTCATAGCTATTTCTGGAAGGGTGACTTCTAGAACAGCTGCTGGATGGATGAGGATTTTGAGAGCTGAAGTTGAAGATTGCAAAAGGAAGAGAGGAAAAATTGGAGAAAAGAAGATAGTAACTAGATGATAATTTAGAGTACCAGAAGGAATGAAGAAACCAAATTGCTGTGGTACCTTGAAAGATCAGGGTACAAAAAACCAGGCAGGTGGATATTCTGACTACATCAAGACAAATAAAGATATGTTATGGGCAGGGCTGCTTTCAGAGATGCTGGGAACAGACAGATTTGACATTTCTGCACACAATGCTCTGTTCCTGAGAGGTCCATTCAGCTGAGTTGTTACTGTGATGTTCTTGGAGTAAGAACCACGTTCTAAAGAGCGAAGTAATCTCCCATCTAAGCCACAAAAGTGGCTTTTATGCAGACTGTGATTCTTTTGCACGACATGTTTCTCCCCATTAAGTTTCCCTCCAAATGCAGAGCTCAATACACAACTCCACAGTAAGTCCTGAATTGATAATTTTCCATGGAGATTAGACTTCCCGTTGCTCTGACGACACCAGGCTTTGGAATTAGATGGGCTGGCTTCGGGAAGTGGATTTCCTACAGACTGCTGCTGCATGGCTCTGCACACAGGCACAATGATATTAGTGGGACTTCACTGGAGAGAGGCTTTCTTTTTTGTTCAGCTTCCTGTTCCTGCCTACAGCTTCTAGGAATTACTGTAATACGATAATCAGGAACATTAGTTAACATTTCCCAGAATATATTTCTGAGAATTATACACACTTGATGCGAGGCTCTACAGGGATTAAGGAAAAATGCAGCAAAACCATATGGAATCACTAGTAATACACTGTCCTGGTAGCTCTGAATTTCAGAACCACCCTGACTGTGATAAACCATAATAAACAGATGTATGTGGGTTTCCAGAGTGTGGGACTCAGATAAAGGGCAAATCCTCTTTTGTGATGTACCACTTGGAGTGGTGTGAAGCTGGGATAGCTGGGGGTGCCAGTGCTGGCCAAGGTCAGCCAAAGGCACAGCCAAATTATCATGTGGCACCATCCATCTGCAGCAGCAGCTCTCACTGGAGTAAATAATGAATGCTCTTGCTGGAGCAGCTCACCCCAGCTTGATTTTCTGCTCACAGTGTCATTTCTAGACTCAAGGAGACACAAAGCTTAATGCTGCTTTTGCTGCAGCCCCAGGAGCTGAGCATGGGTGAAGCTACAGAAGGGGGAGATGCCCTCTCACAGTACCACATATTATTAAGAGAGAACCTCATTATTCCCAAGTGGATCAAAGCTAAGTTACTGTAAGGTTTTTTTAAAACCATATTTAATGCACAAAGTAAACGGACTCCTAGTGAAACTAATAATTTTGAGTTGAAACTAACTGAGGATGGGTAAGACACTGGCAAACCCAGTGGAATTTCTGTACAAAAATGGGAAGGGTTCTCCCAGTGCTCTGGATTTGCTCCAGGAGCTCTGTGCTGGAGCACAGAAGCCGTATCAGATCATGAATTTGGGCAATACCAAACAGGAGTGGCAGACGGGGAGAAGATAATGAAACATATTCTTCAAACAGCAACACTTGAGAGTATTTGGATGGAATAACAACGCTCAGCACTCGTAAAACTTTGTAGCTTCACTGTTTTTTTTGGCAAAATATATTTACTGTATCGAAACAAATCACAGAATATTCACAGGCAGCCACATTTTCTACGTGTTCTGTAACACAAAAGATGAAAAGATCATCTTTCCCGTCTGTCTGGGTTTAAATGACTTACATTGATGAATAATTTTTAAAACATCAGTATGCCAATGGTAATATGAATGATGATAATTTTCAGATGTTTTTAATTTGCAGTTGGAGATAAAAATACACAAACCCATTTCAATATTTTTTACATGCAGATAATAAACGTGCTTCTTCTACTGATTATCCCATTGATTTAGGGTAGAGACATTCATGTATCATCACATAATTTTATTTAATGATTGTTATGTCTATGGGTAAGATGTCTTATTCCATTTAATATGTTACATCTGACTGAAGGCCAGGGTGGCTTTGGCAAATAAAATGCTCTGCCTAATACGTTGTTAGTAATGGCCCAGTTTCCCTATTTGCCCTCAGAATTTGAACACAAAGTAAAATAAATCTACATTTCTTTAAAGCATGCAGGCAGCTGAAACACACATATTTGCATAAGCTGCAACACTCAGTGAATGGCAAAAACCATGCAGACCACCAAGCACAAGGAATGCACGTGGAGGATGGAGAGGTAAAACGGAAGAGATGAAGAGGAAAAGAAAATAAACCATGCATCCATGAAAGCAATGGCAGGCACTGGTGGAAGAGTAAGTGAACACCTGAAGGTGTAGAGAAAAAAAGGACAGATACCTACCCCAACCTGTGCTATCTAGCTACCGACCTGTGGACTTATAGTATCACCAGTTGGCTCACCAAAGGGATCACTGTTGGAGGAGGCCTGAGACCCATCAGGCTAGAATACAAGAACATAACACCTTTTTTTCTCAACAATAGAAAGTGAAAAGTCAACACGAGGTTATTTTCATGCTGTGGGCATAACAAGTACATCCTATCTCATGAAAACCAGAGCGTGAGGCCTCGCTGCTGACCCGCTCTCCAAAGCCGTAGCGGTTTCCTGCAGCTGCTGCAGGCACCAAAGGACCTCACCAGTTCCTGCTGGAGCCCAGGCAGGAGCTGCCACAGACTTCAGAAGGCACTGGATCAGGTCAACCAGAACTGCAAAAGGCCCTGAAAGCCATGTGAAACAGAAAGGTTACTACTGGGTTATTTTGCATTTTTTAGTTGCACCGACCCCCTCTTGCCTTTGGCTCACTCGGGCTCCAACCTCCCTGACACACCTGGTGATTTACAGTCAGTGCTTGGATAACATCTCTTGCTTTGGTCCATAAAGGCAAAGAAATCACATACTGAGGGCCAGAACACTGAGGAATGTAGCTAGGTAAGCAACTGGGACACAAGAATGTGCAAGACAAGATCAACCATCATCTTTTAACACACAAACTCTCACATCTTTCTCCGTAGCCTCAGCATGTTTGTTGTTTTACCCCAAACTTCCTTACCATGAGTAAAGTGCCTGCTGGTGTGCTAAAGAGGATATTGGCTACAATTAACATGTACAGCCTTACATATGAACTCTGAGTTTGGTTCCTTGCATGCAGTGTTAGTGCACATCAGCAGAAATGTTTTGCTATCAACTGTCAAACCCAAAGCAGGACGAGAATTCTGGCTGTAGCTCCCCCGTAAGCACCACTCAGCCCTACTGCAAGAGTTGTTTCTGACACCGCAGAACAACATTTAAACAGCTTTTATCTTTTCTAGCTAAAAGGAGACAATGAGGATTTAGAAACCTTGTTGCTACTCACAGCCTCTGGCTCCTCACTTTTGCTTGGGCTTTCAAACCCCTCTTCAAAGAGGTCGTCTGCAGCAGGGTCACTCGTATGAGATGCTGATGATTTTGATGGAGAACTCTGTCTGGGTGCAGGGGTTGGAGCTGCACAAGGATTAAGGCAACAGCAACAATTATTCTGTTGATTTCTTTGAAAGGACACTTCAGCACAAAATTTGCTCATGCTTTTACACCCCTCAACTTTCACCATCCCTGAGAATCAGTCTCTAACGAGGAGCTGCAGGAGGCAAATTCGGGCACAGTTGTCATTATCAATCCCATGTGTTTAATTTCATTTGGCAACTTCCAAATTAAGTTTGGCAGTATCTGGCCTATGTCTTTATGAACCTGGGAGACACCACTACATTACATCAGGAATGTGTGAGTGGCCTGCCTTGTGGCAACTAAGTGAAACAGGTCTTTGACTGACCCCTGGTGAATATCATTAATTCATCTTTTCAGCAATCTGCACATCCCCCATCACCATGCTATAAACACCATAAGCTCACTTTACAGCTCCTCAAAGAATTTCCCCACATGTCCAATATGTCAAGCTACTAAAATAAATACCCATCCCCTAATTTCTGCAAAGTATGAGTGGTACACAAGTGAAACCAACTGTAAGGCTGCAAGCCATGGGCTTTCTGCTTGCATGTTCCCATCACAAAACAAATATTACTGTTTTAGAAAATAAATTTCAGACTGTAGCTATCTGGGCTGTTCATGTCTATGACCTCTGAAATTCCTCTCTGATATTTTCCTTTATGGCTGGAACACATTTCTTAAGCCAGAGCATGCAGGAAGGTTCTCAGTATCTGGGCTGGAATTTAAAAAGAGACAGAAGTGCTTTGAGGAGCAGTCATGTCTGAGGAAAGGGATGGCTGAAAGCACATAAATACTCACGTGAATTCGTAGATGGTGTTGTGGAAGTCACAGGAGTCAAATTTAACTGAGAGATGTCAAAGTCATCACAATCATCTGCTTCCTGTGCCATCCCAACTTTGTTAAAGTAACTTGAGAAGGCCTCTGAGGTACAACTGAGGGAAGGCTGATCTGGTTTTCTTGATGGCACTGGTGGAGGCTGAGCCATCTGGAAATCTTTGAACATTTCTTTTCCCATTTTCTGTCTGGGCCTGTCTGTCTGCGGACTCGATCTGTTGGAATCGCTCGTGGGCGGGACGGTGGCTATAGGAGCAATGGTACCTTGAAACATGGCTGCTTGTAAAGGCAAAACAGTTTGTGTTGGCATGAAGGCAGTTGGCTGGAACTGGCCAGCCACGGATGGCCACGGCTGCTGGGTGGGAGGAAAGATCCCGGGCTGGCCCCACGCGATGGGCTGTCCTCCCTGCATCACCTGAGCGACTGGAGGCTGGGCACCCATGGCCAACTGCTGTTGAACAAGTGGTTGCTGTCCCCAGAACGAGGGCAGGACAGCTCCCATGGCAACATAACCTTCAGGGAGTAAAGAGAGCAGGAGGGGGGAACAAACAGGATGAAAGATTTCAATGGCGCTGTGGAGAGCAGGTGGGAAAAGCGACACAATAAATCAGAAACGTGCAGAGCTGCACCAGTGATCCCAGAGCTGCAGCACTCTGGGAAAGAAAACTGAAAACACTGAATTCACAGCACTGCACAAATGCTCACAGACAGAACCACAGGGCCGTGGACTCTGCAAAGCAATCATCTCAAACTGCATCATAATGCTACTACTACTACTAATAATAAAAAAATCCAACTCAGATGATTTCAGATTAAAACCCTCACACTTGGTTATTACCCAATTACTTGGGAACATCAAAAAGATCTTGAGCTTCTGCTGCACTAAATACCTATTATCAACAAACTGCTTCAGGTATTAGGCTAACATAACCCCCTCCAGTTGAGGAGGAAATTAAAGATTAAAACTAAAATTATAATTGCTTCCTGTCAGACCTGAAGCCTCCTTCAAAGCTACCAAGAGTTTGACTGTGTAGGAATTATAGGATCAGGCACTTTTTTACTTACAACAACAAAATGCTCTGAGACTAAAACTCCTGTAAAAACATTTTACAAATTAAACTACCTAACATAATTATGTTCCACTGACAGAACTACTGTGCTTCACAGATATGCTGTTTTATATTTAAATTCAATACTTACCACTAATACTTTGCATAATGTAACTTCTCTCTCAATTTTAATATCCCTATAGCTTTAAAACTCCTGTTTCCAACCTGAGTGTTTCCTCAGTCCTCCTGTACCTTTTCCTCTTTGCTTTATTTCTAGGCTGTTTTGTACTCACAAACATAAGGGTGGCAGCTATATTGTAAAGGGAAAAGCCCAAAATTCAGTAAAGTTAAAAAATAAGGAATTGAAGTTTGAGAGACATAATTCCTGAGTGATGGAAGGAGCAGTAGCTCAGATACATGTCTGCTCCAAGAGATGTCCAGGTTGGATTCTCCAGAAGTTCTTTGATCTCACCCCTGCTGTGACCTCATCCCAGCAGAGAAAGTCTCCATCTGACATTATCCCCAAACACTTCACTGCCACTGTAACCTGTCTGAGGTGCAGTGGCCAATCTAGTGCCATCAGAGGAGGCACCTGAGAAGAGAGAAATTTCTTCTTTTCAATTAGAAAGTCATGGCTGAATGATTCCAGGCACTCCTCCTCTCTTTTCCTAAGTGGGTCTGAGAGCACTGGGAGAGATCAGCAATCAAACCACAGTATCTGTGCAGAATGCAGCCAGCTTTTGAATTCTGAGCACTCTTGAGGAAAACAGGGAAGTCTAGAGGACATTCCAGGATCTGACAAAGTGCACTTCAAATACCTTTGAAGGGCAAATACATTCTCAGCCTCTGTTTACTGGAGACAACAGAAGATATTCACTGCTACCACAGAATCCCCAAATCTAAACTAAATGCTGTTTCCTCTCTTGCTCCTGTACCTAGAAATTCTGTTATCCAGATGGCTGAACTATGCTTGAACTCCCAGTGACTTTTTTGGCTTCTGCTTTAAAAAACGTAGACAAATTCAAACTAATGTACTCTCTGTTTGTGAAAGACTTGTTTTGTCTTGCCCTGAAGCACTGACCTCAAAAGCGTTCCCCACTTCTACCCTGCTAAAATCAATGCCCCGAGTACTGAAATGCAAGCCAGAGCTGGGCACTGACCCCCAAATCTGATTCCAGACTACAATTCCAGTGCATTTCTCACCTGAGGGTACGGCAGCAGTGCTGAAAGGTACAGAACCAAACATGTCTGTACTAGCAGGGAGTGACTGGGATGAAGATGGGATAAAGGCATCACCTGGAGTAGCAGGAGTCTGCAGGGAGACGGAGAAAACACAAGGGTGACATATCAGCTGCAGCTTCTGCTGCACCTTGCTGTCACATCACCTGCAACTTTAAAAATCCAGGTCTGGCGAGAAGCATGAGAAAGAAGAAAGAATGGGAAGATGTAGAAGGAAAGAAGCAATAAGGTATTAGAATTTTCTGGGGATGGGAGAAAAAGAAAGTCATGGAGAAACGTTCTATCAGAGGAAAAAAAAATCAAGGTGAAATTTGCCTGGAATACATCACATGCAAAATATTGACACAATTTCTTTCTCCAGAACATACAGACTTGTGATTTTAGATGTTAGGTGACAAAAGGGGAAGGCAGTGACCAAGGCATTAACATTTAAGTTATTATTAACAGTTAAGGTAAATGAAATAATTACATGATTTATAGAAAACTGAATAAATACTGCTTCTAATCAACCAACAGGACCAGAATCATAAGTCCACATTAATGGAAAAGCCAAATCCAGTTGAGTAAGCTGAGGATGAGCAGAAAGACCTTTGAACATCTAGTCCCAGAATGATTCAGAATATATTGGAGATTTGAGGCTCCTGACCTCACAGCACCTGAATTTTCTCAGTTCACAGTTCCCTAGAGCTTAATGTAAGGCTCAAAAGCTTTATATGAATTTTTTTTGGTCATCTTATAATGCTAAAAAACATGTTGAGACTTTTTTCTTTTGCCCTTAAAATACGTCCAGCCCTTTCTCTCTCTCTCTCTCTCTCTCTCTCTCTTTACTTCTCTCCTTTAACAAGAGTTCTGGGATCTGCACTTGGTGGATCCAGAGACATGAACTGGAGGCTGTAACTGGATCTTCTGCAGTGCAGTGGGAGTGCAGTGAAGCATCTCCCTCTGACAAACACCAGGGAAGCAGATCTGCAGCTCAGGTTGCACCCTATGTGACACTTAACACAGAGCAGAAAAGCAAAAATCAAAGGTATTTTTGCACGTCGTTGTGAAGCAGGGACTGCGCGTTCAATTTACTTCGCTTTTATCTTCCTGCAACCTAAAAACTACTTTGAAATCCTCCCCACTGGAATGGCTGAGGACACAAATTGTAAATGTGCTCAATAAATGTGCTGAAAACAGCATGCAGGGAAAAACACAGTGCACTTTCCCTGGGTACTCACTGGGGGAGAGGTTACATCAGGAGGAGTGGACATGTCCCCAAAAAGCTCTAGTTGGGTAACAGCCTGTAGAGAGAAAAAAAAAAAAAATTCCATTTATCTTTTGAGGAGAAGAAACTGTGAGTTAAGCAGTTACAACTTGTAAAGCTATCTGGTAACAGCAAACAAGATAAACCTCCCCAAAGTCCTGCAACTGTGAATTCCCACATGGAGGAGGCACACAGGCTCAAGCTGTGGGATTTTAATATTGCTTATGGACCCAAACAGCCAACAACTCACTATAAAACAATTCTGTAGAGAATTCCCCAAAATGAAAAAAAAAAAATGAATAAAACATGAAACAACTATCCAGAACAGGACTGGATGCATTACTGCTCTGCCTTCAACATCAGTGAGCTCCAAGCATGATTTATGGCCAGTCCTTTTCCCTGGCTCCTTTTCTAAACCCTCACTTCAAGGTCTTAAAGCATGGCAGCAGCACGTGGGGTGCCAGAAGGATACAGAAGGGAAGGGCTCTTAAAGTGCTGCCTGATTTCCCCTTGCCCATGGGACAGGTGTGACCTGGATAACTGGACTTGAAGGAAGATGCACAACTGGGTTATTGCAAGTTTGTGGCTCTACATTTAATTCTTGTTAGAAATATTTCTTCAGGACGCCCTTCACTGCGAGCTCAAAACAGGTCACCCATGCAGGCCTGGCTAACTGGACCAGAAGAGAAAACACACTTTATTATAAAAAGCAGCTTGAGTGGCTGCATAATCAAAGCTCCTTCACATGTTCTAGAGCAAATTTACTCCCTTCCATCCACCTGCAAATGAGTTCAGCTGGAGTTCAGGGATGTTAAAGCACAGAGCCCTCAGAGCTCTGCAGGAAACCTAAACCCCATCCACCACCCTTACTGGGGTGGTTACTCTGGAAAGCTTTGGTGAGAACCCAGAACTCCTCCTTCTCACTACCTTCCTTACTGGTTTTCCCAGTATCACACCCATAAAATGTGCGAAGGCATAATTCTCATTATGAACAAGATTTAATGCGAATCTTAGTTTAGCTCACTGAATCTCCTCCCCATCTTAGGCACATAAACCTTGGATACTGCTATCACACAGACAGGTTTGACATTCAGTTCAGTCTTATCCTGCAAAAGCAGCCCCTGAATGCTTTGGACAGTAAGCAAATAGGCAGGTCAAGCTTTACAGCCTTCCAAGAGACCAAGATCACCTCAAGATTTTTTTCCTGCCTTTAACCTTCCATTACAAATCATCCTTTAAGGAGTTAGACTACACAGATCAAAAGTTTATACATTTTTTTTTCAATCCAGTCTCTATTCCCACACATAAAAGCAACACCACAATCACTTAGAACTGGAATTTGTCTAAGCAGCTCGGATGATTCTCAGCTTCACACCACGATGTACCCAGGGATGAATTATCCCACATTTTCTCACATCATGTTTTATATTAAAAAGATCACATTGCTTTAGTGCTATGACAATGCATTTTCTTCTTATGGGCTTATATATACCTCTAAGTATCTGCATGGAAAAGCAGAAGGGAAAAAGAGGGAAAGCCATGTTTTCTTCAGGGTATGCTAATTCTGATGCTCTCTATTAAAATGCTGCCAGGAATAGCTTTTGGGAAAAAAAAAAACGAACAAACCAAACAAGCAACAAACCCAGCCTAAGTCCTTTCTGCAGTGTGCACAAACACATCAGGCAAGGGTTGTTAAAATGCCCAGAAAAGTGGGAATAATGACAACAGCAGCACTCACTTGGAAATCACTTCAAGCCTCCTGTAGGCACTACTGACTCAAGAGGTGTCAGGTGACACTGAAATACTCCAAGAGCCACTTTCTTCTCATCTCTCCAAACTGCTTGTTTAGCAGCACCCCAAACCTGCCCTTCTCCTGCCCCCCTCATGAACTGCTCACTGTTTGCTCCTGAGGAACACTTGTGTCCTTTCCATGAGCAAAAGCTCCCCTTGTGCCTCCACCCCACGGGAGGGAGCAGATGGGCAAACCTGGGAGGATGGGAAAGGGCAGGGTACACACAGCTGTGTGCAAAGCTGTACCTTTTTTTTTTGGGTGGAAAAAATAGTATAGGTTTCACAGGAATACTGGAAATTGATAGTCAGTGTACTTTTGAACCCTGGATTATATGACATGCATTTGAAAGGTGGTAACTCAGATCCCTGTGCCTCCATGCTCCTGGATAATGGGAATAGTAATACTTTTCAGAGTGCTTCAAGGTGATGGATCTTTGGATACTCTTCACAGATATAATTCTGTTAAAGCTCTGCAGACACATTTCTAAACAGGCAGTTGGAGAGAGTGATAGGAAAGTCAACAGCACTTTGTTATAATAAACCCTCACTTCACAATATTCCCCAGGAAAAAGAAATACATTTACAGGGGAATTATTTTTTTTACAGAATAGCAACCTCCCATGCAACAGGAGCTACAGAACCACATCAGAGAATGTAAACACAAATTTAGTGGGAACACAACACCTTCATTTACTGACTGGAGGCAGCTTCACACTGCAACCCTTGGAGGTGGATTTTAAAGTCCCAAATGGTTCAGGAGTCTTTTTTCTACAACCCAGTTCTCAGCCTGAATAAATGAATGCATCTTCTCTGACACAGAGCTGCCTTTACCTACTTGCAGCACACGAGATCCTGAACACCAAGCACTTATCTTTTATTTCTGTGATTTCACTGTCACCCAAGAACTGATTTCACCCCTTATGCTTCATTAAGATTATTCACATCTGATATTAGCTACATTCCAGTGGAGTTAATCCCAAGCTGAACATTCTCCAAATGCACTATTCCTAGAGTGATTTCAGTTATATGTCCTTAAAATATTTTTTAGTGTCACAACCTTACCTGAGTGACTGAAACAAGATTTTCATCAATGTCCAGCAATAAGTTTCCATTCTCCAGCTGTAAAGCATGATTTATGAAATGAGATGAATGATTTATGAAAATGACATGAATTTCTGAGCATGAAAATGATAACCTCCATAATTATTGACTTCAGCATTGAAATGAAAACCCTTTCCATCTTGCTGTGAGCACAGATATGAAATCAGGCAGTCAAAACAGTGAGTCTGAATGCTGCTGGGAATGTGGGGCAAACATACACTTCATTTGTGCTAAATCTTATCTTCCGGTGTATAAAACAATTTTACCACTTGTGACACACCTATGTATTTTCCTAAATATTTATTAATTCAGCAGTAAGCATATCCAGTGAGCTTTGATCCTGCTTACACTAGTGGAACTTTTCCCTGGCTTGTAAAAGAAGGGATTTAACATCCTCAGGGGAAAAAAAAAAAGACTGAGTTTCGGAGGACAAAAGCTCTAAAACCAAGTACCTTCAGAAAAAATCACACATTTCTCTAACCAGGGAAACTACAATGTCAATGCAAACATAATTTAGATAATTATTTTCTTTCCATAGCAATTCTGAAAATTACATGAGTCAATTCAAGTTATATTTAAATCTATAGCTGGTATGTATTAAATGTATGTGGTAATATACTGCCCTCACACCTGTACATATCTATCTCCATCCACATACTTAGCACATATTATCACTTCAGAATGCTAAATTTCAGGTAACATTGTAGTGTTGGAGACTTCATTTCTGCAGACACAAACAACAGCAGGCTGTTGAAAATCAAGTCTAAGATGACTGAGAAGCTTCACACAAATTACCAGGCAGTAATTCCATGTCACTCAAAATCTCTCAAACAACCTAGAATACTTTCTTCCCCTCTCATCTTATCACAGAGCTGAAGAAAAGAGGAAAAAAAGAGTGGGGAAAGGCAAAGCCAAAGTAACATTAATGTCACTGGGCACAATCAGGAACAGACACAGCCCTGTACCTTCCTGGAGCTGACCCTGCATTCTCCTAACCCCAGCTGAGGGAAGTGTGAGAAAAGCTGTGTCCATTTACTCAAAGAACTCCAGAGTCTCTGAAAATGCTCTTTAAATCAAGGAGAAGGCTTTCAGAGGGCCCAGTTTTGGCCAGCAGTTCATCACTCTGTGCTCTGACAGTGCCCTTGTTTGCCCCCCACCCTACAGCACCAGGAGCCTGGAGAGATCCTCCAGCTCTTGGCCTGTCTCCACGTGAGGATTCCTCCACAGAAGTGATGCAAAAGCTTGGTTTAATTATTCAAAAAGGTGTTGAATGTGAAACACCCCTCCAGCTCAGCCGGCCTGGAGCTCAGCAGGCCCTGGCGCAGGCCGGGGCGGAGGAAGGAGAATTAATCCTTGCATCCCAGTGACATTAAACCTGTCATGAATGCTCCATCTTCCTATACAGGCCTGTGAGACACCCTGTAAATCTTTCAAACACAAAATATGTAAATCTGGCTCCTTAAAGCAGCAGCACCACTCCAAGCCAGGAGCAGTTTTAAACCACTCCAAGCCGGTAGCAGAATTCCTCATGACACTTTTCACTATTCACTAAAAAATAGCTTATTATCCAGGAGCTGCAGAAAACTCCAGAGTGCAAAAACAATGGTAATCACAGAATATCCTGAGCTGGAAGGCACCCATTAGGATAAGGGACAAGTGAACTGCAGCTTTCATAAACCACGTAAAACTGATCCACTTCCACTCCAGTACTCCCTCTGATAAACAAGTCCTCTGAAAATTATCTTCTCTAAGCAATGCAGAAGTTCAGAATTTAAAAGGGAAATATAAAACAGGGCTCTTGTGCTCACATGAGTGTGAAGCACCTTCTTCTTTCACTCCCATACACATATCAAGACAGAATATCCAACTTCTGCTACTCAGTCTGTTTTTCACCAGCAGCAAGGGATCTACGCTGACATATGGCACGAGAAAACCTGCTTAATACTGCTGTACTTTTGCAAATGAGAAGATAAAAGTAGCATCTCACAAAACGTCGTTTTGTAATCTCAGAGAATGGCGCAAAGTTGGTGCTTAAAAGCACGAAAAAAATACATGGTAATTATCTTGTACTCTGCTACACAGCTCAGTGAGAAAAAAAAAGAGTGCGAAGGATACTAAATATAGCAAATAACCAGCAATTAGTAATTAACCTTTGAGCTGGGTATTAGCTATTCAACTCTTTTAAGGCAGCAGAGGGATTTAAACTTGGTTTTCTGCACTCAGGGTGTTATACCACACAGCCCAGTAGACAAAAGAGGAGTCACCCAACCACAGCCTCTGCATCTCCAATTCCCTTTTTCTGACATGGATTTTACATGGAAGTCTAATGACAAGTACAACAGTTGGTCAAACTAAAGATTTTCTATCTTATTTCAGCTGTACATGTAAATATTCGGCTATGACAAGTGACTTTTCTGATGGATCAAATGGTTATTGTGGCTCAGCAAAGCACCTTACACTACAACTGTTGATACTGCTACAAGCTCCATGAGCTGCAAGCAGCTTGCTAATTAACCACAACTGAGTCTAAAAAAACAATTGGAACCACAATGAAGGAGCATGTCGGCATCCTGACTAAACCCATCATCAGTCAAACCACGTCTGGTAGGTTGAGACACACAGAAAACTTCCCACAGACACTGTTTTCCTGTAAAACTAACTGCTGAATTAATGAAGTGGCATGGGACTCAACAAAGAATTGCTCAATTACTTCCCAATTAAAGAGAATACACAGAAGAACGTGTCAAGAAAAGATTGTCAATGTCTTTGCAATCTCCAGCTTCCTAAAGATCCTTAAATGCCATGAACAGCAGTTACAGACTGCTGTTACCATCCCAGATCTGCAGAGGTACAGCTGAGCATAACTTTCATTTTAAGGCTGCTGTGAACATTTCATTGTGGAATCAAGAATGATTTGGGGTGGAAGGGACCTTAAAGCTCATCCAGTTCCATCTCGTGCCATGGGCAGGGACACTTTCCACCAGACCAGGCTGCTCAGAGCCCCATCCAGCCTGGCCTTGAACACTTCCAGTGATGGGGGTAATTCCCAATGAGTGCAGGTCATGTCAGCAACATGAGCTGCCGTAAAACCACTGACAGATTTTTATCCAAAACACTGGCATTTTGGGCATCTGACACTGCACAGATTGAAAATCCAGTGCTCAGAATCCCATGGGACGTGGGAATCCTGTTTAAAGCTCCTCTTTTCAGTTTCACTGGGTAACACTGAATTAGTGATCACGACCATTCTCCTTCAGGGAGCTCTCCTGAAGCCATAAACCCAAATCCTGGGTGTGATGTACCCAATTACAGGGCAGCCTTGAGCTTCCCTGCATTCCCCAGCTGTCCAGTTCCCTTTGTTTGGTGGCTGGGAAGCCCTGGATGTGCTGGTTGCACATCCTGTTAGTCAGTCCTGCACAGCTGAAGAATTGGGACTGCTGGATGTAAATGACATCCCAGATTATCGAGGCGTGTGGAGGGAATTGAATTGCTCCACTGCTGCTCGATAGCTTCCTTTAAATTAAGGAACTCTTCATATGATCAAAACAGACGCTTACTCATTTGTTTATTTTCTCTTCATTTGCAGGGAACTTAATTCTGAATTCCCTGTGTACTTGGGGTATTTACTCTTACAGGAAATGGTATTTACAATGCTTCAATTACCACTTTTCTCTGACAGATTCTAATAAATCAAGAGTCCACCAGAGTGATGCCAGCTTGGAGCCAGGCCCACACTGCTCCCAGGCCACAAATTCCCAAGATAATGAAACTTCCCAGGCACAGAGGGTGCTGGTGCAGAGCTCTCAGATACATGGTCAGGACAGGGAAAGACGAGCCCTTTAACGTCAGGATCACAGCCTGGGAACAAGGGGTGGCTTCCTTTAACTGCAGGTGGCAGACACAAGAGATGATGAGAATCCAGACTTCCATGTGGGAGCCAAACTCCACTCCTGTACTGAGACTGAATGCCTGCAGGGAATAACTTAACAGTGGAAGGGAATAAGGCACAACCTCATATTTATTATCTGAAATTCTTGCAAGGCACTGTTTGACAGGTGTATCTACTGCTTTTCAAAACAACAGGTGACTGGAACTCTAACCAAACTTCAGAAACAAGTTATTTCTACCTTCAGTACTAAATACCTCGTCATCGTGGTATTTGCCCAACTTGGAAATCCCATGGGTTTCAGCAGGCAAAAAAGCCAAGACCTGTGTACTTCTGTACCTAATAATGTAGGGTAGGCACTGAATCCATCAGCAAAAAATTAAACCCCTAATTGTGCAAATGATGTAATTCAAGGCATAAAGTCATGCAGACCAGGTAAAGCTGTAAACTTCTTAGAAAGCAGGTTGCAAATAAACGTTTTAGCAAATTACTCTGAGCTGTAAGGCTCTGAACAAATCCAAAAGTAGTGAATCAACACAAGGTGCAGCTGTCAATTTAATGTATCAGCTTCTATCAGAAAAAATCTGCATGGGTCATATTAAATAAAAGACAAAAAATTCACTGTATGTGACAGAACTTTGTGCCACAATCAATGATATTCATCTATGGTTCAACTACACTCTTTTCCCCACTTAGGTGAATATTAAAAGGTGCAGAATACGACCTAAAAAAAATGCCCAGGCACCCAAGGAAGTTTAGGAATGCAAATACTCATGTAACCCAACAGGTTGCCTAACAGAGAGGAGGCCACTGAAATGTTTACCACTAAATGACACTGCCCAAGTTCTGGATTAAAAACACAAATCTAAACTGCCACACACATGGCAGCAACCATGTGCCCCACATCCACCAAGAAAACTGTGTCACCAAGGCAAAGCCTAGATTTTTTTTTTATTTTTTTTTGTTTTGTTCTTTCTTCTTGCTGCTTGAAGAGCACAGAGAGAAAACATTTACAAACTGATCAAGGGCAGCACTGCTGGATTACAGCTTCCCCACTCTATGTGATTATGTCCCAAAATCCTCAAGGATTGCACCAGGAAGTGAGTTCAAAGCTTTGATAGCATGTAATCATTCTGCTGGTGGAGCAGGGTTTAGGATCACATTGGGAGAATGGCATTACCCATGCAGGATGGAAAACCTGCTAGCAGGACAAACTCCTACAGATTAAAATCAGCTCAAGATGCAGCCCACAATATCCATATGGCGTAAAACAACAATTAAACTGGGACATTTTATTCCTATCTGTGAAACAGCATTCCTCCACTGTTAAAACCTGCTATTTGACATGCCAGAAATCAGGGATGGTCTGAAACATGAAGTTTACATGGGCAGATTTTCAATGCTCAGAAACTATCCAGATTATCTTTATCTCTACTTGTTTATACATTAACAATGGATTAATTCTACCATCCAACCCCCCCTCTATTGCTGGAAATCAGACTCTGAATTCAGGCTAGCAGCTTTCTGAATTGTCTTGCTCTATCTTATCTATTTTGCAGTGCAAAATCAATTTTTCAAGATTTGGTTAAAATGCCTTTAACTTTGAGCTTGAGTGTTAAATTTCCACATTGTAACTTAGCACACATGAGGGAACTTCATCACTTTATGTTCATGATGCTATAAACTGGGAAGATTAGGGAAGAGGACCTGGCTTCTGCTTCCTGTGCCATTGAAGTTTTTATTAAGGAACAAACCAGAAATATCCCAGAAAAGATAGCTCAAAAGAAACCACCCAAACAAACAAAACCACCCAAACCCAGCTGGATGGGGCATGGAGCAACCTGGTGTAGAGAAAGGTGTCCCTGCCCATGGCAGGGGGCTGAAACAGAACATCTTCAAGGTCCCTTCCAATCCAAATAATTTTATGATTTCCATTCTATGATTCTGTCTAAAAAACAAAGGCCCACCAAAATATCAACCCAGGCTACAAGACATTGTCCCAACAAACGAATATATCTTCCAATATATTTTGCAACAAGTATCTGTACCTGTTAAAAATGCACGTCCCACGCTGCACTATTAAACCTCTTACATGGGGTTTAATTGAGTGTGACTAAGTCAGGACATTTGAACACAGGTGTCTCTTTCAGCAAATGTAAATAAAACTGGACAGTTTTCCCAGCACAGATGGCCAGAGACCAGGACTGCGCACTCCCTTTCTCCTCATGTCTGAGAATTTGATCCTGGAAGTCTGACTGTGGAGGCTGAAGTCAACACCAGCCTGCAAGTTGTTTCTGCAAAGCCACTGATGCTTCTCCAATTCCCTTTTTCTGACACTTTGGGATCAGACATGGAAATGGCACTGCAATCCCAGCCAGAATCAAAGCTGAGCTTTCCCAAACACATCAGAACCACCAGGCAGATCCTGTGGCTTCTAAACCTAAGTGTGCTCAGGTCCAGCTTCATCTGCTCCTCCCACACTGTGTCCTAAGACAGTGAAATTTCTCCCTGCCTGTTCCAGCCTGGTTTGATATTCCCCACGTAGCTGGCACCAGCCAAAAGCCTGCCTGCATTGTAAGGCACCAGCCCTGATGCCTTGGATCTTTATACAGCAGTGAGATGAGCTGTTTGAAAGCCTTCATGAAACTGTTAAGCAGATAGTTTAGACATTTTGATGAGGAGAGAAGGTTTTATTGTGATGTGACTGACAGCTTCTGTGAAGGGTATTTACAGTCTGACTCTTATTACTAAAAACACCGTGACAGGTAGAACTTGATGTGGATGTTTAATGGGGAGACTAAGGGAAATTATGACAAAAAGAGCTCATTAAACATTTCCCTTTTTTAGAACAGCTAATTTCACACACAGAACTAGAATTCCTAAGTGGAGCATGCACCACTTAACAGAAGATTTTAGGGTAAGCCTTCTTTCTTTGTCTTGATGTCTACTCTCAGTGAATGGGGAATAGGAGAATTGATCTAAGGACAGAGCAGAGAGAAAGAAAGAACTAATTCAAGAAGTGTGAGTTAATAAAGAGGAAGGGAGAGGTACTGAGAGGGAAGAGAATTCCAGGGGAAGTGTGTGTCTGGAGCTCAGCTGCACACCCAGCAGAGGAAAACCACAGGAGAGCAGGATTGCTGGGAAGGGATGCAGCAGAGAGATGGAGAAATACAAGAATTACATTGAGTAAGCAATCTTTTCATCCCAATGTCAGAGAAGTGACTTGGCAAGCAGCCACTGCTGATAATTGAGTTCAGTGGGTCTGTTCCAGCTCGGGATGTGAGGCTCGTTCCTTTCCGCCTCATTTGCTCCGTATTTACATTATTTGGTATCAGAGATCATGAGGAGCCAGGCTATAAAGCACTTTGACACCTGCTGACAAACGGCCTCACACAATGGCACAGCACTGGTAAGTACATGAATACTCAGTTTTGAACTCTCCTGCTCCTCCCTGGCACCACCAGGGAGATGCTTCACACCTCCAGCCTCAGTGGGATCCTGCACCCATGGAGAAATATTTGCCCAAATGGTTCTGGCGCTTTAGGAAGCACCAGATTGCTTCCTACAATCTTACTGAAAATCACTGAATTACACTGCCCAGTTTCAAAGCAGCCTCTGAAATGGGGATTCAAGCCTTCACACTGTGGTGGATCTCACCCCACCTCAGCCAACCTTTTAGAAACCATCATACCTGCAAGGTCATTAAAAATTCATCTGCAGCCACAGAAGAACCACATGCAGATGTACATTTATTTCCATCTGAGAGGGAAATGTCATGCAGACAGGAGTAATTCCACAGAGTCAGAGAATCACTGAATGGTTTGGGTTGGAAGGGATCTTAAAGATCATTTCATTCTAACCCCCTGCCATGGGCAGGGAGTTCTCCCACCGGAGCTGGTTGTTTCAAGGCCAATTCAACCTGAAGAAGTGGCCAATTCTCTCCACTGGCTACACAGAGACAAGACTGGAAGGCACCTGGATAACCACTTCAATATCCCTCACTTTTGTGTTCAGAGACCAAATCTGCCTGGGAACACACCACAGGAAAACAATCCCAAGATGGAAACTCCATCTCTGTCCAGGGACTGTGGGTAATTCAGCCTGAATTCACCCAAAACTTGTTGCATTGTTATTAAGAGCTGAATGTATTACCAGCAGAGAGAATTCGTGGTGCCTGAAATCTATCAGGAGCCACAAAAAAGTTTCTCACTTCATTCATTCATTATGAAACTACTGAAAGCAAGACCTCCTAATGAAGGAAGTGTCCTTACGTGTTTAAACCAGGTACATGAGCTTGATTATTCGCCCTCAGATTGAATTTTAGAGGTTTATATAATAATGACAGCTATAAATTGAAAACAAAATTATGGCAAGTGTCTCAATGACAGAGAGTCTCACATGTGGAAGGGTGAGTAATAAATCAGATGGGCAGTGGAATATTAAATTGCTAATTTTAAGAGCTATTGCTCTTTTTTTTTTCTTTTAATACATACTAATATAAAAAGGTGAAACAGGATCTCAGCTACTTCTTTCTTCCTCTTCTCCTTTTCTTCATTAATTAATGTACAGAAGTTGATTAGAGAAAAAGCTTTAATCCCGTTAAGTTTAACCATGAACTAGTAAGAAAAAAGCAAAAAAAGGTGCAACCAGCTTCACAGAGATGGTAGATTCAATGTATTTGATGATTACAGAGTAGGTTCCCTGAGTCCTGTATCTCACATCTGCTATTTACAGGACAGAGTAGTACCACAGTGTCTACAGACAGGACTGCAAGCACTGCACACCCAGGCACACTGCAACGACCTAAATTACACACTGTACCCTGAGTGAAATTACAGCATCACTGAAGGGATAATTAAAGAGCCAGAGGAAAAGCACAGCAGAAAAAATTGTAACACTGAACTGTAAGAAAAACTACATGAAAAGTAAGTGAAAAATCAACAGCTACTCCATGCCCACAAATACCTCAATCAGGGATGAATGTGAGTTATTTCACCAGAGTTCTGCAGGCAACATGAAGATGCCTCCCTGCTCCTACTGGCTCACCATGAAATATTTCTGGCAGGGTTTGTTTGTTTGTGCAAAGCCCAGACGTGTCACAGTCCAGGTCCCCATCCAGCCCCTTCACAGCATTTTTCTTTTTTTATTTCACATCTTGGTTGGCCCAAGCTGTGGAAGTCACCACATCCTAGGGTAAAAAAGTCTCCTTCCCTTGAACACAGGCATCTTCCCCATGCTTACACTACACTGAAATTCCTGACCCTTTCCTTGGTTTTTCTCCACTCCCATGCAGATCCTCAGAAATACTAATTTTTTGTGTGACCAAAGCAATCCAACAATTTCTTGAGGCATTTATAGCACAAATTTATATTGAACAGCATAACCCACCCTTCAGCAAATGCACACCTTGTTCTAAGGCATCCATCATTTCTCTCAATCACTTGTTACCACTCCTGATATATTTTGGGAATAAAAGCTTCACCTTTTCAAAATGCTAATACACAGAATGAGAATGGTGTTTTTTGGTTACAACAGCATATTACCTGTATTTTTTAATACTTTCCTGCCCAGGCAAGGCACAGGACAGAAAAAATTCAGCTGAATTAAGCTTGGTTTCTTGTATACTTAGAGCACTACAGAAATAATACATATTTGGGTACCAGAGGAAGCCTTCTAAACCAAGCAGCACCTCAAGCATTAACAGGTAAAAGGCTTACTGTCAACTCCTAACCACAAATAACACATTTACAAATGGTGACTTGCCTAAAAATGAGTTAGAAAAGACAGAAAGGAGATTCAAGCAATGAATGAGATGGATTATAAGTGACATCACAATCCCAACCAACCCATAACATATTACTGACAGAAGTCACACCACAAGGAATGTATCAAATGTTGCAGACAATAATAAAAGTCACAGAAGCTAAAAAACACACTTCCTTTACTGTATATAAACAGGGAAGACACTTACACTTACAGGTTGACTTTTTGGCACATCATAAACACCTTCCTTCTTTTGGCTGGTAGGAACCTGCAACAGCAAAGGAAAACGGAGGTCACTACAAAAGCAGCTTGGATGAAAAACTGAAAAGAGCAACTGGTATTTATGCACAAGGTGTACATAAATGAGTAGTTTATTTAATACTAGTTTTTAATATTAATGAAATCGAGGATGGTTCCCTTCTTATCCAAGTAGGACCGTTAATGGAGAAAATACTGAAGAAATAAAACACCTTTCTGAATTTTTTACAGCCCAACAGTGTTCAGAAAGGAGACTTCCATTCTCAGATAATTCTGGAATGAAGTCCAGGTGTACTTGGAGCTCCTTCCTACTTAAATGGTTGTTTTTTCCTTCAACTTGGGGGTTAGAGATGTGCAGTGGAAGTTATGGTCAGGTGAGTTCATCACCTCCCCAGATGAAGAGACACAGAGTAGAGTTACCAAGCTGAGGGCAAGAGAAAATTTACCTTGTGTCAGATTTCTTCCTCACAATTCATTTAATCATCTAAAAAGAGTCCTAATACTGCAGTGACGGGGCCTTGTGGCTGCTCTAGGAAATATCTGGTTATAATGCTGCAATTTTCCTAAGGAATTAAGGCCTCTTGAAGCCTGACATAGGAGAGATGGGCAGGGGACAGAGCATTAAATTTTGTATGAGCCTTTAGTTGAGCCAGCAGTCATGATTTATACCCAGGGGATTTATAACCTGCTCATGCAGACTCAGCTGCTTTGTAGTACTGGGCTGGGCTTGCCCAAGGACCACTTGTTTGCATATTTAAGACTGGTGATAGAATTTCTTTTCCTCCCTAGAAGCACTGAGGGTCCATTGCAAATGACAAAAGCAAGAAGAACAGCAACCTGTTCTAATCAGTGGTGCTCTTCCAACAAACAAGGCATTCAGAGTACAAAAGCTGCATTTCAGACAGCAATGAAACCTCCCAGGTCAAGGAGATGATATTGCAAATATGATAAAATTATGACCTTTTTGTTTTCTAAGAAAATAAGTATCTTAAGGTTCTGATATTAAACTTGGACTGGTCTAGAGGAAGTGCAAGAAATGTTACTTATTCATTGAGAAATGCTATCATTTCTTATTCTGTATAATATTCTGTATAAAAACCTCTCTGAACCGTTCTCCCTTCTGTTCTCTCACCCCATCACAGCCTTCACAAGAAACTGTGTGTCTTCAACTTGGTGCACATTGAAAAGTTTGTCAAGAACTCTCAAAGAAACTGAATGAACTTTGTGGAAGATCTCTTCTATTCCTACCCTTGGTTTTCTCTGGCCACTTCCACTAAAGCCAGTATCACATCAGATATGTGAAACTGGCAAAAATTCAGTGCCATGGCAGTAACAGTCTGGAAAGAGAGAGCTGTAGGTGACAGTGTGAGAGCAGGAACCAGGAATGGTCAATTTAGAAAGCCACTGGAAAGCTGAGCCTTCACAAAAGGAGGGAAAAAATGGAAAGATAAACTGTTTCTAAACTTTTATCAGGGCGCATTTTTTTCTATTTTCTTGGAAATGTTTCCCTTTCAGCCATTCTCCTCTTCCTCCTTCCAACCTTGCTGTGAAGCCATCCCAATCTGCACCTACATCCAGAGCTGACTGTGGACTGAGCATTACCCTGCACCATCAATCCCCCTTTTCCTACGCCAATTTATACACAGAGAAGAGCTCCTTGCATCTCATTTGAAAAGAGAGAAACTTTCCTGAAAGCCATTTCTCCCTCCCAACTCGGTGCTGCCTGACCTGCTGTCTTTTCTTGATGTGCACCACCACATTTGTTTGCATCTCTGCTTACACTGGGGGGGGCCTGCAAGGAATTGCTGCTTTTCCTTTGATTAGCAGTACCAGTAAGTGGTACCAGCACAACTTCTGCTGTCAGCTCTGTCTCTGTGACAGGCTGTGAACCATCTGGATGTCTCTGCATCTTGCAGCAATAAAAGCATCACAGTTCAGAACCCCCCATCTCAGATTGTCAGCTCCTCACAGAGCAGAACTTGTCTCTCTCCACAGAGACCACACAAACACCAAACAACCTCCCAAAATCCCATCTCCACCTCACCAGAACACCAGGCAGCAGAGGAGATGCTATTAAGCAATCTGAGGGTAGGTACATGCTCAGTGATTGAGTCCTTGCCTAACAAATTACAGCAACTTACACAGATAATACTAAAAGAGCAGACACAGATAGTCTTTGGGGTAATGTATCAAAGAAAGGTGACAGACAGAGAAAGAATGCTTAAAGAGAAAGTTGTGACCTCTATTATGCTAAAAAGAAATAGAAATTGTCACTTTCTGCACATATCGTTCATCTGCAATTCCCCATGGGGTGGGAATCTCTTCCACCAAGGGAGAAGTGAATTTGTTGCACACCAGCAAACGAAAAACTAAAGCAGCACCAGAGCAGCAGAAAGGTTTGGTGAGGCTGATGCAAGGCTCTGTGAGGTTATTGAGCAGATAAATGTTTAGCAATGTCTGGTATGGGGAAGGCTTTGTAGTAAATAACAGAAGCTGCCACAAATATGCATCCAATAAAAAAAAAATACAAACAGAACACCAACCAATCAACCAAAAGAACCAAAAAAATATAAAAGAGAATTTTTTCAGATTTTGTTTTTAACAGCAGCCTGATGGTTCTGAGATTACCAAGATCTTGTAAGAGAAACTATTTTGTCAGTGATCTGAGTACAAAATCTGAGGTGGAGACCCAGATTTGTGGAAATCCATGGGAGCTGGGAAGTTCCTGGCTATGGGTCAGCTGCAGGGACTGCAGCTGGGACACCTCAGCATCCAACAATTACAGAGAGACCACAAAATGACTCCTAACTCCCCAGTTCAGCATCTGCTGTACTCAGATAGCGCCTGTAGCACACAGACAGGACAATTGTAGATATCCAGAGTATGGCACATTAATCACAGGTGTTTTCTGTGACCACTGTTGAGGAAACACTTCATCACATCCAGATGCTGTCAAATGAAGCCCTGAGAAATTCTCTGGTGACTCAGAGGACAGGAACAGCAGCACCTTGACGTGAAGCAAGGCCTCACTACCTGCTTTTCACCTTCTGTTTCCATCTTATGGAAGAGAAACTGCCCAAGGTGCTCAGTTCTCTGGGCCATTCCTCAGAACACAGTTCCAATTTCTTCCCTACCCACCAAAGTTTGCTGGAAATCTGCGAACCCTGGGAGCAACAGCCCCATTTTGCTTCTTTCCACCAGCAACTCTCTGAAGTGTCACTAAAAGCTCCACGCTTTGATGAACAACAATCACCTTTTTTTTTCCTCGAATCTAGTTCTCATGGGATTCTTGTTTCTAGCACAAACCTGACAACTAGAGTAGCAATTTTTTAACATTTGCTGAGAATAGTCAAACTTTCAACACTGAAAATGTTCAGCCTTAGGCAGACTCTCACCTTGAGAGCTTTGCATGTCTTGGTCTGGAGATGCAAAAAGCTGCATTTTTGAGTGTGTGTGGTGAGGGTGCCAGGGGAGCAGCAGGGAGAGATTAAATGAATCTCAAATTAATGACCTTCTGATGGCATCTATAAGATGTCATTTTCTAATGTTTAACTTGCATTTCCCTTTTCTACTCAGCTCCTTTTTATTTTAGCTTACAGCTACACTAGCCTTTCATTTTTTTCTATCATCTTCCTACATTTTCTCTCTACTTAATGCTTTTCCTTTCTTTTCATTTTTGTTCTATCCTTGGTCCTGCCTACCTTACAATATTTTCCTATAAGCAGATCAGCCTCTAGTCCAGCTGGATGAAATGCTTAATCACTGCTTGGAACTCCTTCCCCTCCACGCAGAACGATTTTCTCGAATCACAGTTTTCTCACAGCGCACAAAGATCTCTGTCTATCCTCAGATTTGCCTCTAGTATGTGATACAAAATGAATTACATTATATTTTAATAAACCTCATACTGATCCCTTGAGGATAAACTGAACGACAAAAGATTATTTTATATTGCTTTCAATGCAGTTTTTTGTCAGGGTGAAGAATGTGAGCTTGGGCTTTAACATAACATATGCACTCTGAAAATAGTTTCCCTGGTCTGGGGGGATATCCCTTGAGAGCTTTGAGGTTTTGCTCAGTTATTTCATTGGTTAGACAGAAACAAGAGCAGCACCACTGAAATTTCTAGGAATTGCTTGGATGGTCTGCCAACAAAACATCTACAGCATATTTCTCAGAATAGGTGCAAAAAAATTTTCAAAAAATTAACAGGAAAAAAAAAAAGAGAGAATCTTCATTTATCACCTCATATGGTGCACTCAAAAGTTAGTGAGTTGACAAAGTTAATATAAATTTGCAGAAGCCGGTATGACAAACAACAGAAAAATCACATTGTGACTGGGCAGATAATGTCACCAGAATGAAATGCCAAGACGTTTTTGGTGATGGATGGAAACTAAAAGCGAGCTATGTATGAAATGCACTTTCATCAAACGCTTGGGGTCGTTGCGATGGGAACAGCGAGGGGAGAGGTTCTATACCTGATAAATGTTTTCCTCCGTTTCAGGCTCACGGATGGGCTCGTGTCCAGCCTCAAACACAATGTACTATGGCACCAGCGCCAGAGAGGGACAGTCAGAGATGAAACAGAAGGGAAAAAGGCCGTTTGGAATTCCACGTCAAAACAAAGGCAGGCATTAAAGAAACAACTTCAAAGCACAGGCTGGCAGCAGGACAACCGGTTTGTTGTTGGGAAGCACCAGGAAAGGTTGTTTCATATTTCATTAACTGGCAATGAACAGGCCTAAATCTCCTCTTAATGATCATTAGAGCAACTCCCTAATTCTTCCTCGCCAGGGACACTGCCTGTGGCTCAATATTAATTTTCTGAAGGCAACATGAATTTTGCCTCTTCTACATAATGGCAATTATTTCCACATATATTTATTATCTACGAATAAAAGTGTTAAATCCAAGCTGGGAGAACGGGCTGCTGTGCGTGGAACAGGCCACACGGCAAAAGGCTGTCACAACACTTTTTCATTTTCAGGTTCTTGCTTTATTGTGAAGAGTACAGAACAAAACTCCTGACATTATAATAGCTGAACAGTAATTTAGGCCATCCTGACTCTTATCATCTTTCTTGCTGCACCTTAGGCACTGTTCAATATTCACTAATGGCTGAATTGGTTCCTTTCAGCATGACTCCCACTGATATGCCTAAGTGGAAGAACACAAAATCCCCAGGAAAAAAAAGCAAACTATCACATACTCTGTTTCAGTACAAAAACACGAGAATGAAATTACATCTTTTTCTTCTTCACACTCAGCAGGGTATTGGACATGAATATATTGACACATTTCTGATAATCATCTTTGCTCCCAGACATTTTTCTTGGATGAAAAGCAAGACTTAAATTTCAGATCTATTATTAAATCATAGCTCAAACGCCAACAAGGGAGTGTGTTACATCAATGCTACTGTTGGGCTTTTTTTTTCAAATATTCACCCTCTGCATTAAATTCTGACTCCACAGAAAACAAAAACAAAATGTCAACTTATTACTACGAGAACAAGATGTCACTTTCCCTAATTCTCAGAGTAGCTCCCTTTTCAGTTGAGAGTTTTTTATTAAAAAATGATGACAAATTTCATTTTGAAACCTAAAATCTGGATACACAAGCCACATTTTAAGTAGCATTTATGACATATTTCATCTAATATTTCTATACTCTGACTGAAATATTCCATTCTGTACAGACATATATTGTGCTATTACTTACAGCTTAATCTCTAAACATGCTACTTTCTGTGTAGGTTTTAAAGGTTTCTCACAAGACACCTCTCAGTAAATTTCAAAACACCTTGTTCAAGGTTTTGGCTGTGTTTGAAGATAACATGTATCTAGTCATTTCTGAAACTCCAAGGCCATACAGCTTCAGAAATTACCTGGTATACAGGATCTTCTACATCTTCTTCCAAAATTGTCTACAGCAAAGTAAGAGGACAGGCAGTAAAAGCAAAGAACATAAACAGCAGAGGTAAAAGAACTGTATTCAGAAATTAAAGGACAGCAAAGGAATAAGCAAAATGGGCAGGTAAGTTTATAGTTTTCTTTCTTTAGGATACAGATAAAGTCACATTATGGTACAAAGTAACTTTATTCAAATTCCATCCGAGTTTAACAATCTGCACCTTGTTTGCCTGGATTCAAATACACACATTCAGAAGTATACTGAATCTCCCCTGAAGTATGAGACACTTCAATCCTGACTCACAACGCTTAAAACCCGACTTACAACACTTAAAACCTGACTTACAACACTGATCCTTCATTCAGGTTTTCCTTCTGAATTAGAAGAAACACTAACAGGAAATGAGGGGATCATTTCCAGCTGCTAACCAGGTTCACCACACCCCAGTTTTCAGCTCAGTTTAATCCTAGGCTGGGCTCAGGCTGGCTGCTGGGCTCACACTGGTCCTTTGGAAGCCAGCACTGCTCAAACCCACTGCTGTCAGAAGTGCTGAGGATGCTCAGAGCCTCTCTGGAGCAACTTGGGGGGCAAACTCCAAACCCAAACTTTTCGTGGCAGTAGTCTAAGCTTATTGGTGTACCTGGTATACCGCCTGCTCACACTGTTTGTCCTTTTGTGCCTTTTTTTCCATTTCTTCCCTTTGTTTCAGTTCGTAGATGAGCTGAAACAGGTCTCTCAAGTCCAGGATTACAGGTTCAGCCTATGGAAGCAAAAACAGGGTGGAGAATTTCTGTAGGGGAAAATAAACACCTCTTTACCCCATCCTGCTGACAGAGCAGTTGGAGCACCTCCACAATTAAACTTCATATAGAATTAATTTCTATCTCAGCACCCAGGCCTGGGTTAATTCCTACTGAACCAACTATGCTTGAAAATTAATGATAATTATAGTTATGAATATAAAAAGCATTATGAATATAAAAGGCACATGGATGAATGTAAGGGCATATTTATTAGTGCTTTCTCATGCACTGGAATTACAGTAGACTACACACAATGTGTGTTTCTATGAGTATGGGAACATAAGCAAATTTATCTTCATCCAGTCTAGCTTAGCTAGAAAGGTAAACAATAACTAATGATAACAAAACACATCATAAAAAATTTGGAACAATGAAACACATTCCCTTTTGCCCAAGCTGCTTCCATTAATTTCCTATTTAAGACCTACACAGACACTTGTGACCAGTTCAGCACAATCATAAACAACACAAGACTGGCCTCTTGAACAGCTTCTTTCAAAGGGCTTTTCAGCTGAGTTACATGGCAGGAAATGACAGTGATTTGATACTTACTGCCTGGGCTGTTTTTATTGCCACAAATCTATGATTTCCCTCCTTTCCACACACATATCCAAACGCTCGGTGGTCTGTGATATCCTTTGCAATGTAGGAAATTTCATGAACTGCGTGGTGATGCTGGAGTAGCTAAAAAAAAAAAAAACAACAAAACAAAACAAACAACAGTAGAGAATATCCATCAGAATGTTTGATTGAAAAGCAGTATAATTTCTCCTTCACCACTTTATCTGGATCCCAACACATTCTGATATGAAAACCAATTAAAATCTGAACTCTTTAAGGTTCTTTTTTTCTCAAAATGTAACCAAACTTGACTTGCTTTACTAAGTTTACTAAAGGTTTCCACTGAAGATTTTTCTTGGTGTCTTTAAAAGAAATATAATTAAACAGAATATGTATTCCTAGCTACTACCTACACAGCATCCCAGGCACAGAATCAGTATTTCTAGGTACATAAATAAGCAGGGGCTGCAGAAACCTGGAGTTTCACACAGGGTGACTCCTAGGCCATCTGCAGAGCTACAGCTGACATCTCCAATACCTCTAGGAATCAGACCTGCCTTATCTCCACAAAAATCAGCATCAGCCATTGCGAGAGATTTCACTTCAAGCAGTAATGCAGCTCCAAATATTTATTTTCCTCAGAAAATGAATGTAAATGTAATTATTCAACTGCAAATCAATGCTGAATGCAAAAGTCCAGATTTTACTTAAAATCCCACTTTGATGATTTGTAATAGTAAAAAGACTTAATTTTAACTGTGTGAGCAAAACTCTGCCCAGAGTCAGGACATGAATCTGAGGCTCGTAAAAGCATCTCTTGTACTGCCAGAATCTTTCTCACATTGGACTAAACAGTATTTTATTATCAAAGTAATAGAGAAGTGTTTCCACTTAAAAAAATGTCCTCGGAAAGCTTATCTAAAACAATCTGTTAGTTTCAATTTCTACCTTCTGATACATTGACCTGTTCTCATATCATCTAGGGATAATGCTATTTCTGAGAGCAGGCAAAACCTCACAGAGAATTCTTTGGAGGTCCAGATTCCTGCTGGCTTTGAGAAAAGCACATTTTGAAAACCAGCATGGTATCCAGGCAATCTCTAAACAACCAGTTATTTTTAGAGTTAAAAAAAAAAAACAAACAAGTAAAAGTTTCAAAATTCCGAAGCAGGGATGTCTGTGTGCATGGCAGGGAAAAGGCTGAGGGCGCGCAGGGCGAGTGACGGGACTTCGGTAGGGCAGGGAGCGGGATCTGAAAGGAGAGGCAGCCTGCAAGAGATGGATGGCTCCATAGAAAACAAAAGACTGGACATGTTTCATTTTCATTTCACAGTAAATGGCTCTTAATGTCCCCATATCAAGATTGCTTGCTCGTGGCAGAGTGAAGTGTTGCCAGTGACTGCAGGCAGAACGTGGCGCAGCCGAAGGTGCACTTCAGACTCTCCCGACGTGTTGAGCGTTTAAAATTAATGGTGGGATCTTACTTAGATAATACAGGGATATTGATTTATTAGGTTTTTTTGAAAACTAAGTTACATGCTATCTGTTATGATGAAATGAAATGTTCCCATCTCTCTATTCTGCATATGACAGGGAACGTTATCTCTGGCTCCTATTAAATCAAAGTTCTCTGACATTGCTTTATTGATTGCCAGGCAGCGTTTTGCACTGAAATTAAAGTGTGATCAGATGCCTTCCTCATGGAATTAAATCTGAAAACTGTTCTGCCATGGAAGAGTATCACCCACAAGGTAAGAGAGCAGATGGAGATGCTCCAATATATTTGGGAATCCACATTCACTGTTATAAAATCGTTACATTTCCCACAGTTACAATATTTTACACACTGTATCAATAGAAACAGAAATTAAGGAAAGGTGACTGCAATAATCCTTTTATGTATTTTGCTGGACAGAGTGTTTAGGGAGAGCTTTTCACTTCTTTGAGGGACACCGAGCTAGAACACATGAAATGCAATGTTGCACACACACATCTGTACCCCAATGTAGATATAAACACATCTGCACTTTCACAGCCCTCCGTTCACCTCATGTGTCCTTTCTACATATTCCAATGCTCCATTCTAAGCATTATTTACTGACTGTCTGCCTTTTTGCTCCTGCACAGCAGAAATGGGGCTTCTGTTGCAGTCAGAAGAGGTTCCTCACCATAAAATGCAAGATCAGAACCCTGCGTCTAGGGTTCACAAGCACTAGATATATATATATTAGTAGTATATAAAATAATTATTACTAATAAAGTACATAAAATGTTTATAGTATAGTATATAAAATAATTATTTCTCAACTCAGGGAACTTCTGACACCCTGTATGCCAATGCTGATGGATTCCATCACACACTATTTGAAGTTTTTACTCTATCTGTGCTGAGAGCTGCTACAAACCATTTACTAATCCTTGAGTGAGGTACAAAATTGTTTTGGAGCACCGCAGCACGACAGAACAAATTATAGAGAAGACTTAATTTGTATTATGGTTTAACACAGTCAATTACATATTGCAGAGATTAGAAAGTAATTTAACATTTAAGTTTCTGTTGTTAGCAAAATCCACAGCCTCCAAATTATTTTATGTCTCCTGTGACTTTAGTCACTATTGCAAATGTTGGAGATTTTAAATGGAAGCACAGATAAAGTCTCAAACAGCGTAACAAGACATTCTTGTGATGCATGAGTTCTTTTTTTAGGCTAAACATAATGGCATTATTATATTTTATTCATACACTAAGAAGTTTTTGCCTGGTGTTAAACTCAAAAGTCCAAAATATCCATCTGCACCAAGCCTGCTGCCTTTTCTCTTCCCCTTAAGTTTACTCTGGTCTCTCCCACCAGCCATTGTTTCCTCTCTTTTTCTCCATTCCATCCCCTGCTTCTCCTCTTCCCCCAGGTCACTCCCTGTACATCACACTGAATTGATTTAGCTGCCTCTGAGATCTGTAGCATTTCTAATTTCCCTCAGGCTGCTTGGCACCTATCATAAATTTTTTCACCCCTTATCCTCATCTTGCCCCTTTATTTCCATGCTCTAGCCTCCAGTGCCACTAAATCAATTAAGTCAATCAATTAAGTACTTGGAGGGTCCAGCAATCATGTCAAAAATGTGAGTTAGATGGCATGAGAAAGTCAGTGCTTTACTATCGCTATTTCTCTTTTAATGAGGTTGTCTATTTAGTGGAGCCTGGGGCACAGTGTTAAGAGCCACAACAAAAAAAAGAAATACCCTGCAAGCTGCAAATCCTCCTGGAAAAGCTGCCCCACTGAAAGCAGGAGGCTTGTTCCACACAGTGTTAGCTGCACCAGGACAAGTCTCACAGGGATCTGGGCTGCACAGCCTCTCACCTCGAGTAACTGCACGCTGAGCCTGGTTTCAGAGAGGTGGGATCAACTTGGAGCTCCACTGGGGATGCTGGGATGGGGGATACAGATGGACCAAGCCTATTCCTGCCTGCTCATACTGGAATAAAATATTTGCCTGTATAACCTCCCTAAACACCTCAGTTACCCACCAAACTGCAAAATCCTTAATGGAGTCATAACAAAGTAACTTCATGGATCATAGTTTCAGCCATGCTGCAAGTCTCCTGCATTAAACTGGGGCTGCTCAGCAGCACATAAGGAAACCAGGCCCTGTCTGTTTAGGAAGACCTTTTTTTAATGGGAAAAAAACACAGAAATTGAACCTAACATGGAATAGGAATGGTAAAGCCTTACCAAGAAGCTCAGCAAGCCCAAAGTGTGACAGGACATCGACCATTACTTACTGCAACACATCCAGTGGAAACAGTGAATTGCAAAACACATGAGTGGCTCTGAGATTAATTTTATTTCCCTGCTGCAAGAAAACACTGGGTGGCACAGATGGTTCTCCTTCACTGCACCCAGGAGGCTGCTGTGTTCTTTAACAGGGCTCAACATGCAGCACCTGGTCCAATGCTCTCGACAGCCATTTCCTTACAAATCCTGTTTGGTTTAGCTGATATTTGCAGGGATCATGGGGACAACAATGCTCCACAAGCACTTCCTTATTTGCTGTGTTTGTGCTGCAATGCTTCTCTGCTGTTCCCTTAAAATGCACTCAGCAGAGGAGGAGTGGAGTTGCTCTTCCCCATCATAAACACCCCACAGCCCTACAGGTGCCCCAGGCAACAGGGTTGGAATGAGATGATCTTTAAGGCTCCTTCCAACTCAAACTGTTCCATGACATGAAGCACCTGAATTCTCTCTGCAGATTCAAATCACAGACCAATCTAGTTTTGTAATTTCTGAAAGTTTTAAGAGATGGACAGCAGTCCCTGTATGAAGACACCTTAAAAAACACCACTCAAACCCCCAAAGCCTCTTCCTGGCATAGACTTTTCCCTGGTACCCATTAAGGTGCATGGATACCTCTCCAGTAGTTGTGAACCCTTCCACTTCCTCTCCCTGTAGAGAAAAGTGCATTTCAGTGGGACTGTGTACACACAATTTGGAGGAAAAGTCAACAGTCTCAAATGTCAGAGTGAAATGAAAACCACATCAATATATTGCATTTGCATCACAAACTTTCTCGTGCTGTTTTCTGGAACTTGGTATTTGGATGGCAGATGGGGTGGCAAGACATCAGCCTCATGAGATAAGGCAGGGGATGAGCAGATGGGGAAATGAAACAACCACTGCAAGAATTCTCAGTTTCACATGAAATAGCAGAGAGGAGAGACAGCTCAGTGTTATTTCAGAGCTACAGCTGCCAACAACTTCAAACTCCCTGCAAATTACTACTGGACACAGCACAGGGTGACTGAGAAACATCTTATTTCCAATCTGACAGCCCCTCCCTACTGTCATGAACACTTCAGTCACATGCCCATGGAGAGGGGACAAAACAAACAAAATATATGACAGATCAAAATAATCTGCCTTAAATGTGATAGTGCTTAGTGTGAGGAAACACTTGATAGCCCAAAAAAAATCTGTTATATAAACATTTACTGCAACATGTGGAAAATTTTATCAGGTTTGATCTAGGAAAGGAAGAGAGCTGTAGAGTTTAAGCTTAGTATATTATCAAAATACTGAATTCTTACAAGAAGAACAAGGAGTTTTGGAACAAAGCATCATTCCAATTCAGCTTTCAAAAAGAAATGTCACATATGAAGACCTGAAAAGCAAAAAACCACTAGAAACCTCTTGCAGTGATGGAGATTTCAGTATTGGGAGGCATTTCCCAGCACAAGACGATCAGTTTTGGTCATAAAAGAGCATAAACTGAACATAAAACCATGGAGTGGGGGTTGAACCCTCCCCCCTGAAGGAAACTGAAAATGAACACTCCAGTCCTGAATCTGTTTCAGCCAGAGCCACTCATGGAATGTAGGCTGAACAACAGATTATGGACTTCCCTTCTGCAAAAATACCCACCCCAAGAATAGGAGCAGAAAAGGAAAATGTAACCTCTGGAGTGTTCTCCAAGACTGCAGGGCTCTCTCAGATGGCAGCCTGTAAGCGTGGCTTCACAATGAGAAGAAAATAAATCTGTCTAATCCCCGTGCTTCCTCCACACACACTGATTTTGCAGACAATAACCTGAAGAAAGACTTTTCCAAGTGCCAGCTACTAAAAGGCATCTCAGCGCAAAAGCTCTGCAATAAAAACACTTGGCACACAAAGCTCACTTTGAGATTATATGCAGATCAAAGCTTGGTCTGTGTAGCACAAAGGGGCACATGAAATATGGTGCTGATAAAGAGAAGAATCAAAACAGATTTAGCCCCAGCTCCTGCAGACTCAGTCCCTCCAGGGGGGCAGCAGTCTGGCTGTGACACAGCACAGCACCCAGAGAAGTGTAAATTTAATTTCCTTTTAATAATAAACTCCTAAGAGCCATTCTCTTCCTGCAGCCGAGGAGACTGAACCAAAAAACCCAGATTATGTGACTTCCTGAGCTTATATGGCAGCTGAGTCAGGAGGGAGCAGAGTCAGTGAGCAAGATCCTGTGTGAGGATGAGAACCTGCTCAAGTCTAGGGCTACACTAAGCTCTACCTGTACACTCCATCCTAAATAAAGGCAAGTACTTCCCAGGAGTACCCCAGGTAAGAGCCTGTTTGGTTGGACTCAGGGAAAGAGCTTAAAAGAGTACTTGGGCCACAGCTAAAATCCAAATTAATCCTCACCATTCCCTTTGCTTGATGAAAAAAGCATCCTGCTGCTGCCTTTATCTCACCTGGGGAGCAAGAGTGGGAAATTCTTAAGAGAGCAAAGGCGAGTGCCCTTGTGGATGCCTCTGTGACAGACACCCAGTGATGCTTTCAGCTGGTGTGGCCCTGTCCCCAGCCCCAGAGTCAATTAAGGCAGCAGGACGTGGCTCTGCCAGCACAGCAGCCTAATTGTGATGAATGGATCTCTGATATTGAGCTGGCTGGATGCTCCAAGAACCTAATTTGTGTAAGAGAATAGCACTAAGGTAATAAACTTCTGTCCAGCTCTCATAATTTGTAATAATGTCTGACACAGACCAGATATGAATTTAGTTATTGGTCATTGTCTTCAGAAGCAAATGCTAAGTTGCTCATGCAGAAGATCCATTTATTAGATATATGAATTTGGAAAGGGGCAAAACAAAACTGGAAGGCACATATGGCAAATTTCCCATCTCCACTTCAAAGGATTTTCATTTTTTTATTGTATCAGAAGTGAAAGTAGCTAGTTAAACCCAAAACCCTTGTCCAATTACTATGAAGCCTAAGTTACATTTTAAAATATGCACTCACAAATTTTGTTCCAGGACAAAAAAAAAAATCCTAAAGGGCAAGGAAACCTTTTCGGAGAGCTTTGGAAAGACAGATGTGCTACAGTGAAGCTGAGATGCTGGGCCTCCCATGAGTCTTGTACTATTTTCTTACTGTTCTCCATCTGACACAGCCATTGTTCCATCAGGATGGTTAAAGCAAAGGACCTGCACAGCAAGACCAAGGGCAGCAAACCTGATCCCTGATACTGGAGTGAATGGCCCTAATCAGTTCAGCAATGCAACATGCCCCAAATTCCATCTGCAAGGAGCAGCTACAGGCTGCAGTACACTGTCTTATGTTGCCATTTCACTCTTTCAGGGTGCTGTACAAGGAGAAAAACCTGCCTGTAAGTTATTATTGCAGTCCTTGGGCTGGCAGCTGCTCAGTGGTCACTGTGGGGTTCCAGGGCAGTAACATATCTGAGTGTATTCCCCCTGAGCTCCTGCCTCACCACCCTCTGCAAAATGGTCAGTGCATCAAAACAGCCATAAATATGCCAGTATTGCCCTCTACTCTCAAGCCAAAGCTTCCACACAGCTCAAGAGCAGCACCTCTGACCACACCTTGTATTTTTTCCTGATAAGACTCTGTAAGATTCATTGATTAAATCTTGGAATTTGAGGGAGCACAATATTCAGTAATGAGACATCATTAGTAATGAGAATCATTGAACCTCTCCATATTTTTGCTCTGTTCATCTTTACAGCTTGTGAATGTCCTTTGAGCAGCCTTTGCTTTTTACAAGGTTCCTTTGTTCCTTTACACCAATATTCCTCACCCTCCTGAAATGCTTTTGATTTACATGAACAGCACAAGCAATTCCTTCATACAACTCCTAGGAGATTTGGAAGTAATTTTTTTGGCTTTAGCTGTCTCAGATCTTAACTGCTTCAGATTCAGCAAGCATTACCAGCCACCCTCTTCTTGTAGTCTGTGATTTGAAAAACTCCTCAGTGAGAGGCAGTCACTGATTCTCTTGATTTCGCATGCAACCCCTATAAAGCAGAGCTTGAAAAGATCACAAAAATCACACTCAAATTTAAGTTGCACTAGATAGTCATCAAACAGAAACTTCCTTGGACCATAAATCTACTTGCACAATGTAAGAAACTTTACTGGAAAAGGGGGAAAAGGACAAGAGGGATTTATTTTATACTTATCTATCTATCTCCCAGATACTCTCCCTAATTTTAGTAAGACTTTAAGGGGGCCTGAGAGAAAGTACAGGTACAGGGAAGAACAAGAGCAGAAAAGGATCCTATGAATTCACAAGCTGTGTTTAACCAGTGTGTTATGCTCATGAGCCAGCTGAAAATGATGCAAAACAATTGAGAATTTCACATGACACAGTCTTGGTACTGTTCAAATACAGAAGTGATTCCATAACCAGAAATTAATCAAGGTACAGAAGCAAGAAGCCCTGTGTTCCACAATGATAAACTGGTTTCAGTGGCTGGTGATGGACCTGGGGTACCTGCACATCACCGTAAGATGACCCTGCAGTGATGAGCTTTACAATTCAGAAACAGCATCATCGATGACCAATCCTGGTCATAAAGACCAAACCAATTTGTTTTCAGTTTTCCTACAGAAGAAAAAGACAGGAAACCTCTTCCTCTGAGTTACAATTGCACATATAAACAAGCTTCAGACAATCCCATAAATGGGATCACTCATCAATAAATTCTTCATTTGTTCAGGTCCCACAACACACACTTCACCTCGTATATAAACCATCCATAGCAACGTGACAAGTGTGTGTGTGCAGTACTTGAGCCCTAAGATAAGAATAAAATAAAATGTAAAAGGCAAACCTCAAAGACTCTAAAGCAGAATAAAGAACTTGCAGGTAATTTTTTTGCTCTATTTCCTTTTGCTTTTCCCCTTGCATGATCCCAAAGTAGGAATTCCTGAAGCTGCCCTTGCAGGTGCTTGGCACATCATGTTCCAAGAGTTGTACATTTCAACTCAGGCAGTGGAGACTTTTTAAGCTCTGCCCTGGCATCTTCCAAAAGAGATCCCTACAGCTCCCATTTGCACATTTTAATGCCCAGAGTTGTTTCTTCCCTGCTCATTTTCATGTAAAGCAGGATGAATGTTTGGTTTTAGCCTTCTGCTGCTAATTGGAATCTCCAAAAGCAAACTTTGCTTAATGCTCCTCACGCAGACCTGGCCCAGCTGAGAGCACAGATCGACTCTGCTGGCTTTTCTCTCTCCCTGCTTGCTCTTCTGTCCTGGCCATGGGTATCACACACACACACAGGGTTTGCCTTTCAGAAAAGCTCCCTGGCAGTGCTGCCCTCACCTTTTACTGAAATGCAGGCAGCAAAGCCTTTCTCAGCTGTGGATGCTGGCTTGTTTCCTACTCATTCCTTTCCCTCTCCCCCGCTGCAGCTCCTGCACTCAGCATGTCTTCTCTTCTCCCCATCAAACCTGAATTTACCCATTACTGCACTCCCAGCACTGCTCTGCACTGAGCCTAGTGCATGCACAGGTTATGCTCACACATGCCTTACAATTTAAAATACTCCCAAATTCCTGTATCACTCACAGGAAAGCATTTGGCTAATTAAAGATCGCAGAAGGCTGTGCATAAAACCTTTTACAAACCAACTCAGCCTTTTTAAAAGCAAGGACATAATCAAAAGATTGAATTTAAATCTATATTTTGACTATCTAGAAAGAAAAAAAAAAGTACTTTGAGCTATGCAGAGCCAGGGCTGGGAGCCATATGCAATATTTTTAGATACCCAGACTTCTGATTTGCTTTAAATGTCAGGGCACTCAAACTAATTAGCGTTCTGCCTCACCTATTCACAGAGCTGCCTTTAAAGCCAGCAGGAATGCTGCCTATTTCACTGGATGGGGTGGAATGAGGATGGGAACCACAAAGGATTAGGAAGTATTAAGAGCAGAGAGAGGTAGGATGCTACAATTTAAGGACACAAGAGGCACTGCTGTAATTCCAGGATTGCCACGGGGTGCTGGGAGCACCACGGGAGATGCTGTTCCAGCCCCTGGGCTCCCCTGACACATGGGCTGCCACATGCTGAGCACACAGAGCATCCACCAGAAAGGTCAGGAGTACAGGGATCTCATTTGGGAAGACAACTTTTACGAGCAGTTGTTTTTGTACTAAGCAAAGATCGACTGGTATGTGAAATTTATGACTTATTCAACTGAAGGAGAGGGATGAAAACAGGTATTTGTGTTTGGCATCCAGTGGCAGTGGCCTTCCCTCTTCTCTTTCCACAGGGAACTCATTACATAAACTAAGAGGGATAAAATTGGTATTTATTCATCCCCATGGAGTACCAGAGTGAACAACACTCTTGTTGACCTCCCTGTGTTCCTGAAGGCACAACATCACCCAATGACTTTACTCCCAGTAAGTATTTATTACCATCATCCATGTAAATTAAAAAGCAATCCCTTCCTGTAGTTTCCCTCTCTCACTACCCCTGACAGTGAAGGACATCTGCCCTCCTTTCACCTGACCCCACAACAGGAGAGCCCACGAGGCAGCACAGGAATTCAGGAGCAGTGACAGTGCTATTGCTCCTTCCAGAGCAAGCACAAAATTGCAGAGCAGCCCACCAGATGAAAATGTTCTGAATAGGAAGGACAATCACCAGCACTCCTGGGGTGTAATGCTTCCCAACTACCTCCAAGACAAAAAAAAAAAAAAGGAGTGGATTTCAAAGGGGGATGTAACTTTCCTTTCTGGCACCTGCTGAATGTCCCCCACTGCTCTCCAGGGAGGTTTCAGAGCATCTCAGCCGCCTGTGCTATTATTATGTCAGCACTTTTCTTGCTAAATCCTTTCCCAAGCAGTCTGAAATCCAGCCATTGTAATTCCAGGTGTGCTGAAAATGGGCCTGAAATTTTCTTCTACTGTGTGATGCATTAACCTGGCTTAAAAACACCAGGACTTGCACGCAACTCTGTATTTTGGGTGCTCTTCTTATAAGACAAAATTGCAGCTGGAGAAAAAGGAATGTGGCTCTGCTGGAGATTTCTTTATCTGAATCACAAAAGGGTAGTGAATACAGGCAAAATAAAATCCCAATATAACTGTATACTTTGAGTTTTCAGCCATGGGACAATAGGGGAGAGATGCTGTGCAGCTCCACTATATAACAGGATCCATAAAAACAAATATACTGACTTTCAACTTCTTAGCAAAATCCACTCCAAATTCTGGTTAAGCATACCAAACATTGAAATTAGTAAAAATCAGAAGTGTTGGCATAGTAATTTTTACTACAAGAGCCCTGTAGACAGAGCACCCACTCCCATATGCAATGGTAGCCAAATGGTAACTGAGAATACATTAATATTCCTAATATTTACTGTTTGGAAGTGTTATTTATCACTGTTGTAACTATATAATAGTGAGATTCTCCATACCCTAATGCAGAATGCATGTAAGCAGCACTTCCCTTTCTTAACTCAATCCTGGGGTGCTTAGATTAAACAACAGGAGGCCAAATGAGACTATCACTAAACTCATAAAATCTCATTTTCTGCCTTTTTCAAAGTAATCAACTTTTTACCCTTTTCACACTGAAAAAAAATGCAGCTACAACAAAATTGCACAGATTATTTCAGTCTGGATAATGTGTCTGGAATAGCTTTATTTTATCTTCATGCCCATTAGGGTCAGAATTCTCACAAGGCAGTTTCTGCATATCCTAACTACAAGGAGGCTGGACTCAGCTCTAGAGCAGACCTTTCTCCTTTCCCAGGTGAAAGGAAGAGAAATATAAGCCCTCAAATCAAAGCTCTAGATCCCCAAGACTTCACAATATGCACAATCACACCCACATTTTGCCTTCTGGGTTCTTTTTTCTCCACAGTAACAAAACTGCCATGAAACCTAAGGTTTTTAAAACCCTCACACAGCAAACTGGGCATGTAAAGAATGGAACTCCATGAGCTTGTGGCTATTAAAAACCCCTGTGGAGCACTGTGAACATCCAAACTGCCCAGGGCCCAGTTTGGAAGGCCAGTAATGAATGAATTACAATAGTCAATAAAGGATGTAATTAAGGAAGTAGGTTCTTCTGACATTTACATTTTGCTAGCTGCCACATGTCCATGAAATGTGTTATTGTTTCCCTTCTGAAGTACCAGGGTCTATAAATACATTATAAGAATCATACACAGATTTTTAAGTCCTCTCCTCTGCCATATTCTAATTAGACACATTTATTGCATGTAGAACAGTAAACGCCATGTTTTACTGGTCATATTTACAAGCAGAAAGATGGAAAGTGTCAAGGAGCAGGGCATGACTCCCAGGCAGCCCAGAGGGATCTTTTGCAGGCAGAAGCTGTGGACAAGGCACAAAGAAAGGCCCCAAATGTCACCATTTTCAACTCCATGTGCAAAACTTGACTTTGCTCTTTTACAGTTATTGCTCTTTATTGTTATTATGTAGTATTTTTTCACACTGCAGCCCTTCGAAGTGCTCAGCATGGTCCAAGCCCAAACATTTCTTACAAAAGAAGTTCCTATGAATAGATAATACCAATTTAAAAAAAGAAGAAACAAAGAATTAAAAGGTAATCCCAGCAAGTTTATACTTAAATTCCAACCTTTGAGAGCTAAAGACCAGATGCCTCTTGGGACATCTCTGGGATGGATGAATGCAGTAGCTCCTCAGCATCATCGTGTTTAAAACAAGTTTGTAGCATGGGAACATTTTAAAGAAAAAAAAGCATGAATATGTGTAAAGAATTCTTCCAAAAGATGATGGGCAGGGTAGGAAGGGATTTGACAGTCATTTATTAAGAAAACCGAATAAATGAATGGTGAAAGTTGGTACTATGGACTGACTCCTCGAAAGCTGATGAAGAGTAAAGGCAGCCATGAAGAGTAAAGGCAGCCATGAAGAGCCTGGAAAAAAACAATTCAGCAATGGGCTGATAAAAGAGAGAAGGCAGATTCAGCCCAGGAATGCAAAGGGAAGTGGGACATGATCAGAAGAATAAGCTGAGGCAGCAATCTTGGCAGTCACAAAGGATATCAAAAATAAAAGTCAAATTTGTCAAGGACAAAGACAGGGCTAACAATTGAGACACAAGATGAAGAGAGGCAGGACTGAGGTTTTAACTCTCACTGTGAGAGCAAATGCTGTATTTCAGAGCAGGTGAGAAGATTTCTACAAGATCTGCAGTTATCCTGGGTGTGGCAATCAAAACACATCACTAGGTCAACCAGGCTGCTGAATTTACGGGGCTGAATAAGAGATGATGCTGATACTTTGCTCAGCTCTCTGAAAAGGAGGTCAGAGAGAGACCTCTGGGAGTCAGGATTAAAAGGCCTGGTTTAGCCTCACTGAGCTTGAGCTGTTGGCTAAACATGCAAGGAGAGGGCTGGAGAGATAGATCAAGACTGGAGCAGGAGACAGAGCCAGCATCACTTGGTTCGACACAATAACCAAATTTATGTCTGCAAATGAAATAACTCTGGCAAAAAGCACAGCAGGGGAAAAAAAAGAGATCAAGGACAGAGAGCACAGAGGAAATCCCAGATGAAATCTACAGGAGAGAATCGAGGAAAACAGGGAAAATCCAGACAAGAGTCACGGAGAGCAGGTGGGAGGACTTGATGTGGAATCAGCTGATGGGGTAAGATGTTCACCTGAGATCAGCCAGGAAGAGGCCAGCAGAAACTTTGGGATGTTTCAAAGACATGAAGGGACGAAACTCACCTGTGGGAGCCCCAGGCAGGGAGCACCAGCATCCTCCTGGCCAATCCCACCCTCTGGCAAACACCAAACTCAGTGAACTCCTCACCCCATCTCTCCTGCTCGCTGCAGAGCCAGCAGAGAGCAGAAGAAATTAATTCCTTCTTTTATTTCTATTTTTAAAGACTCAGAGAGGCTCAGTGATAGAGACTCTGACAGTTTGACATTTCATCTGCTCCAGCAAATGTGCTTCAAGGAATTACTGCAGATCCACGATCATACCTCGATTTCTGGTCAGGGATGCCAGAACCAACAGATTTCCAGCAAAGTCAAGAAGCACCTCTGGTACATTTTAAACGAGGCCTCTTTTGCCAACAGTGAGAATTTTAATCTTGCTAAAATTTTCTTTCAGCCAAGTTTAGCTGTCCTGTTAGCAATCTATCAGCATAATTAACACCATCACTCACTTTGAATAGGGAAGAGCAGCAAATCCAGGGGTTATCAGCACAAACCTGATAAAGCCTCAGAACATGCTGGAAAATGCTTTTCTAGAAGCAACTTGAGAAATCTGCACTGTAAGGTAAAGAGAGCTCAGGAGTTCAGGAAGATGGCAAAGATGCTGGCATCAACACTGGCTGGAACATTTCAGAGCCATAACATGATCCCAGTTAAAGAGAACAACCCGAGGACAACAGGATTATAACCACCCACCAAGTGTATGATTTATTTGGATGTCATTAAGATTTAAAGCAGAAGCACAATCACCAGTTCTGTGGTCAGCGTGAGGAGACAAATTAATTTTTTTAATAGAATGCTACAGATAAGGTCTGGTCCCCCTCACATGGCATAGGGCACTGAGTAACACCATTTCAGGCAGGTAAACCCTCGAAGATAATAAAATAAAATCCTCAGCAAAGATAATGAAGGTTGGAGGAATTGATAGATAACAAGAACAGATAGTCAGCATGAAATATACGTATTTCTACACATGGTTTTCCTTCCTGGATTTCACATTGCCAGCCTGAAGAAAATGGCTACAGATCAAATTCATGGAATATGAGTAACACACTGCAATACTTCTCTGCAATAAATACTGAAACCCCAACAGAGTATTCCTAGAAACATTACAATCCCACAGACTGGGCCCAAGAGCTTTATTTCAATAAGGACAGGGGTTAACATCTCTGAAGGAGAATAGAAAGTGCAAATGAAACTCATTTTCAGGATGCTACAAAATAGGAAAAAATTGGTGAGATGACTGTCATCTTCATCAGCTGGCTTACAATCCATCTGTTTAGGGTACTTCCCATAAATAAGCAAGATAGTGACACTGATTTACCCTGCTTTTTGGCCAGTGGAGGAATCCAGATAAATAATTTAGCTATGCAATACCTCATAGAGATACATCTTACAGCATATTCTGGCAATTTGCACATCCACAAACTGATACAAAATTTTACTTTAACAGAAATAATTCGTTGCTTAGAGCCAAACAGTAATTCCTTGCTTTAATCTCATTTCTTTTTCACAGTTTAGGGGCTTGCCATTGAAGCTGACAGCATTTTGCAATTAGAGACAATGAGAGTTTAAAGGCACACCTCACTGCAAGGAGGTGGAAGGAAATCTTTTCCCAAGCATTTCAGAGGATTTAATGATTAGTTTCAAATACATTTTTGGAAAGAAACCTGCAAGTAAACAGAGATTTATGGCCACATAAATAAACAATGAGACAATTACAGGCTCTTTACAGAGCCCAGATTAGTCACGCAGGTCTAATGAAGCATCACTGAGCTATCACAGGGAGATGGCCTGATGAGTGTGATTAACCAAACAACACTCAGGAACAGCCAACAAACAGTGATGGGCCTCCACAAAATCTGCATTTCCTTCCACATGCACACTCACGGCTTTTGTTGCCCTCTTAGCAAATCATCCATTGCTACATTCCACCCCGAAAGGGAGAATATTAAATAACACAATGCAATTATTTGTATTTTTGCCATGCTTTTGAAAATATAAAAGAACTCCCATAAAATAAATTAAGAATATATTGGAGTATTGAGGTCTAAACAAGATGGATATGACAGAATAAATGGTAAAAAATTATTTTCATACCATATGCAGCAAGGAAATCTCTCAAGTGGCATTGGGTAGAGAAAATCTTGTGTTCAGCAATAATTATGGTAGACTTTTTTTACAGTAAAAACCTAAAGAAAATGTATATCCTTCAGGTAAACTATCTATTTAGCAAACATAATCTGGAGAAAGCAAATGGGAAGGATGGAAAACATCTGACAGCAGAAAAAAAGGTGCATTTATAAGATAATAGGGTCAAACCCCGTGTGTAATGACAATTTTTGGCATATACACAACAGAAGACCATCCTGTTAGTCACATTAAATAAAATTTTTTGCCATCATGTTCTAAATACTCTGACAAGTACTTGGAAAGTGGTATGAAGGGACCTCTTTAGTGCAATCCCTGGCACGGAATGATGGAATATAAAAAATGANATTGCATCTACTGTGCAAACTCGCAGCAAAATCCTTCTTGCATTTTTCTTGGTGAGATATATTCTTTCCAAATGACATTCCACCTTCAACTCAATCTCCTTCATGGATAAATTTACTCAAAGGGCAGAATTCCTGATGGCTGGAATAATACCATTATTAAAATCAATACTTTTTGATGAATATTATGTCTGGAACATATTAAGGAGAGCTATAAAGTAGAGGAAGAAAAAAACCTGCTTATCATTTTCAGTGGTAACCCAACCAGAGCCCTTCATCTGTAACGAATTATGGAGCAATTCCCCTAAATCATCTGTATGAAGTCAGCTATGACACTGCCAATTTTAAAAAAAAATTTGCTGGTTTTGAGCTACAAATTGATTTTTTATTGTGATAAATTAAAATCCAATGGCAGCCTACAAGATACTCAACAAGAAGAAGCTCACTTTTTTTTTTCCTGAATATTTTTATTCTTTTCTATCACATCAGACTGGCACTGGGGCAGACGTGACAGCAATGGACAATGGTAGAGTTAAGAAAGGACACTCTAGAGAGGTAAATAATCTTTCCAAAATACCCTCTTTGGGAATTCCAAAATCATGGAAATACAACTAAGGGAAAAAGCATTGTGGGGGACAGGGAGGGTTGTTAAAGGAGGAGAAAGCAAATTCAGGATTATCCAGGCTCTTCCCTATTAAGGGCTCCTTGTTTCCCTGCTGCATGAAAGACTGCATCAGACTCCAAACTTCATAAACTCTGAAGTTTAACATGGAAAGCAGAAGATCAGTGTGAGTGAAATATAATGGTTTTCCAGCCCTTCACAGTTTCTTCCCATCCAAAAACCTGGGCTGAGCAATCATACAACCCCTAGTATTGCCAGTTTTTGGGATTTTCCAGCAGGAATGGGAACGAGATGACAACTGTGAGCTGGCAAAGCAGAGACAGGCTGGATGAGAAAGACTCAGAATGAAGGGGACAAGGGTGTGAAACTCTGGGACAAGGAGAGACCCAAGCTGGGAACAAAGCCCAAGAGATGGTGGCTGTGAAGGCCTGGCAGAGGATTTCATGCACCTCTGCTCCAAACCCTTGGCAGGGGAAGCACGACCCTCCTGTTGTGACAGCACCAGGTAAAAAGCCACGTGGAAAGCTCCCCACATCCCTCTGTGACAGCCCTGCTGCAGAAGGACAACTCAACAGTCCTGTCCATCACTCGGGCAGCTCAGGGGCAGACATCTGCAAGGTGGATTTAAGGGTTTCATTCTAAGCCTCAGTGGGTGAGTGACAGGTTTAGTGTAAGGATGATATAGTTATGTCAGATTTAGAGTATGGGATGTCAGAGCTGTGAAATGAAGGAGACTGTTCCCATGTCCCCACCTCACTTTCTGCAGACAGGAGAGCGTGCAGGATGCTGCAGGAGAGGCTGCTGGAATAAAGCATGCCTTTGTTTCCAAAACAACGTCCCCTTTTCCCTCTATATTCCAGACAAAAATTTCTAGTGTTTGAGAAGCATTCAGAGACAAGTGCAAAAGGAATAGACTTTCTCCTTCCTCTTTTTTATTTCCCCAATAAAAGGCTTTAATCTCAGGAAAGCAACTGTGACTGGGGTGTAATTTGCACTGACAGCCCTAATTCTGACATTTCCTATTTTCTGTAACCCCAGCAATGCCCTCTGAAACACAGCTTTTGCATGGATACTTTACACAACACACCCCAAATGAGCTTTTCATTACTAACTACTCGTATTATGTATCAGTGAGCTCAATGACATTGATTTTCTAATAGTATAAATTAACTGGCAAAGATAATTTCATCTATCATCGGTAGGGTTTTATTTCTGGCACCAGGTTAAACAGTTAATCTTCCAAAAGATTAAATCAAGAGCTTTTTAAAATTCAAGGCAGAGCTTAAACTGCTGTAAAAATCTTCTTAATTATGATTAAAACCGTTTGTGTGTTGTTGCTTTAAATCTAAGTAGTGTAATGTTTTGCTTGGGTTTCTTCTTTTAGAGCAATTTTAAAAATCAAACATGGTATTGCTGTGGCAGAAACTGTGTAAGGCATGAAAGTCTCTGCAACTTTCTCCACCAGATGCTGCTGGGGAAGTTGCTGCTTCACACAGACAACCTCAAATTTTCCAGTATCTTTTACCTCTCATTTTGTAAAACATGTAATTTTTCTACCACTGACAATACACAAGCTGCACTCTACAAGTGATGTATGGGATGACAATCCTTCATCAAATTTCTGAGATGCTTCCTGTGTGTTTGCACCAGTGAGATTCCACTGCCCAGCCAGGAAATGCTTCTAAAGGAACCAGGTAAAGATTCAACTCTGTTCCACCACACCATCAACTTTACTTACCCCTGTCTTTTCATCAAAGATTTTGATTCCCCCAAAGGAAACTGTTAAGAAGACTTTTTGTTTATGTTCTCCTTTCGATCGAGCTGCAGCAGCAATTCCCTGTGGAAACAAAGAGCAGTTCTGGTTGGTTTCATGACTCTCCCAGGTGCCAGATTTGCTTGTGGACAATTCACCACTTTGCTAGGAAAACTTAAAGGTTTTCCAGGAACAGTCCTCTCCTTACTTCTGGCTTCCTCCCTTTTTTCAAGGTACCACATCTCTTTATGCTACCCAGAGAGCATTTCAAATGTGCTCCCACTTCCAACCTCTGCACTAGCTAATCCTCCATGAAATTTGTTTTCATGGAAGCTGAAGGTCATTTCTAGCACACTTTTCCCAGCTATAAGCTGTTCTATTTATTTATTTTTTAAATGAGTAAAAAACCCAACAAGCAGCAGAGGAGAGAAAATGCCAATGAATTTAGCTTACTTCACACTCATCTAGTATAAGGAAATGGAAGTTTTTATAGAAGAAAAATATTCTTCTAAAAACCAAACTACACCTGTGCTGTGAAAAACTGGTATTGAGGTTTGTGGGGGTTTTTCAGGATCTCAGATCTTTACTTTGTAAGAGAACTTGCTGATACCATCTCATGCATTATTCTCCCACAGCAGAACAGAAACTTCTATTTCCACCTTCTAAGGAGCCTGCCCTGACCAGTAACACTGAACTGAGATCAAATATAATCAGTTGTACTCCTAAAGGAAATGAAAATATTTAGACTTTATCTGGTTCTCTACAATTCCAATGTTTCAAGAACAACTAACTTAGGTTTTAAGACCTTCACTGCTGCCATTACAAGGATGTGATGTCAAAAGCCACCCCAAAACTTTGGGGGTGGCCTCAAAATTCATGTTATGGGACACTGGGTTTCCAGAGCCCATAAATTAATGCTCTGCTCTCAAAAATGAATTTCTAACACTCCCTTCCTTAACACTTTTAGTCATTTCCCAGTACTGTTTAGATCAATCTTGCCACCTGCAAACAGGTATTAGGCACCTGGGAGAAGTGGAAATATTAATCCATGGAGGAGAGACAAAAAGGTTTGTGCAGCACAACAGTGACACTCCCTGTCACAGAACAGTGACATCAGAACTCTCCCCATAGTGCCAGGAACTATGAAACAATGAGAAGCACCCAGCAGACATGTAAATCAGGTGGGAATATTGTGGAAGATGTGACACACCAGCAGAGCAACTTTTGGAGCGGATTAATTTTCGCCTGCCATAAACCTGATTTGTAAATGATCTCCCAGATCTTGCTTTTAAGCTGTTGAAGCACAAGCTGAGTGTCACCCCGTGCTGTTTCCCTGAAGAGTAACTCTTTCCTCCTGGATGGACTGGAACCCTGTGGGCTGGTAGTGCACCAGACACCATTTAGTGATTTCCCCTCCTGAACAAACCAGCAATGGAAAATCCATCAGCTCTCTAGGCTGGGAGAGGGATGGGAGGGAAATAAAAGGGAAAAAGCTGCTAGACCTGGTTTGTAACCTGCAATGCAGAGGGGAGATGGGACGTGAACAGTCAAGTGCACTCCAGGAAAACAAAACCTTCCTTCCTTCCCAGTGACTCAAGCTCTTCCACGTGTCCCAGGGTGAGGGACAGAACGATTCCTATAGGAACTCTCATGCTCTGAGAGGGACTGGGCCACAGAGGGATGTCTGTCAGCTTCAGAGAGCCCACCCTCAACACCACTGGTATTTTAGAGTATCTAAATTCGAACCTTACACCCAAATCTGCTTTGTCACAGCTGCATTTCTTCCCCAAAACTCCAGAGACTCCTCTTTATGCTCTCCTGCCCCATCCTGTCAGTGCACTGCCTGATTCTGCAACACATCAGCCCATCCACTGGTGGTGCAAGATATTCTCCTCCCAGGGAGGACACCAGTTCCCCCTAAATCTGGCTGCCTACACCCATCACTCACAGGAGGTAACAGCCAGAGGCGGTGCTGTAGTTGATTAGAAATGTCATAGAAAATGCTCTGATATCCCATTTTCCTCCACACTCGTTTACTTCCCCTTTTGCATAATAAAATTATTCAATTTGCAGTGTGTTGTTTGTAATTTGTGGACAAATTGCAGTGGTGTCAATCACGGAGTAACTACAGAACTCAGAGATAATGTATTAAAATTAAACCAGGATAAGCAATACCAGGCAGGAGTTCATGCAAAATTGACTGATTCCAATACATAATTAACCAGACTAAGGCTCAGTGTCATGAAAGGAGAACGAGGGCGAGTTCAAGCTGAAATTTGCTCTGTTTGACTGTAATATTGAAAAGTTTCACTGCACCTTGAGCTTCATCATGGAGTCCTGGCATAACTTGTCCCCTCGGGCTGCAGACACCTCATCTATCCCAATCAGCTTGGCCTTGTACCGGACACCGTCACCTTTGAACCTCTTTATCAAAGTGGCTTCGCTGCGATCCTGACCTGCAAGGACAACGTGGACATGAGGATATTTACAGCAGTGCAAAGGGAAACAAGTGAAGGAGCACGACCCCGTGGCAGATCAGGTCCAACTCCAAACGTTTCAGTGGAATTAGAAGGAAATTCTCGTTCGATAAAACCTTTTGGCCTCGCTACCCCAAAGGAATTCGCAGTGGAACTGTTGCCATGCAAAATCTCCAGCACACAAATGAGGTTTACAGAAATAAGAGACAAACCTGAATCACAGCCTTGTGGATCTGAAAACTTGTGATCTGTATGAGTTGTTTTAATCCCAATACACAGGAGAGTTTTGCAGACAAAACTCTAATAAAAAACATGCTACTATTTCCTTACAAAATGACTCATCTAAGCAATAGTTACACTATTAACATTTGAAAGGTGGAAAACCAAATAGCAAATTGTACTGTCTGTAGAATAATGATGCTTTAAAACTTCTGGTTCTATTCTTTTTGCACATAAACATACACAGAAACAACGTAACTGGCAAAGGCTGCTCTCGAAGGCTTACCTTGAGAGCCTTAAAAAAAGGCAAAAAAGACGTTTCTTAATAAAAGCGCTTGGATTTTAATTCTCTCTTTCTTCTGGTATTTTATTTTCATTACAACAGTAGTAGTTATAGTATTTCAACTATTAAACTATTTTTATCTCAACCCCTAAGTTCTCTCACTTTTACCCTTCCAATTCTCTTCCCCTCATCCTGCTGGGAGGGGAGTTAGTGCCTGCAAGGTGCTTTGTTGTCAGCTGAGGTTAAACCATGACACCAATGTACCTAAATTACCTGAACCACATGACTTTGACACCCCAACAACCCAGAAAAAAGACATCTTTGCCAGGAAAACTTTCCCCCCCTTCCCTGAGTATCTGCAGTAGAGTTTTTACCGTGTCTCAGCTGGAAGAAATATGTTAGTTAGGGAATCAGTCTTCCTAAAATTGATTAAACATATATTTTGCAGCTGTCTGTGGAATTTCTTGCTAGGATCTCAAAAAAAACCAGTAGTGAGCTGTAAATAACTGCAACCAAACAAACAACAGCCAAAGCACAAAGAAGCAAGCAGAATGGTGAGATATTACACAATTTTCAGTTTCTTGGACCCAACAGATTTCTCAAAAAAACCTTCCCTAAACATGGACAGACATTGTTAAAATTTACACTATTGCCACCTAAGGGCTCTGGTCACAGATTCTCCCAACTGATGTAAGAGAATGAACCAAAAACCACATTCTGATATAAAGACTTTTATTATTCCTGACATAAAGGAATAACAGGTCAGGATCTAGTCTTAGTCTAAATTTCAGAATTCTGGCCCAAACTTTCTCTAGAGCTCATTCCTATTTAAAAGGTCAGATTTAAGCATTAAAAAATAATATCATTAATATAATTAATACCATAAATTTTATATTAAAATTAATACAATCTGATAGTGTACAGCTGCTTATTGATAAGAAGTTGTTCAGAAGCTTTGGGGAAAAAATGCTATTTTGTTTTGCATTTCTATTAAAAGCCCTTTTATTAGCAGTCACCACTTTGGCCCACTTTGCTAATTTACACACCTATCAAGCTGATCAACAAGTTAGGTTTTAAACTATGGAGTTAAGTCTTTACAATACCATTATGAGCATATGTGACCAGCAAAGAGCAACTTCCAAATGAAAGTATTAATTTGGTTCCCTACCCCTCAGAGTAAAGCACTGTAAACTAATGATGGATTAAATGTATATTAAGAAAACAGAGCTATTTTAAGCATTCTGAGATCTTCAAGTATGTTTGAGCTCACAAATACTATTTCTTTTAATGAAAAACATCAGCTCAGAGCAATGTTTGAATGCCTCATTTAAAAATAAGGTATCTCCTAAGTGCTGCTGTGATAGTTCAGCAGCCACCCAAGTGTTTCCCTTGATTTCTTCTCACCCCTCAAAAGAACTGAGCAGGGCTGAAACTTCATGCTCTTACATTATCTTGTATTTAAAAGAAAAAATTAAAAAAGGCCAATGACACACAAGTGATGAATCAGAAACTCTCAGCAGTGTTAATACCATTCCCCAGGGAAACATCAGGACAGATGTTGCACCATCAGCCAGAAATAATAAAAAACCATTTCCCACTTTCAGCCTCCTGAGTTGGGCAGGAGGGAAAACATCTGGAGACACAACAAAGTACAACAAACACAGTGGACTCTTCCATATGTCTTTTATACTTGCAAAGACATCCTGTTGATTTGCAATAAATACGATCCAATTCCAACGGCTTCCTTACCCGAAATTTCCAACTTTACCTCTTCATTAGAGCCAAAGGCAGCTGTGAGCTGACAGCAGGAGCATGTCAAGTGTTCAAGAGTCTTTTCTGGGTCCAAGTCATGACTGTGACCCTGCATTCATCGGTTATTTTAACATTTATATACTTATTTCAACCTCTGCAGTGTTTTAGTGCATGTAACTAAATCCCTGCCATTAACAGCCCACTCAAACACAACTTAGGGCCGTGCCTGCTTCGGCACAAGTCCCATGTCAATTATGACCCAGATTAAGCAGGATGAAGTGCTTTTGGGATAAATGACTGGGAAAAATCATCAGCCTGAAAATGATGTAGATATTTGAAAGCGCTGTGGAAGCTGCAAATTGCTGGAGACTACAAATTCATCCGTGAAAGCCCAGAGCGTATGTCCCGAGCACACACGGCGCACACGCACACTGCCCTATATTGTGGCTCAGCCATCTGCAAGCCACCATTCCTCAGCACACACCCACATCTCCTCTCATCTGTACTCACCCATATTCCCAAATTCTGGGGCTGAAAACTCCCTACCTGCTTGGGAAATCACCAGGTGACACTGTCAGTGTAGCTGACTGTACAGCACCCATGAGGTGTGGGAGATTTACGGGAGGGTGATGTTTCACCTGAACCCTGGGCACTGTGGAAAGTCCATAGTCCAGAGTGTCATAAACATCTCATCACTGAAACAAAAAAGGCTGGGGTTTTTTAATGACAGTTCTCAAACAAGGTTCTTTCTGTATTTGAAACTGCATAAATAAGAGATGCCTGAATTATGAGGCTGTAATTCTTCCCAGGCTTCAGAGGAGGGTGAGTGATGACATTAAACCACTAAACCAGAGAGCTGTGCCCGTGCCAGGAACACGCCCAGGGAAGTGAATCTTTCTTCTGTGTAACAAGCAGAGTCAAGCTTTGCTCCTTTGCAGCTTCTGCTTTCACCAGTGGAGCTCTGCCACCAAGCCTGGCTCTCCAGCCATCCCTGCCACCACACTGGATGGCTCCCAGCCTCTGGGAAGGAAAATTATTCTGGATGCAGGGATGCACTTACTGCCAGAGCTGAGTTTTATTTCAATACTGTGAAGCCACATCTTGGGGTTAGGTAACATCTCAGCGGTTCACAGAGGGACACTCACCTGTGAAGGTTTTATGGAGCACTGAGGCTTGGGATCAGAAATCATTATTAGGCCATAATCTGCAGCAAAATTAGAAGCCCGCGTTTAATGAGAACCACGCCTCTCTCCACAACACATTTCCTGAAATCTTGTTTTAGCAATTTCTGATTAGAGAACAGCACAAATGCCAAACCAGTCTGGGTAAGCAGCTGATGTCCACTGTAGCTCTTCATCTGCCGCCTGCACAGGGAGGAATCTCCCCAGAGCCTTTCAGAGGACCAGAACCTTTACACCACTCTAAAACGATCCTAAATTAAATGTCTGTATCAAAACCACTCGAGATCAATGGCTGCTTTCCAATGGTTTGCCCTAAAATGCTTTCTTAGTCTGTTTTTCATAAGCAGAAGGATTTTTGTAAGAAATAACCCAGGCATTTGTTCCCAACTCAATATAAGCAATTTACAATCCAAAATGGAACAGGACTATCAAAATTAAACTCAATTTGATTCTCATGCCACAAACTGAGAAAAATGCAGAAGGTAAAAACCCACTACGAAATCATACGAATTCAGTTTAAAAAGGTGATCACATTTAATTAGAAAATGTGCTGATCTTGATCCAGGGACAATTTTGTTTGCAGTGTAGAGATTTATAATCCTCAGAGGCCCTTAAAATGTAAATGTAAGAGTAATTATTTTATTTTTATCTACTTTTGTGGATGTCACCACACACCCTAGAGCCATATGTGTTCCAGCTGGACCCTCTGCTTCTTTGTGAGAAGGAAAACATGACCTTTGCTGTGGAGCTGTGACATTGCACTTGGGCTTTCAGAGTCTTTTAAGAGAACAATAAATGCCCAGAGCTGGGTGATGCAATGTGCTCCCGAGCTCCCATCTGAAATGGAGACAGGCTGAGCAGCATGATCAGCATTAAGGTACTTTATCCATCTCACTAAAGCCACCACAGGAGTCATAAACCAGGTTTGTAATGCAGTCAATCATTTTTATTCAAGGCACTATACCTTAATTAAATCGAGATTCCTTCAAGCAAGCTGGAGACAGCCCCAAACCCAAACCCCAAGTGCTCACCCCAGGTATCTCATGCCCAGTCAGTCCCAAGGGGTGACTGGTAAGCAGTCCACGAGGGAGAGCAGCTACTGTGGAAGAGCCAGGATGGAGCAGCCCGAGCTGAATTGCAGAGGTGCTCCCAGGGCAGCAGGCACTGGGGCTCCTTGGGAAGCTGCACCCAAGGCAGCACCATCCCCTGCCTTTGCCACCACGAGGGAGAGATGTGTTTGTGCCAGGTCATCTGCCTCTGACACTGCTCTGAATCCTGCAGCTCAACCCCAGGTTTGCTTCCCAGGCACCGTGTATTTTAGCAAGTGCTCCCTCATTTATCCTCACTCTTGGTACAAGCCAAGGATTACACTTGACTCCAGCTCTCAGCCCCACAGAACACCAAGCTAACACTGTATTAATATGCTAAAGTTTAGAGCAAACGCTGTTCATCCTCCCAGGGGATCTGTAAGTGAGCGTATTTCATAACTAGAAAAATAAAATAAAGCAAGGCCCTGCTGCAGTGAGAGCACTGCTGCTCTTTCTGTCCTGCTCACAACACACTCAGCATTCCTCGTAGCACCCGCTAATCTAAACCAATAACCCTGGAAATGGCTATATCCTTTATTTAAATGTGTGAAACCCTCAGGGCATAATCTGAATTTCTTGATTTTACGACTGTAAAATATATAATGATATTATCACCAAAGTCAATAACATGCTCCTGGCAATCAATTCGCTGAAGAACGACACAGCACTGTCTTTTTTCTTCTTCTTTCCTAACTAATCAACTGTCAAAGTTGTATTCATTCAAATTATGCACACATTCAAATTATAAACCTGAAATAACACCTCCTCCTGCATCACAGGGCTGAGAAACAATCCCATACACACTTACAAACAGCCTACATCTTCCTGGGGCAATTAGCATTTTTATGGGTTTTTATGGCATCAATGCAGCGGAAAATACAAAACACTGGGGTGCAGGATGACCTCTAAGATGCCACACAGACTGAAGACTCCTAAATTAATTGCTTAGTGAAAGGTATTTCCCATTAGCTGTGCATATATATGCACCTAAATACATATATATACATGCATAATCTTACCTATTTGCACATATACACACACATGATGCACAGGTTCCTTTGGTGTCAATTATCCCAAGAAAACTCACAGCAATTTTAATCAACTACAGATTTCCCTAGGAAAAACAACCTCTAAGTACATAAGCAGGTGTAAAAGAGAAAATACTCACATGCAATTAAATGTATATTTCAGTACAGCAGGAACTAAAGGAATCATGAAGAGAACTCTGATTATTCTCCTTGATGGCATATTTTCCTCAGTGCCTTCACAGAACCTCAAGACCAACACAGAGGGCTCAAAACGATCCATCACACAAAGGATGGATTGTGATACCACAAACCCAGCAATTCTTTCTTCATAACCATAAGAAAGTTCAGTGTAGAATGTGGATTTGGGGTTATAAAAGCGAGAACCCCCCCTACAAGTTCTCAGATTCTCCCGGCATCTGTTAATCTAATTTTTCAAATTTTGTCCTAGAACTAGGAAACTTAGAGTTGCTGGGTCATTTGTCACAACTACCCAACCCTCCTGTGGGCATCCATAGATCTACCACAGAAAAAGAAAATATTTTTCTTCTTTTAACATAACATTTTAGAAAAGAAAACACATTATACCTAGCAGCCTACGCGCTCAAAATTTAACTTCTGGGGTCAGCACTAGCATTATCTTCCTCTACCAAAATTTCTCAAATGAGTTTCTTGCAATTAGCCATTTCAAACTTCTTTTTCTTTAAAAAGGACAGATACTTGAGGGTTTAATTTCAAGATCAGTACTTCATCTCAAGTGACCAGAGCACAGTCAGAGCACGATTTCCTCACATCAAGCACTGCTGTCTTTTAAATGAAGACATACTTTGGGTTTCACACTTTATTTCAGTGATAAAGGCTAATCCCCAGCAGCTGAAAAAACCTACTGATTTAACGAAATACAAACTGTTTACGGGGACACCATCCTAAAAAGCACGTTGAAATTTTGTGAGGAACAAGCACCTCTTCCTATGTAAGTGCCTGTACAAAAGCTTGGTTATAGAATATAGGCACAATCTGAGTGCAAACTTCTGCTTTCATCAACTGACAGGAAATCTCCTCAAAAAGTCTGCAAGGTGCTGTTCTGGAGTACTTTTAATGCCTGGTTTTGACAGCAACACAAATTGTCCTGAACAAAAAGACTGAGAATGCTTCCACAGAAAATGATAAACCGCATCAAGAGGGGACACAGAAACCACTCCGAAGGCTCAATGAACTTCTATTATGGTTTAATTTAAAAACATTACCTCCAATTTTAAGCACAGATAAAGGCTCTCCAGGAAAACTCAATCATCATTCAGACTATCATCTCAGCAGTATTCCCCAATTGTTCAACACTGCTATTCACAAAACCTCAAACTGAGAGATTTTATGGCTTCTGGCACTATCAGCCTGAGAATTACTGTACTCGAAGGCACCTACACAGCCCCACTCCTAGAACCAAGTCTCCTCTGTGAGGAAATAAGATGTTCCCATCTTATTTGCTGTCCATGATCAGCTTTACAAGCAGAGATGTTGCTCATCAGGTGACAGCAACTGCACTTGCCAAGTTTTTATCTCAAAACTTAATGTAAGATGAACACGATGCATATTTTACCATCTCCAAAGCAAAATGGTTGCATGGACCGGATTAAATTATTTCTTTGCACTACAATGAAGTCTGTGTGGGTTTGTCAAGGAGAGGGTTCTCCTATTTACAGAGGAGGCCTCGGTATAAAATAATGTTTGATTAAAACTTGGGACAAATCTCAGTGATGGAGTCTGGGCCCAGCACCCGGGAGAAGGCAGTGATTGAGCACCCAGGCACCTCGGGCAGATGACAAAGCACTCATTTTCCTTTTAGCCAGAAGGCTCACTGATCAATTTTATTTTCTTAGATGGTTTTTGAGATGACAGAATATGGGCAAATCCTCACACACAGAAATGACCAAAAGCTGAATGTAATTAAAATTCCTTTCAGCCTCTGTACCATGCAAGTCTTCATAAATCTTTGAAAGTCATTTTGTAAAGGAGCCTTTTGCAGGCTATGTGCAGAAGCAGCTGAAATTCCAAATTCTACATTGATTTAAAGTGAAATGAGATCCTGCAATAAAACTTCATTTTGGGGTACTAACCTTGTTCAGTAAGCCCCAGGGAATGACCAGAAGTGAAACTAGGGAAACTTTGCAGTCCATTTTCTGCTGTTAGAGAATAAAAATGATGTTTTCTGGACAACCAGAGGGGAAGAGCAAAGACAGGCATTTGTGAACTCTCCTCTTAGGAGACAGAAGGGCATTTAGCAATCTTTGTTCACCTAATGTTTCAAAGCTTGGGTAAATGTTTAAATCAAACAGACATGAAAATGTCAAGTACATAAAGTCCTTGGGAAAACAGGGTCATGAGCTGTTTCATTCCTTACCCACTTGCCTGGGTGTCAATATGAAATCAGTTGTTTCTGAGCTAAAACCAGCTAAGAACAGGTAACTGATGCTACAGTGATCCTCAATTTGCATTAGTAAACGCACTGCATTTGATGGGGCACGGTAGAAGCCCAAGCACTCTGAAAACCAAAGGACCTGTTACAGCTGTACTCACATGCCCAAGCAAAACATTCCCAAAGGGGCACTGAGCTGATACCATCTGCTGCCAAAAATCTCTGTAAATAACTTCCAAAGCAGTAAGAGGAGCCCAGTCCAAAGGGGCTGCTAAATAACCCCAGAATTTCCCAACCAAATCTGAACTTGTTGGGCCAGAGGAAAGTCAGACAGAATTGCCTTTCCTTCCAAGCTCCACCATTGCACTGAAAAGCACATTAAAGCAGATGAAAAATCAAGTCAACACAGGGAATACTGATCATTTACAGATAAGCATCTAATTAATGATTTTGGTATGTGAAGATGCAACAAGATCTGCAGAGTTGCTGGATCTCCCTGATTCCTCTTTAATCCTACAAGAATTGTAAGAGCTCAGAACTCGTGAAAAAAAAACAAATAATCAAGCTGCTTTTATGTGTCTCCCTATATCTGGCTTTAAGAATGCAGTTTTCAAGAACAATTTTAATTAGACTTTCACTAATCCAGGACACAGACACACACGTTTACACGTGGCACCCCAAAGTCATGTCGAGACAGACAAATTCACAATTTACACTTCAAAGCCTACAAAACATACTGTTGATGAGCCTACCAAAGAGTTTAGTTTTTGTTATGTATAAAGAAAGATAAAGGGTGGAGAATCAGTTCACTTCATACAAATACCAGATTCCTGTGCTGCCCTAAGATAAATGTTAATTCCCTGGGACTGTAAAAAGAGCAAGTTAAGAAAAGGTTATGCTCTGCTGATTAACATTCCCAAATTTCTCACACGTTCAATAAGAGCAAAAAAATCTTCCCATTCAAGATAACTAATTACAGCCACTAAAGTCCCCAAAGACAAGAGCAATAGCCTGTAACAGCTAAAGCAGGAGGACAAAGCCATTCACTGATTTACACTTCACCCTCTCCTGTCACCACTGAGGTCCCTCCTGCCCCAGGGCTGTGTGCAGGCACAGAAATGGGGCTTTGCACCACACTGGATGGTGCCAGGGCCACCTCTCCCCTCCAAGCCACCCCCTTTGTCAGTGCAGAAGTTCATTCTGCTGAAGGCTGATGTCAGTGCTCTGCAGAACGTGCATCACAGCAGGCTGGCAACATCTGCAGACTGCACAGACTGGGGGCTCTGCCTGTTCCTTCACTGATTTCCTGCCCCAGGGCAAATAAAGTCTCACCTAAATCACAGAACTTGGTCTTCTGGGAGAGAAGGTGAAGGTCACTCTTGAAGCAGTAAAGCTCCCCAGCCCCACCTCCCATGTCACTTAAACCCCAGAACCATTTCAGACCCCACTGAGCAAAGACTGCAGCAGAAAATGCCAGTGCACCTGCAGAACAATCCTCATCTTGCTTCCTATGGAATGAGTGGCCCTGACAATTACATCTGGAATATTAGTAGTTCTGATAATATTGGTGTAAAACACACCTCTGGAATGTCCAGACCTTGTAAGTTTCTGCCTTAAAAAGCTGGCCCCAAGGGCATGGCATTAAAGGCAGCAAGTGGCCTCAGAAGTGAACTATACACCCACCTTACAACACTTATGCAGAAAAAGGAAAGGAATGAAAGCGTCATGCTAAAAAAAACCCCACAGTAAATAGGTGTTTAGAAAATATTCTAAAGATCATATTAACTCAATAAGAAAAGCAGCTGCTATTTATTTTCTGTAGTCGAATGGAAATACCAGTAATCACCACATGGCACTCAAAAAAACCCCCGAAATAACCAAAAAAAAAACCCCAAAAAAACCCAAAACAAAACACCAACAAAAACCAAACCACTCTTTCCCTGCTGAAATTGTTCACATTTTGTTATCCAATGTTTCAGGAAGAAAATTATTTTCATTTTGGCTTCCCACTGCCTCTGCAACATCAGAGAATGTCTCTCCCTGCTGGAAAAACAATAGGAGGCAAAGAGGAAAGCAGCTTTTTTCCTGAGACTTTGGGCTAAAAAACGCCATCAATTTCAAAATTACAACAGTGGCAAAGTGCTTCTTTCAATCTGGTCCTTTCATTTTTGCCTCCTGCTGCCGTTCCCATTGTCAGAGTGGCAGCAGGAGGCAGGAATGAAAAGACTACTGCTGGCATCACCCTTGGGCAAACTGCTGACAAGAAGTAAAACACCCCTGTGCCAGAGCGAATTCCAGAGGTAAGAAATTGGGGTTTGCACATCTCTGGTGTATGCAAAGCCACGGAGGATCAGCACATCAGGAGAACTCCTCTGCTCCTGGAACTGATCAGGCATCAAGGAGCCAAAGTGTCTGGGCTGGAGCTCAGGATAACTGAGAGTGAATTTTGGGAAAGTCACGAAATACAGTAAAAACAAACCAGCAAATCCCACCAGCTAACTCTGTGTCACATAAGAGGAAAGGAAACTTTCCCCGTTTGGGAGAACTTGGAGGCTTTTTCAGCTATTGAGTAGATGGTTTGAGTTGTGGGGCACAAGAACCCAAGTGACCATGTTTGAATCCAAAAAGCCTACTGGTACGTGAGAAGAAGCAGGACAAAATACCGAAATCGAGTGCCAACACTTTTACCAATTTTAAAAGTTGGTAAAATTGCTGAACCACCTGCAGAGCATTTGCTGAGCCACCTGCAGAACATTCCAATGTTCCAGAGGTGTTCACCTGAAGGGCAACCAGAAAGAAATCACTAACAGCTCTCCTCCAAACACTGCAAGGCAGAGAGAAGCTCCTAAATCTTCTGTGACTAACCCAAGTAATCACCTCTGTCTCTTGCCCTTTGGTGAAGCTTCCAAAGAATCCAAATTCAGCTGCAAATCGGTGTCCTGCAAACCCAGCTCTCTTTTAAAAGGATGCCTTCGTTCCCTGAAAGGAGGAGCTCCATCCCCAGCTGAGCAGCACCTGGAGGTGTCTCTGCCAGCAGCCCACAGCGCTGTCTGGCAGCTGGGCACTGCAAGGATGACTGAAGTGCATCCTTTTTGGAAGAAATATGGGTGCTAACGGGACAGTTTAACCTAATTCTAGGAAGTTTTAAGCAGCTGGAGCAAATCAAGAGAGAGGGTAGGAACTGTGTCTCAGCCTGGCCCTGCTTCAGGCTTGGAAGGGAACAGATCTGCCAATATTAAACACGTGGTTTTACCACCTTTGTGCTAACAAGAGTTCATTACAAGAAAGCAAAACATTCCCCTGAAGATCTTGAGGAAAAAAGTCTGAACAAAGTCAACTTCATCTGCAGAGATTCTTTGAAAACAGAGAAAACAATTGGGAAGCGAATAAAGGGGCTACTAAAATGGAGTATGTTATTATTTTTCATTGCATGGATTAAATAAAAGGAGGGTTATCTTTGCTCATACTGAGCCATGAAAAAGGTACTTTTCCCCCACTAAAAATAAAAAGCATGATACTTTACAAATAAAACCACTATTATTACTTGTGCTAGAACTGAACAACAAAAACTTATGGAGCTTGAAAACTGTTCTGTGCAATAAGCGCCTAAAATGTTTCATCACCTGTATTTGTTAAAATAATAAAGGAAGATTATTTTTTTAAAAGAATCCATATAAACTTAAACTGAGCAGACTCTTTCCCCAAGGTCAGAGTTCTCTGTTAACTTAACCTGCAGAAAATCCTCGTTGTATCAACTGAAAGGACACAGAGATAAAATCCGTCAGCTGAAATCAAGACGGGCATAAGGAGCAGCTGCAGGGGGAAAAGCAGAATCTATTTACACCATCAAAATATTACCAGATTTCTAAAACATTATTATTCCTCTTGCAGTTGTGCTTATCTTCTGAAAAGACCTGTCTATTTGGTGTAATACTCTCATTATTTGGCTGCTGATACCATCAAGCCTTGCTGGCTACTTCTACCTCTAACAGATTTTTTGAGACCACGCAGAAAACACTGATCAAATGATGCAGGAATCCTTCTCTGGACTGTACCCCAAAGCCTCCTCTATAACTTGCCTATAACTTATTCATTTACAAACAAAATTGACTGTGTCTAATCTCCATGCAAAAACCCCAACAATCTAATAATTTAATGTCTGTATGCAGCTTAGAATATTATAAGATCGGGCATTGCTATGCCAGGTTAGTCTGCTATTAGCTGGGGGATTCTCAAGCATCTGTCATGCAAAGTAGGTCAATTTCTAGCCATATAATTCTGATTATGTCAAAATATTTATTCATGAGTTTTCTAATTCAACGTACTTCAAATAAGTCATATTTATGTGAAGAAAAAAAAAACCAACCCACATCTAAATTATGGTTGTTAACAACTGGGTTATCGCAGCTTCAAACATTCTGCTAATCCAGAGACATGGAGAATGTTTTTTCCTTGCAATGTACTATGAAGTAACAGAATTGTTTTTATTTCCTATCCGCTGTTTTTTTAGTCTGGTTTCTCAAGGAAACAAGAGGAACACAGCTAGACACTCCCTGGGTGTTGTGTGGGAATGTGCAGAGCAGTGGAAACCCCCATCCTCCCTTCTTGTGGCTGCCCTTCCCTGGATGAACACGTGAACGCTCAGGCTCACTTCAGTTGTCTCATCTGTACTGTGAATTTTTCACTCTACCAAGCAGGGGAAAATAAATGGTTCAATAGGAGAGAACCATCCTATGGGTGGATGTGCTGAGGAGAGGCCACACTTAAGCCTTGGCTTTCCTTAGAGCTTAGATCAACTTGAAACCAAAGAAACCAGGCTTCCCTAGTCTCTCAGCACACAAGAGACTTTCCATCAAAACGAAGAGATTGCCAGGAGGAAAGGGGATGGATTTACAACGGATGCCATTATCCACATGCTCCACAAGATCTAACCCCATCCAGGGAGACATCAGGAACAACTCCAAGCTGCAGGCAACACTCCTGCAGTACCAGGGAGATGGAAAAAATTAATAAATTCATGCAATCAACCCATTTGCTATCTTCTACTATCCCAGGTTGCTCCAAGCTCTGCCCTGGCCTTGAACACTTCTGGGGATGGGGCAGCCACAGCTCCTCTGGGAACCACCTCATGACCTTGCCAAGCCCAGCTCTGACCAGTTGATCATATAAATTCAAGAGCAACTCCAAGGTTTTCAGAGCTATTGCAAGCCAAAAAAGGTCTTCAGTATCTCCACTGCCTTCACTGCACTGACCTTGCTGCAGCATTGCAATAACCTGTGGATTTCTCTTGCTTTTACCAACCCATGCTTTTATCACCACCTACATGTCAGATTCCGTATTTTACCCACCATATCCCTATTAAATATCCTAAAAAAGGCTTGGCAGAAGCAAAATCTTTTAACTTTCCTCCCTAGCTAAATGCTGCCTAAGCTTACACTTCATCCTTTAATATATTGCCAGGAGGTACAACTGAAATTGTAGAGTACCATCATCCCTGAGGCAAAAAATGATGAGCTGGATCCTTGTCTTTACTGTGTTTTCTTTCATGCCATCCCAGCACCACACTGGAAAGTGAAAATGAAGAGACAGCAGCCAGCAATGCCCACAGTGAGGTGCAAAAGACACAGAGGCCACATGCAGGTTCTCCTCCTCAGCTACCTGCAACAGCTTTTGTGTGTCTGTCTCTAAGATTCTTTATTTCCAGGACAGAATGGAAGGAATGGCTTTAGATTTCATCAGTTCAGTTTCCCCTGAGCAACAGAGAGAGTTTAAACCTTTTGGTGGTCACCTCTGTGCATGACCAAACCCTCAGGTCACCTTGATACACCCAACCTAGAAAGGCTTCACCTGAAAAAATCATGAGAGGATGAAATTCACCAACCATGAAGCTCCTTTTATCAGCTTTAAAATGAAAATCTGTGTTTCTGGGGACCATTTTAAAAGCTATGCACTGCCCTTGAGCCCTCAGTCCTCTGACACCTGCAGGAGCTGCACAAAATCACTGCAGCCCTCACTCCCATGTTTGCTGGAGTATGCACAGAGCTGAGTTTTGTCAGTGACCTTTTTAATCAAGGGCAAGAAAAGAGGGGGGCATGAACACTTTTAAATGCTTTCAATTGCATTTGTTCTAATATTAATTTTCTAAACATTCTTCCACCTGGGTAATTAAACCACGATCTGTGTTTCCTTTGTGTGGCTGCTTCTCTTGCAGGGATTTAAATGCTGTGTTTTGTTTCATCTGTAATTGTTTTCCCTTAGACCTTTCTGGTGAAGTCTGTGGGCATTCAGTGTAATCTGATTGTTGATTACGTCCACAGCATTTATTTCAATGCCTGTTGGGCTGGTTTGAAAGAATCACAATGGTGGCTAGCAAGTCTAACCTCAGAACTACCATTTAAGAAAAAATCTTTCAAGGTTTAAATGCCAGTTCTTTCTTCAGTCACTCTCCTACATGATACCCCCCCAAAAAAACCCCTATTTGATATTAAAAGCATCAACACTGGGCCTAAAGTGGCTGATCAAAATATAAATTTGGGTGTTAAAATATATTGCTACTGTGTAGATTTTATGGTAAGGAGACTACTGTTATGTCAAAACCCTTTCACATTTTAAAAAAAATTACCAATGTAAGACAAGGCAGGTTACAGCAGATGTTGTAAGATGAGGAAGACTTCATCCCTGGGATCATATTTTGGCAAGCAGAAGTTTAAAAATCATGCAGAATTGAGCAAACTCTGACACTGCCTTTTGGTGGTGAGTGCTGCCCATCCTTCACCTGCACAAACTTCAAGTTCCTTGACTACAACCTCGATATTTTCCTTAGGAAAATGTGTGGGTTTGATTTTGTTTCAGATTATTTCATTCCCAACTCTTGGGCCCTCAACATAAGAAGGACTTGGAGCCAGTCCAAAGGAGGTCACAGGGACGCTCTGAGGGCTGGAGGATGCACAAAAAGGAGCTGTTTCAGCTCTGCTCACACCAGAACCCACACGTGCAGGACTGGCCTTGGTCAGGATTGAGCTGACTAAACACCCCTCTGAATAATGCCACTGCCCAGCAGAGGAGTTAATAACAGCAGACAAAACAGGATTCATTTCATCAGCCATGTATTTCCCTGATTACCACAAACAAAGAAACAGGACTGCATGACAATTTGGAGAGTCTGGTAAACCAGCAGTGCCTTGTAATGAAGCCTTGGCAAAGAAGTAAGTGATGTACAAAGATTTTTCACACTGAAGCGGTGTAAACAGTTTCCACTTTTAGAAATGTATCCTAGCAACTCATAGGAACGGTTTTAAAAGACAGCTGGACAAAACCATGATTTGGAATAAAACCAGATGTAATTGCTAAACCAGCAAGTCTGGTGGTCCCAAGCTGGTGTTGCAGCACCAGCTCAACTGTGATTCAAGATGCTGAGGAAAGAAACACCAGGAGAAACAGATGTTTTAAAGCCAACATCTGCAAGATCCACTAAAAAGGATGCATCAGAGTCGGTGGAAAGGATTCTGAATTTTGTATTCCTTTGTTATTGATGTAGAAAATCTCTTTGGCTTCCAGTAGCCAGGCCTGGTGGACATGTACCTTGTGTTTCACATTTGCATGATACTAGAGAGAGGTGCAGGATGCACAACTGGATTTTATGTAACAGAAGTTCACTCAATTCCATTGCAAATAAAAAAAATTTTAGTCATTTTTTCAGGAAAAGCTGAATGAAGGGACTTGAATATCAACACACAGACCTTGATTAAATAACCATAATTCAGTAGAGACATTCTGGTGATGTCACCAACAAGAAAAAAGGTTCTTACAATCAACGATGAATACAAAAAGAACCCAAACTGTACTCCAGGTTAGTACTGAGACTACACTGCATAAGCATTATTGGCAATGGAGATAAACCACATTTAGATCCAGCAGGTCATGTTTTAAAACAAGCTGAAACAAGAGCAGAGCATCCCACTCCTGAGATGGAAACAGAAAAGCCCTCGGGATATGCCCAGTTCTGCTGTGGAGCATTATTTTGCTTTCCAAGCACTGTTTACATGTGAACTACAGCACATGGCACACGGAGAATAATTAACTATCAGGCTGTAAATTCAGATACTGTGGGGTTATTACCTTAGCCACAAATCTTTGCAACTGCAGCCAAAAGTGGCTGTGAAGGGCAGAGGACTCCACAGGTGAGCCCAGACTGGATCCTGACCTGGTGTTCAAGGACTGAGCAAGGGATTCTTGGGGGAGGAGGAAGAGTTGGGGCATTTTTAAGGGCTAAGGTTGTTTTTTAACCAACACTTACTATACATCCCCCTGGACAGCTTAATTATCAAGAAGGTGTGTTATACTGAACATCTAATGGGTAAGATTATTTTTAACCAGCATAGATACATACCATTTCCTCAAAATTTACATTTAAGAGTTTGCTAGAGGCTACTTTTCCACAAGTAATGTTAGTTAATTTTCAGTCTCACATGGCATCCTGAATATTTGAAGAGAGGCTCAATTCTTGGATTTTTCATTTCTCCAAAGGTCGAGTTTTAACAATTCTGCTATAAAGTTTGTCGACAGATAAATTACCAAGCCAGACACAGAATGCAACATAATGCACATTTCATTTTGTTTCAACTGATAACATTGATAAATATGATATATTCCTCCAGACTGCATACAAAGGGTCCAGAAATCTGATTTTGGTTCACTGAAAGGGAGTAGTGTATTTTCTCTTTCTCCTCTTTATGGAATGTTTTATGTTATCAACATTGAATTGGATCTGCTTTTATTGCCCAGTTACTCAATATCATCCTACATTTCCTGGCTTCACTGTTACCTTTCAGTTCTACTGCTCTGGATCTTACTTTACTCTTAGTGAACATCCCTGCCCCTCTATCTGGCTTATGGTACTGGTTCAGGGTGACTGACTTCATCATTTTATTATCCTTTCCCCTCTTTCCCAATTCATGTATTTCTTGTGAACTTTAACACTTTTGCACTTCTCAGGAAAAGGGAATAAAATAAGATGAAGATTAAACTGAAATTCAAATGGAGAGCAGTCTAGCCAACACTATATTTGGATTTACTCTGGAAAAAACCTTAAGAGCTTTTGTTCTAAATAGAGTTACTGACCTAGAAACATATATTCATTTCTGGAAATAAATCAAAATTCCTCCTATGTTAATCTAATTGCACCAGTGGAAGCTAAGTAGTCCCTTAAGTAATTTAAGTTTCCTTATTTGAGGGGGAAAAAATTAAATAAAAAAAAAAAAGTCAGACCTTTCCCATCGCTGAGAGTGTGTTTTGTAGAACAAGCCAGTTATGATTAATTTCTCTGCTTGCAGTAGCAAAGGCATTTTCCTTTAAAAATGGAAAAGGTGTGAGCAAATAGTCTGGTTTTTAGGGAGCACTGTTATTAGCAAGTAAATAGCACAAGTATATAAAACAGTCTAGGTTTGATTGCTTGCTTTAGTTTTACTGTCACTGTCATAAAAGTTCCCCACAAAATCTGCTGATTTCTAAAATACAGAAAGCTGAGAAATAGGAACTTTTTTTTCTGGAGGCAGCTGCAACCAAAAAAAAAAAAAAAAAAAAAAAATGGAAACCTTAAGGAATTAATGATCCTGCTGAGTTTCCTACCTCGTGCAATCATGAAGCTGTTTTATAAAAGGGCAGAGGCGCCAATCATACAAATCATCCCCTTTTCCTGCAGTGCTGGTGCTGGGAAAAAAGGAGGAACACTCGCTCTGTGCCCAGGAAAGGGGCACAGCCCAGGAGGGTTCAGCTGGCTGTGCCTGCAGCCAGGCACTGGCAACTGGAGCAGGAACTCCTGTCACAGAGCACAACAGAATTTATTCAGGCCTCTCATGTCTTGTGAACCCCCTTTCCTCACTCAAAATGCTCTCCACAAATATCTCTCGGTCTACAGTAATTACCTGGGGATTAGGAAAAGCCCTCTCTTGAAAGGCTGGAAGAATTTGAGATGATAACAAGGTTGTGATGTGCCTAAGGGAGAAGGGGCATCTTTCTGATTGTAATTTTATCAACCTTGATTAAAAAGAAAGAAACATTTCCCTGTATCCTGTTCAATAAATTTTGATAAAAGTCTCTACTCCAGCAGGCAGCCAATCAATCTCTCCCACCTCCCACAAACTCAGATCTCATCTACTTCTGCCCCAAGAATGCCAAAGGAAGACACAATGGTGCAGTACATGGCTAAAACCCCTGAAGAACACTCCTAAAAACCAAAACCCACACCAGCAGTGCTCCTGAGAGACACAGCCCTGACTTCCTCTTTCAACACACCCCAAACCCCCGTGCTGGTATTTGGGATAACTGCTTCCTCAGAGTGGGGATTTTTAGCCAGCAGAGAAGTACTGATACATTTGCAGCACATTCAGCCCTCAGCACCACTGCAGGGATGTAAAATTAGATCTGTGACTCAAAGGATTCTCCTTCCCTGACCCTGCAGCAGCAGCACCACCAAAAAGCTTCTGGCTTCCCACAGCACTTGCATAAAGTCCTCTGCAGCAGCCAACTACCCTTGATGAAGAGTTCCCCCGCTAACCATCTCTAAAGAAAGAGTAATTGAAATTAGCTACTTTTTCTTGGAATGCTGCAGCTGAGGAGACAACAGTAAATAGTAATTATCTGTACTCTTCCCAAAATATCGAGCCTCTGAAGTTCCAGTTATTTGTTCTCATATACACCAGAGTTCAGCATCAGTGTAAAAATTTCTTCCCACCATTTCTTTCAGTCTTTGAAAGAAAAGTCTATGCAGTGAAAAATCTAAAGATGCAATGGATTGGATATGATGATTATTCCTTATTATTGAACATGATTAGCTTATTACTTCCGCAGAGTACCTTAATTATTGTAGGTGTTACTAATTCAGACAACTAGGGCTTGATTAGGTTAAAGTTATTTTTCCTGCTTTAGTCTAATAGTTCCTTTTATTTACATCAAGAGCCCTAAGCTGAAAAACTTTAAAAGAACCCAAAATAGTAAAGAAAGCACCTACCTTCCAACTGACTGAGTAGGAAAATAATGAGCCAGTGCTGTTTAACCAGAATAAATCCTAGCAATGGACTGAATTTTCCATAGTCTTCACACAAGCTCAAACAAGCCAATTCCTGTAAGGTTTTAGGCCCCAAGTTCAAACAGGTCAAAAAATAAGAGCAACAAAATTAAACAGGCTCTGCACACAATAAAAATTAACATATTGCAAAATCACCTTCACTAAACGCAAATGGGAAATGAGATTCTGAGATGCTTACTCCAGTATTTATTTGAGTGTGAATGCTGATGAACTGAGGTGCTAATTAACTTGTAAAGCTATCAGTATTTGGCTTTAACTGATTGGCTGTATTATAGAAATTCTAGGATGCTCAGAACATGTCAAAAAAAGAAAAATAAAGCTAAAAATATTTAAGTTCTCACTGTTTAGAGACATTGCTGGTTTTAAAAGCAACAGTAGGGAAATCCAACAGAAAAGAGCTGCTTTGCAAAATAATGAAGTGAGTTAAACTATAGCTTGATGAAAATTGGTGAAGGAAACAGCACTAATGATGCTAAGAATATAATACAACATCTCTCTGCCTGCACCACACACTCCATAAGCACACTGTGCACATAAAGCAATGCAGTGAGTGCAATAAACATAAACCACAGTGAAGAGGAGAATGTTCATTTTGCATTAGGCAGTATACAGAAACTCAGACCAATTATGTACATAAAATATTGGTATGTACACATACATACCTCACACAGAGGTACTGTTTCACACAGAGGCAAGTGAAAAAAAAAACCACGAGGAAAGAGAAGGGCAGCAGGTGACATTTTCAAGATGAACAACAGGAACTAATTATGAAGAGCACATGGCATAGCAGGCTATTCCCTCTCCCTTACCTTCCTCCAAAACCCCTTCAAAATATATTAGACAGCATCACATGAGGCAGGAGATCAACCATTTTTACTCTCCCTTGCTTAAATGCCACCACAAGCTGACTGCCCTGAAGCTCTTGTCTCAAACACTTTTCCCCCTTTCCTCTCTTATCTCCTCAGTTGGATACAGAAGATTCCCAAAGAGGCACTTCCACATCTGGCACATAATAAAGTTTAACATCTGAGAGGCACCTGCTGAAAGTCTGGGGTGATGATTCTGGGTAGGAACAGTGGCCCCACAAGCTGGGATCTCTCTTACAGCTTGGTAACTTCCCTGAAAATGCAGTACTCTGCAATTAGAACATAGCTAAAGGAAGGAATCCACCTGTTTCTTGATCATTTATGCACCATTTTGAGTTAATTAAGGATCATCTATACCAAATTTTAAGCCTGAATGTCACACAGTTAATAATGAACAGAAAACAGTCAGTAGCTCAGGAAAGAAATATATAGGGAAGCCAATTAGCAGGGGAAAAAAACCCTCAAAATTGTTAAATACAGATCCTTAAGTGTCTTATTACATAAATAGTTAATTAAGAATAATTTACAGAAACAATTATCATTACCACATTAACATTAATTGTTCTACCCAGGAAGACAGCATTGTATAAAGCAAGACTGCCTGCCTGTTACTTCAGCACATAAAAATGTCAAGGGACTTTCTTTGGTCTCCTTAATTCCCTTCCAGTCTTTAACCATCTCAAGACAGAAGGGCTGTAAAACAAATCCACAGAACAGGGGTTAACAGACTAAACACACCACCTGCCTACTTTTATTGAAATAAGTCAAGTTATTCTATTCAAAATATTCCTGCATTTTTTCCCTTTTTTCATATGAAAATATGTCACTTACAACCCTGCCCAGGAAAAAAGTGTCACCGCTAATATTGTATGGATAACAAGTAGCAAGATTAAGTAAATAGGAAGAGACATAATTATGTCTACATAGGGTATAAATCTTGAGATTTTAAATTCAGTGGAAAAGTCTTCAAAGAGGGAAAAAAACCAAACAACAGTGAATATAAAAGTGAGGGGGAAAAAACTGTCAAAAATTACACGCAGGAGGGATGAAAAGGCGGCTTTCTGCTCACATCTCTGATGCAACCATTGTTTTCTCCAAAGCTATAGAAACAGGAGCTCAGTGCATGTACCAGGCACAGGATCTGGCCCTTCAGCTCAGGGTGGCTGTGCCTGATTGAGTTTAAGTCTTCTCCAAATTGTCTCCCCTGTTGCCTCTCTGCCAGCAGCTTTCCCCGCACAGCACGTCCTGCCTGCGGGGCAGGGAAGGAGGGCAGCTCCTGCTGCAGCTCGGGCAGCACAGGGATTTCATCTGCACGGGTTCCCCCCAAAAAACCAGCCACCTTCTCACCCACGAGCACCCCAAATTCACCTGCCTTCCATGACAGATCTGCTCCAGTAAAGTAGCTGGAAATGTGAATACCTCCTCCTGGATGAGCTCAGGTATCAGCAGTTCCAACTCCAAAACTTTTTTGTAGGACAAGCAGGGCCTCTGAGAGTGGAACATTCAACCATGTGTCCCTCCAAACCAATCCAGAACCCCCATTAACAACAACACCACTACAACAATCAGTACAGCCATCACTACAGCCACCTTCTATTTGCTCATTTCAAAGGCAACCAGACCAATGTCCCTGGACATCTCAAACAACAAACCAGCTGGGTTTTCCTCAATCTATATGACAAAGATACCAGCCCCCTCCTGCCTGCCTCTTCCAGGAAGAGACAAACATTAGAAACAGAACATTTATTTTCATTCAGACTCATTTTTCCTCAACTGCCTTGCAAATTAGAGGCAGGTGAGGAAGGGAAACAGAGATCATTCAAGATGTTAACTTCTCACCTTCCACTGCAGTTACACAGAGGCAGCACCAAGAGCTCTGTACACCTGCAGCAACCTGGAGAAACAGACTGTGATAAACACTGCATATATTATGCAAAATTATCAGTGTGAGGGGCTAGACCTGAAGTTCTTCCCAATCCAATGATCTCGAGAAACACAAAGTTTTAAACTGAAGACAAATCAGCTTCATTCAGTAAGTGAGCAGATCCCAATCCCTCTGCACATTCAAGTGTCAATCACTAAAGTGATGACTTCCAAGCTACAGAGGGGCTGGGTAATTATGACAACCCCAAACCCAGCACTAGATGCATTGTTCAAGCTCAGTCTACAAAGTATCATTAACCCAGTTTTTCCTAATTATGGCTCAGAGAAATTCCAGGGTGGCAGCAACCTCTGCAGGCTGGCCTGTCACATGCGAATTACCCAATTTGGGGCTTTTGCTAAAACAGCCTGTAGGGATTAAGCTTTTTTACCTTGAAGCTGAGTTAAATAAATGCACCACCTCACCAGAAGAACAAAGCAGACTTTAACACTGTTTATGTCAGTGCTGTCATTCCAAAATTCTTCAGCCTTAAGAAAGGCTGCAGAAACATGAGCTCATTTATACCAGGGCACCTGCTCTCAGCAAGGCCAGACAGGGCATTATTTTCCTCTACAAGCTCATCTTTTGAATAATACAGTGAAACTGGAGAGTGAACATTATAGAAAGACAATTTTACTTTTTGTGATGTCTCAAAGCTTTCTCGTGAATGCTAAAGCCGTACTTGTCGAGCTGCCCCACGAGGGAACCAGCAGGAACCTCACAGGGCCTGTTTACCCGTGTTGACAAACAGGATTTTCAGACTAATGATTCTGAGTGGGGCTACAGAATAACGAGGGTAACTCCTGGAAGCCATTCCGTGCTCTGGTGCCAGACTCCAGGCGAGGCTCCCCTCCGTGTGTCCTGATGGCTGTGCTGAAATCAGAGCTCAGCCTCTGAGAGCTCCCTCCAACAATGCTGCCTAATGAAAATGATGGCACAGGAGAAGAGACTGGTAATGAGACATCTCAAAAAAAGTCACACGTGCTCGCTGCCAAGGCGCCGGAGCGCTGGGGTGAACTCCCCTGGATTTTCAAATAGGTGCAATAATGACTTCCCTAACGACTGAAGAAGCTCCTGTCCTGGAACTGGCATCTTTTGGTTTAAAACAAGTTGAAACAGGGAAGTGGCACTTGCCAAACACAACCCCTGTGCTGCTGCTGGCTGCTCCTCTCCTCACACTGAGGCTCGGGAGAGGACAGGACGAGGATGAGCTTCCCACCCACAGCCCAGGGATCCCACTTAACCCCAGGCTGCTGCTGAACTTTTATCCTGAGCTCCTCCAGCTCCAGCACAGTCAGCTCATGCACAGTGTGTGAAGGGAAGGGGCACCTTTTAGTATTTAACATTCAAATGAGGCCTAGCATGCAAACACTGACAGCTGCCCCATCTCTGCCTCCCTGCCTCGCAGGCTGACAGGCCTTTTGCCTTTCAACTCAGTCAGCAGATGTGCAAAATTCCCACTCAGGAAGGCTCCTCTGGATGGGACTGCACAGGATTTTGTACCCTGAAGAAAAGCAAACCATAATAATAAAGCTATCCAGGTATTCAGAGTAAGTGCCCATCATGAATAAGGAATTTTACAGCACTTCTAGTTGGTAGCAGTGAGTTCCATGAGGTAGGTATCTCCTTTTTTTTGTAACATAAATTTACTGCTCTTCAGGTTTCACTTCTTGTTTCATCTACTGGCAGGAAGCATCCGTTTTATCTTCCCAACTCTTTGCACTAGCCACCCTAATTTTATCCAGCTTCTCTTGTGTATTTTCTATCAGCTATCTTTTTGACTCTACTCCTTGCAGCACAATGGAATTATAGAACTTCTGCAACTTTTTTTTTTTTTAAATTCCATTCTCCAGACGTGCTATGATCCTGTCAGCATTAAGGGATAGGCAATTAATTTTTCTCTGTATGGTGAGAAAAGATAAGAAATAAGCTAAATTTACAGGTCAGAGATTAAGGAGAACTTCCAGTCCTGCACTTGGACCACAGGAACACCTACCCATTGCTAACATGCTGCTCCACTGAAGTTGTTGTAAGAGCACTTAGTGAACCCCTGGCATGGTCCAGATCTGACCTCTGTGATTGCCCAAGGACTTTCAAGCCCATAATTCTATAAAATCATGTCAAATTAATTTTCTAACTTTATAATGTCACTTTCTAATTTTATCGTTCTCATCACTTCCATGAAGAGGGGAAGCCAGAAAGTGGGGAGATTCAGGTGAGGGTTTCCACTGTGAGGAAAGTTGCAACACCACCGAATGTCCATCATTAGCTGTTAAATAACACACATAAGAGATTAAAAGACTCAGTTAATGCAAAACTGCTCATATCCTCTCTTTGCTGAAATCCATGTCAGTTCATAATTTGAACAACCAAAGCAACAGATTTTCAAGTTCTGCTTTGGGAATAAATATTTCAAAGATAACTTTTACAGCATACTGGAAAGCAAAAGTAAAATCTGAAAGTCTACAGAATTATATCCTCATTCTCACAATGTACACAAAATCAAAAGCACCAAAAAACAAAGATGAAGGCAAATTTAAGGTATAAATAATTTTCAGTAAGAACTTCATATTCACTTTCTTTTCCAAGTACTACACATGTATATTTTAATTTATTAATTGCCATCACACTTGTGTGAAAGCTACAACTCAGCTTTGTTTTATGGACTGTCCTGGTTTCAGCTGGGATCATTTCTTTTTGTGCTTAGTTACCAGCTGGGCTCACACCATGACATGGGCGTTGTTTTTCTTAATCAAAGGCGTTTTAATTTAATTAGCCATTCTGTTATATTTTTTTTCTCTATTCTTTTTGAAAATTACAACATTCCCCTTGCAGAGCAGCAGAGGGGAGGGAGCTTCCATCACTCCCCATCTCCCACAGGCTGTCTGTGACATCCTGATCTCCCACAGCCTGAGCCTTTTCCCTCTGCACTGGTACTTGCTTCTCAGTGCCACTGGCACCTCTTTCTCCATCAAGAAGAAAGATGAACAGCCCAGGTAGTCAGGTTCAATTTCACTCCATAGATCAGCTAACTAAGAGAGCTGCAGCAGAGCATAATTTACATCCCCCGTCAGAAGTCTGAGCGTAGCTGACAGCCAACTTCACACAGCTCTGTCTGATCTTAATCCATCCCCGCACTCTGAGTTCCAGCAGCAACCAGCTGGGCCCAACTGAAACCTTTTAATGCTTACCCTACAACACAAACTGCTCCACTGCTAGAGAAAAGCCTGGTCTTTATGGAAAAAAAAAAATCCAACCAAACCAACATAGCACAGAAAAATACAGATTAAGCATTCAGCTGCAACAAGCAAAGTGAAATCCAGGTGATTGTCCCCCAGGTGAGTGTTTGCTAAAAAAGGGGGCACATCTTTCTTAATTCTATTAATTCTTTCTTATTTCTGTAGTTTAATATAATTTTTGAGAAGCAAAAGTTTGTCTTTTTTAATTAGCTGTGACTTCAGCTTCAAGCAAAGCACTCTCAACTTTGCAGGCAGCACTGCTACATCAGCACTTAAATAGGCTGAGCCCTTCCACCAGCAGTGTCTAATGGCTCACCTAAAAATGGCTTTGCAATAAAATTGTATTAATTACAGCTAATACTCTCATACTTGATAAAGAAAACTGCAGCTTCTCCCTGTGCCTGTTCAATGACAGAACCCGACGTGGCACCGCCCAGAGCAGCAGCATCCTGCTGGAACTGTCACTCCACAACCAGCTCAGGGATCCTGCACAGAACTGAAGCTGAGCGACAGTGAGGTGAAATTCAGCTTTTAGCTCATGCTGGAGATTGGAAAGGCAATGAAAACCTTGTTTCTTTCAGAGCCATTAGTCTTATAGAAGCTGAGTGCTTCTATAAGAAAAGGTAGAGCTGCTTGAAGCTGGCAGCTCACACACACCTGAGAGAGGAGCCTCTGCTGAGGAAAAAAGGCTTCACAGGCAGGAGTTTGGCTGTTATCTTCTAATACAGAAAACCAGAATTTTCCTTCATAAAATCAGTGTAGTTTATCTGCCCTTCACTGATTTACAGGACAAACCACATAACTTTTTATCAGATCATCAGAGACACCATCCAATGACATTCACATATGGGAAGACTCCTGCTCACAGAGAACAATCCTTGCTCCTTTAACTGATGTTATTTAGTAGCTAAGAGGCACAAAAGCCTGACTCTGGCTGTTGAGTCCATAATTTTACATCTCTGGATTTCCAAGATTTACATCTGTCATAAATATCAGAAACATGAATCCTGGAAATCAAATATTAAAATGAGGAATGATACTGTGATGTGCTGCAGCACAGGCAAATTGCTGTCATTTCCTGAGAGGTGGCAGCATTTCAGTGGTGGCTGATTGCTTTATTTTTTTGCATTCATTGCCCATCACTGATGTATGCAGGTTCATTTTCATTTTTAAAAAGTAGCTCTAAAATAAAATTCCAAAGTGCACCATTCACAATAGGCAGAGCACACATGTGATTCTTGTGAATTCCTCATCTTTAGTGTCAAACTTTGTGCAGTACTTTGAGATGGGGGATAAAGAAGACACACACCCACCTCCAGAGGCAGTATTTATAGATGTGTACAGCATCTCTACTAATTTTGTGTTTCAGTATGTCCAAAATATGTCCAGCAATGGAAACCTCAAAAAGTACATTAGCATTACCAGCTTCTTGTAGCAGGTTCTCAAAAATACTTCTTAAATAAACCTACTCATCTGCCCTTTCCATTGCAGAGAAAGCGAAGAAGAAGAGCAATATTTTCATTTTTTGGTGAAATAAACTAATGGAAAAACACCTGCCCATATCCTGCAAGGGAAGCAGCTGTTGACACACACTTTATTACCACATCAACTGGAATGCTCTTTGCTTATCAATATAATATCAGAGTGTATTGTTTTTCATGGGGGTATGTGAATATTAATCCTCCCTGTGTTTATTTGTTTACTGTTCACTATGTTTGCCTCCTTGTATACTAAAAGTTGGCTGGAAACTTCCTGAAGCTCCTTGCTTGGATCAAGCTTTCTGCACAAAAAGGTTATTTCTGTGCCCATCCCCACATTTTCCTCTGAATTTTATTTACTGTAAGAAGGGGAACAAAATCAAAAAAACAGTTCCATAAATACTACCCACACTGAGTGGGAAAACACCAACAACACAAGTCATGGCTTTTAAATTGTGGCTTTAACAGAGCTCAAAGTCCTCTGACCTCGTTTTTAAAAGCAGGTGAGATTCCCCATATATGCAATTTGCTTCGATAGCCTTGTTATTTGCTCCAAATCTTCCCTTCTTCTACAATTGCGTTCTCATTGCTCTGTATTTGACTTCTCTAAGTGCAAAGGGAAGCAGGAATGGTGGTTTTCTTTCAGTGTCAACACACTCGATGGCAAAAGTAACTCAGCACTGTGTGAGTAACAGGAGCACCCAAGCACAGACAGTTCTCAACCCTCACCAGACCTTCAGAGTCCCTAATTCTCCTTTCTAACTGGATCCAAACCATCTATATTTGTGGATGCACTGGAACTCCACAACCACAAATACAACCACAACACAACCACAAATACAGAGCCATTGACCCAGCCAGCACTATTTAACACTTCCAAACCTTCCTCTGGTTTCCCAGACAATGTGCAAAGGTGAGGGAAGACTAAAGCCACCCCTCAAGCTGCCATAAACCCTCTCTGTTAAGCAATCAGTGCCTGAAAATCATCCTCAGTCCAAGTTCGTGAAGAGAAACCACTGTGAGGATCTTACTCTCAGGTTATTTCCAATTCCATGGTAGCAAAAGGATGCTTATTTTCCTAACAGGTTAATTCTAGAAACCTTCAGGGCAAGCCTGTTATGGAAGAATATCCACAGAGAAACTTTTTCTCAGGGAAATCTCAAAGTAAGGATGGAAGTGTGAGTGAGATTGAGAGGGATATAATAAAAGAAGAAATAACTGAGGCCATGGAGAGAAAGCCAGGTTTGTAGAAGGCCTCTTGGATGCAGTCAGAGAAACAGTCCTTGCACTTTTCTAGCAACATCTCCCTAAACCAATTAGGGAGAAAATCCCAGCAACAGGAGGGCCAAAAAAAAAAAAAAAAAAAAAAAAAAAAGATAAGGACAAGGCAAATCCAAATAAATGCTGCAGTTCAGTGAGGCTCCTGACACTGCAGGAAAACAAAACATTTCCATCCTTGAAACAAATATATTGACATGACTGGTGACCGACCAGTGTTTAAGTTGTGATCTTCAATAACAACATGAAGCTTTGTTTCAAGATTACAAAATGCTTCTTCCTGTAATTCATTAAAGTTAAGCTTTGGCTCTTTTCCATTAACAGCTCTGATCTGTCTCTCATCCTTGTGGCACTGCTTATGCACCACCACCTTCCACTCTGCATTGCAGGTGCTGCTCTTCACCTGCAGCCTCTGGAACAGCACTGCAGAAACATTCTATTTAGACAGAAATGGAAAAAAGACTGTAATGATGCCAAAGAGCAGTAATTAAATTGAGACAAATTAAATTGGGAAGACACTGCAAGACAATTTACTTGAAGTAACGTATTTCAGCCCACCTAAGGAAAAGAAAAATCTTAACAGTTTTTCATTTAGGGTTGTGATTAATTATTTATGAAGGTAAATCCATAAAGCCTAACAGCTGTATTAGAGAAATCTTCTGCCTGTGTATTTGCAAACACTGCAATTCCCACACTCCCAAAGTTACTTCTGGGCTGTAAGTTTTGATGAGGAAGTGAGGAAGATCAGAGATTTTTCAGGAATACCCCACTAGATCAAATTTAAAAAGGAAAAATTTTGTTTTAGATTGAGACTATAAAAGGAGTTGAAGAAAACTGAAGTGTGGTGTCATTAGAGCTCCAATACTGGTGAAAAAATTCCCATTTGGGTGTACTTAGACTAAAAAGGATTCTCAACATGCAGGGGATGTTCCATATAAAGTGATAAATTTAAGCAGATGTTTTCAAGGCAATCACTCAGTTTAGAAAAAATGTACCACTAAAAGTGCTTGATTTGCTGCAAGAATATTTGTAAACAGTTTAAGGAAATACCTGAAATTACAGACCAGTTATTATGGCTAATTTAATTCAGCATCACAGCATTCCTCAAAGGGAGACAAGTCAGAAATACGAAACTGTCAAAACTTCCTTAAAACTCAAGCATGATATAGCCTAAATCTGCCACATAACTGGAAAAAAAAAAAAAAGTGGAAGAAAAATTAAAAAGAAACCTGAGAAAACAAGGCTGACGTGATTTCTGTGTGCGCCTTTTGGGACTCAAGACAAAAAAAAAAGCATTTTCTGCCAAAGTTATTTGATGGTAGTTGCTCAATCTCAAATTTCCTTTTTATCTGCCTTGGGCAGAATTCTCAATTTCCTACGAGCAGAGTCCAAAGTGGGTTTGGAGGCTCACTGGCACCTCCGGAGCTGAGCAGATCCAACACCTGCCCCTGAAGCCGCCTGTCATTCTCCCCGATGCCACTGACACACTTTCCCTACTTCTCTCTTTGTTAACTCATAAAGGCAAGACTGGAAAGAGATCAGCTTATGCTGCAGGCTGGATTCATTAGGAACGTCCTGACAACGTGCTGCCAAATCAAGGGAGGCAAAACTGCTCAAGAAATACGGTGAATATTTTTGTATTTTAATTGTGTCACGCTGCATATTTCACCTGCGGGAGATGGAAATATTTACAGTCTTCCATGTGTTTACAGCAAGATATACATCTTTATCAAAGGCTGAGGGGGGAAAAAAGGGTCCAAAAGGAGAGAAACAAAGGTTTCTTTTTGTGAATATGGTCATGCAACAGGACAGTGAAGGACCTGAACCAGCTCAGAGCAAGAAGTATTTACACAGCTCCAACTCTAACAGCAGTTGGATTTCTGAAGCAGCTTTTCCTTTCTCCTCAATTTCCTTCTATATTCTATTTCCTTCTATTTCTATGAAAATAAAAATGTTAGAGAAATTCCGATTTTCTCACAGTTCCACAGCCTTTTTCATTAACAAAGAAAATCAAGTGCCTGTCTGCTTAGCAGCTACTTGGGTGTTTAATCCTCACCTGCTCCTCTTCCAAAGCCCTTCCAACAAGGGGTTTGCCACATCTCTGCCAGAAGATTTCCACAGCATTAAACTGCCACGTCTACAAACCACATTTTGTTGACCATTCTAGAAAACTAGAGACACTTCACATTGAAAGGTGCATTTATTCACATTTAAAAGATAACCAGAGAAATCACTGACATTTATTTCCCTCCAAGAATCCTTCCCAACCCTGTAAGCAGCAGACCTGGAGTCACATATGTTTATTCTTACAGCTGGGGGACCAAAATCCCTTCACAATGACAAGATATTTAAAATCTCTCCTTCTTAGAGAGCCAGCTTTATTTCAGGCATCTTAAAGAGAAAAATCGCATTCCCTCCACAGAGTGCTCCATTGAGAGCCTGGATGTGGCTGATGCACTGCCCAGACCCCAGCAGTAACAGGAATTTAAAGCTTTTACCCAATCTGCAGCTTTGTCTACACTGCAATATTTTGTGGCTTTCTTGTCTAACTGAGTGGGGAAAAACTCCCACACCTTCATCTTGAGGTTAGTGGTATTTTTTTTCTAATTTTCTTTATCTAAATGTTGTGCCATGGACAGGCAGCTGAGCCACCAATTTCCTGAAATCACTGCCACGTCCCCTGCCCTCAGCAACCTCACCAGACCACTCAAACACCAAAGAAGGTGTGTGAATACATCATTTCAAAGTGTAAACTCTAGGAAAAGACATTTCCATACTGGTTTCAGTGAACAAAAACTATAATTTAAAATATTGTCTTGGTTTGGCAACTTCCAGGAAATATCTGCACTGATCTCAGCAGATTTATTTTGGCACAACTGAGAGCTGAGCCCACCCCACTGAACATGCCTTTTGCACACTAGGTCCAAAGTAGAGTCCCCAGCAAATTTGCTTTAAGTGGGGCAGCTCTAGCAAACTAAAAAGTAATCCTCTCCTCCTAATTTCCCACAAGAGTGTGAACATTTTGTGGTAGGTTTCTTGATTACATGAAATCTCCCTGAAGAATCTTTACCCTGAACACCACCCATCAGAGAGGAGCCAGACAGAATATGTCCTGCAAACTGTCCTCTGATGAATCCACTACCTCAAAAGTCAAATTAGAGATGTGATTTTACAGGAAGATGTTTATTCCCTGCATCTTTCTTTATAGGAAACAGCTTCTTTCTTTAAGTCAAAATCCTTAATCATGAAGTGAGTCCATGTCTGTGTGCCTAATTCCATAAAATCTCTAAGCTCAGAGAAACCCCAAGAGCAAGGTTGGTTTGACTTTTCCTGCCAGCATCTGGGATGCAGCAATTCAGCATCTGGAAAGGTAAAAAACACCCACTGGAGGCAGTGGTGACCCTGGCCAGTAAAAAAAGCAACCTGAATATCAAGAAACTAAGCCCCACAACCAAGATAACATCAAGTTATTCGATACTGATTCAATATTAAAATCCTCCTTGTTCTACTAAAGTCAAAATGAAATATTTTTATGTATTTTGAGCCTTATTAAAACCTATTCTTCCTTTTTAAAACAAAACTTAATTGAAGCCAGCTAGAAGAAGAAAGCTTCATTTATCACAAAGTGACATTCTGTAATTAAAATACAGTTCAGAACAAAATGTTTAGCTGCAAAGGCGTGAATTTTCCCTTCTTCACCATTGCTGCCAACTTGCTATTATTATGAGCGCAGTTAGAAGCAGAAAACTGGCTGTTGCTTCTTTTCACTGAAAATTAACTGGGAGGCAAGCAGGGATTGTTTGTCTAGAAACAAGATGCCAACTTCTTCTCTTTTTAAGGCATGGTGGAGATGCAGTGCCGTGACCACGTGCTGAGTTCTGTGGGGATGGCCCAGGCATGATAGCTAGTGAAAAGTAATTGAAAATAGCAACAATTCCTTCTCCTTTCTTACTCTTGCTTCCTGGAGGGATCCATTTTCAGGTCAACTAAAGAGATATTGGAACAGTTGCTCCGTGTGACTTCCTTTAAACATACTCACAAGTTCACAAAGCTTTTCACAGACAGCAGTACCCCCAAAATCATTCTAGGAAATCTGGAAGTTTCAGTTGCAGGAGGTTAAGAGCAGGAAAAAAGCATCACGTTATGGGCAGCTGGCTACAAACCTGACCATTCTTAAATTTCTGTACGTGGGTCTCTAACACAAGAATCAGGTTGGTTTTAGAATGGAATCTTTAGAATTTTCATTTCAGAATGGAAAAGATTCCATTCTAAAATGAAAACTGTACACAGTGCACATAAGCACTGTCTTTTACATTCATTTCTTGTGCCTAAAATGCTGAAAGGACTCTGCTTGTAATAACTATAAGCTGTTGTAAGCTGGAAACCCAAAGCTGACTGCCAAATTACTTTGGGATATATCGAGTCATTCATTCCTTTTCCTAAAACAACATTCCATGTGCTGGGAAAATCTCTTTGTCTATGCACAGCAGAAATAAATACAAACCCTCTCACAGAGGCACAGAAAATGTACAAGAAACTCTTATTCCTCTAAGCAGAATGGAAGACAGAACAATAATTTCCACTGCACCTTCCACTTTGAAATAAAAAGTAATATTTCCACAAATAAAAGGAGCAGAATCTGGTTTCAAAACCTGCCAGTGAACTCAAGAGTGATGAAAACATTCTTGCTCCCCTCACAAAGTGAGCGTGCTCCCGGGGCTCTGAAGTAGGTTAATACCATGATTACAGCATTTGCAGAGGTTGGCAATGCTGCTCCAATCTCCTGCTGTACTTAGACACCAAATGAATAAAAATGCCTCTGGTACAAAGGTTAAGTACATTAAAGAGGAGTCATATGAAGCTTTAGCCACACCTCTCTCTGACACAAGAAATAAAATCCTGCAGGATCCAGTGGTTCATGTGAGACACTCAGAGTGACTCAATGCTTTGTGCACAATCTTCCATCCCTAGCACTGGTCAGGAATTTTTTTAAAAAGGGAGCACAAAGAGCCACCTCCAAGCCCACAGTGAATCCAGTGCTTCAGTTTAATACAGTGAGTGTTGGGATACACTGCCCTGGAGTGATCCAGTTCCCTTTCTGAACTGGTGTGTGAAGCACCATCATTTGGAGGAGTTCCAGCACTGCCAAAGCAAGCACTGGCCCAGCTGTGCATTCACTGGGACAAGGCTGCTCCAGCTGCACTCCACACTCTCCCATCTAATGGCTGAATTCCAGACTCAAAGCTGAATTTTTCATGAAAGAAAAGTGTTCCCCCTAAGAATTATGACTTAGCATTCACTTAATACTACTCACTGTTAGGCTTGAGATGAGTAAATGTGTAAATTAATGTATCTAAGAAATTGAAATTCTGATGAATAAGAACATATTGATTCTGAAATCTCAGACCTCAAAGCCCATCACACACAGCAGATCGAATGAAGACCCTGCTCCAAAAGCTGGCAAAGGAACTTTCAGAGGTGATGCACTTGGAATATTGTGCCTTGGTCACAGCAGCATAAGCATATTAATGTTTTCTAATGAGAGTCTGGCTGACTAAATACCCATATTCCAGGGATGCTTAGTTTATATAAACAGCATTGGCAAGAGGGAACTGCTTGGGCTGTACACTTATTAATTAAAATAATTCCCTTTTGAGTGTAAAAAATACTAAAATTATTTTTTAGGAGAAAACATCCAGTTCCTTCTTTCAAGTCTGTTGTTTTCTCCTCACAGACCCCCATTTCTAAATCTTTCTGCTTGTCAGTTCTGAATAACTTGGTAAAAAAATGATATCTAAAGGGTTTTGAGTTTAATGCAGGCCAATAACCTTGAATATGTTAAAGCAGCTAGAAAGAAGCTTAACCACACATTTCAGCAAGTCTAAAGAGACATAACTTGAAAGGTATCTATAGCTAGTGCCTCTTTATTTTCACATCTCAGGCTTTTAGAACCTTTGCTCTAAACCTAAAGGGGAAATATCCCCCCTTTGAACTGGGTTACTTCAAATGGAAACTTCATTACTAACCTTAGAGAATTCAGTCTCCTCCAAACATCACCTGCTTTGAGAGAAAAAAGTAAATCAGCTTGTGTTTGGATATAATTAGTGTAAAATGACAGAAATGATAAAATCTGGCCTGCAGAGGTTATGAGGCATTAACAAAAGATGATGTTGTAACAGTTGAGACTTATCTGCTGGAGACAGCCTGTGTGGAACAGAGCAAGAAGAAAGCACAGAATATGTACAGGCTGCCTTCACAGAGCTCATCTGATGGTCAGTGAACTCACTCCAGCTTCAAGTTACACTTCTGAAGATAACTTCACATTCCTGAAAAAAGACATTAAGAAATGCAGCTTTGGTGTCTTTTCCCCATGTCAGTCTCTAACCACAGCACTCCCCTGCAATTCAGCAGTGGAAAACAATGCCTCATATTCACCACACAAAGTCCTCTTGGATAACTTCACTCAAAGGTGTAGCTCTGACCTTCTCACCCTTGTGTTGGCCAACAGTTCCAAATGAGCTTCCTCATTTGGAAGGATATTACCTCGTGAGGAAGTATTTCCTCGTTAGGAAATATTCAAAACCAGATGAAATGTTGATAGAACCACCCTGGAAGCTGAACTGTGAGTAAATGGTGAAAAACAATTTACTTTTCACACCTTCAAGGCTTCCTATTTCCTCTGTTGTGAGCATTTTACTGCAAAGCTGGGCTCCAGTAGCAAGTATCAGGTTACTTGTTACAAGTGACATCTTTATTTGTCAATCTTAACAGAAATACATTTTCTATAGTGTGTTTATGCAAGTGCTTACTGCACCTTTAAATTTGCATTGATTGCTTCATTAACAAAAGGATACAAATCTCCCCTCAAAATCCTTTTTTTGCAATTATATTTTGTCTTAAAAATGGAGTTTAATACAGAGACACAAAGCATTTCGTATCAACACACAGTAACTTCACATACTAAAAATCCAACATCTGACTGCTCTATGGACATTTAACCCCAAATAATTGGTTCCACCACAAGATTAAAAACACCCAAACCTAAACCTCTTCTTTAGCTTTATAATCTTTTCAGTACACCAGCAGTTTATGCATTGAATAGAGTGTGAGGAATTACTGAATTAAGAAATTACTGGAGAGAGTTTACTAGGTTTTTAAATATATGAAATATATATTTACTTTATCTTTATTTGCTTAAATGACCATGTCCCTGAAAATGGTTGTGAGATAATTTAAAATGAATGAATAGTGAAATTAAGATAAAATCCTAAAGGTTTTTAAACACAATAAAGGTTCATTGCTTCTATGAGATCTGACCCCAGGATCCTTGTTGCTCTCCTTAAATATATCTGCATAAAAAAACCCCAGACATGAACCCACCAATGAGCATGTAAGTGAGCTTTCAGGTTGGTAGGACACCTGTCAAGCATTTTGAACACCCAAGCTGTGTTTGTTTCACTGAAGTAAATATCTAGCACAGAGTGGGACCACCTACACTTGTCTTGTAGGGAACAACTTGGCCTAAACAGAATTTTTATTAATTAGCATTAGCCTGGACCACATTAACATATGCAGATGAGCTTCAGAATATGGGCCTTTCCATCATTTTAGAGTTAGATAATCTCTAATAAACCTCAGAGTCATTAAAGATTGTTCATCCCCCTCTGCTCTAACCCTGGGATCATGTTAAGCATCCATATCTTAACCAACTCTCAGTCTCTTCTCATTTGTTCCTCTGCCAAAATAATCCCTCCCAAATCCTGCTCTGACTGCACTCCTCTGAGGGCCTGCACTGATGTCCAGTCATTCACACTATTCACTTTAAACTTATTTCAGAGGTATGTATGAAAAGAATTTTTCTAAGATGTAAGGAATTTCGATTTAGATTCCCTGGTACCCACAAACTCACATTCAGGCTGGGGTGTCAGCAAACAAAGCAGGCAGCTCCATCCTGGAGTGCCAAGCACAGAAAGCAGCCCCAAATGGAGCACATTCCCTGACCACTGTCCTTACATTCACTGAGCAGGACAAAGGTCTCCAGGAAACAGCAAGATGAGCTCAGCTCATTAAAAACTGTATGAAAATGTGTATCCTGAAGGGATGTTAAATGAGGCTTACACAGGCAACTTTGAGGCTCTGCTTCCTTAGAATTTTAGTGCTTAACCTTAGAGCCCCAGCATTTCTTTAATGCAATTAAACAGAGGCATAGCTATAATGTATTGCTTTAGTTATAGTCTAGCACAGGGAAGGAAAATAGGCAAGAGGAAAAAAGAATTCTGTAGGTAGCTTTCATTTTGATCTCCAGTGTCTCTCGAGCACTGCCATCCTTCTGACACGCTCACCACAGCAGAGCCTGTGTTCTTCCACATCCAATTTTACTGGAAAGGGCTGGAAACATGATTTTTAAAGAGACACTTCAGATAGGTGCACTTTTTAAAAAGAACTATAAACCATAAACATTCTACACTAGTTATTACAGCAAACACTGAACACACTAGGTAACCATGTCAATATTAAACTTAAGCCATGCCTGAGTACAGAGTACACCCAATTTTCCTGGTGCATTTAATTCACTTTATGTGACTTTGGACATTTGAATTCAATTTAAAACTTAGACAGGCAACACAAGGTTGCAAAAAAAAGAATGGTTCATCCACCTACTACTGATGGTTTTGCCTTCCACCTAGTTATCAGCACATTATTGTGACGTGTGAATATTACCCTCTTATTACTTTCAAGGCAATTTTGTATTTAAAATGAAATTAATAGCTAACCTCAAAAGACTGTGCTTAATTTCATTTCATTCCCTGAATCATCCTTTTCACGACACAATTCTCCCTCTAACTAAACTAAGAGCATAAGAGGTGTAATTATAGATCACAGATTAGCTGTTCAGCATTTGCTGGTGGTTAAAGCAGGGTAGACACTGAAGTTTGCTCCAGAGGAAGCTGCTGCTTCTGCCACTTGTAGAAGAATCTGCTGCGACATGTTAATATTTAGAAGTCAAGGCTGGAGCTGTCTGAGCTTTTGGACAACTTTGCAGGATATCCTACAGCCCCTGAAACCACACCCAGGAGGATCTGGGAGAGGAAAACTCCTCCCAAACCCCATAGTCCACCACATCAGTTACCTCCAGTGGAAGATGCTGGAAACACAATCATGCTGATTTCTTCGGTTTCACTCCCAATGACTTTTGTATTGATGGAGTAACAGCTTGTTTGTTTCCCTGACTGCCCCATCACAAAGAGAGACCACAAGTCATTCCCATCTCTACTCCAAACTTGATCTACTTGGAGCAAAGATAGGCACTGCTGGAACTCGGCAGCCAAATGACAATTCTCCCTCCTCCTCCTGTTTTTAATGCTGTGTTGCAGCAATGAGTAATGCTGTCTCTGGGAAATGGAAGTGAAAGCTACTCTGTTCTTGTCAGAATAATAATGGATATTGTGTTGGCAACTATTCTCCTGCACTGCACAACTGCATAAATAAAAGGAACTGGGAAAAGCCAACACTGGAGTAAATAAAGGAGGTAAACTTGCCTGCTTGCCAATAAGTGATAACTGGGTTTGGTGTTTCAGCCTGGGCAGTGAGAACAGGATAAACACAGTGTCTAAATCAGAAGTGATTTCAACCCCACTGATCCTCCTCTGTGGAGAGGGGCTCCAGGGAGAGGCTCTGCCTGCTCAGGAGGCTCAAAGCAGAAACCTTTCAAGCGGTTGGGCATCTCCACACGAGGTTTTACAGCCAGAGCCAGACTGCAAGTGGCCTTTGGCAACTCTCAGGTTTAGTTCAATGCTGGGATATCAGCTCTGCCCCCACTACTGTTGCAAGCAGAAGGAAAGATGCCAATGAGCATTAAAGTACATCTCTTTCTTTTTCATACAAAAGACCCCCACAAACACATCACTTAGTTAAGCAAACTCAATATTGTCACATATGCAAAACCAAGCAAAGGTAAAAGCAGAGAAATGCTTTTTTTCCTGTCCTTTTGCCAACAACTAGCTATAATATATAACAATGTTTAGATTAAAATAATATAAATAGGAGGTCATTGTTTCTGAGGACGTTTAATTCACTTTCAAGAGAAATGTTATACTTCAGCACATTCACAGAATCACGGAACAAGCTGAGCTGGAAGGGACTCACAAGGAACATCCACTCTATCACTAGACAACCCAAATATGTTTAATGTATATATAATATATCACCTTTATTCTGGAGGACCAATAATGTCCATATTGATCCTGCACATAAAATCACGTGTGAGGATCACAGCCACATCTTTTCTTTACTCCTGAGGAGCACAGTGAATGTCTGCCCTGACATATTTATCACAGGAACTCTGAGCCTATTCCTTGGCCAAATTCCCTACATATTTCTTTGAGCTCTTAAAGAAGAATATACTACAAGGCATGAATGAAGGGCTAACAATTTCTGTAACAGTAATTCAAAATGGCACCAATTCTGTGGGCGAGTTTTTCTTAACCAGAAGTGGTCAGATTAAGGAGACAGTTATTTTTCAGCTAAAGTTTTTGTGACTAATATGTATATATAAAAATAAACATTTCTAATTCAGGCTGCTTAAGCACACAAACCAAACCCTGCATGTCTGTTAACTTGTACATTCCTGCACAGTTTTTTCTTCACAAGCTGATTAATGAAATTACTCTGATGTCAACACAGAGAGTGAAATGTGCTGGTTAAAGCACAAAATAAGAAACAGGATCCTCGGATTACACACCAAGCTCTGCCCTGATTTGTGCTGTAATCTTTGGAAAGTAATTGAGAGATCAGCACTGGCTTTTGATGCAAGGAACTAACCACCACTGAAATCAATTTACATTTCCCCCATATGTACATAGGTCAAGAAAGCTCATGATTTCCCATAAATTACATAAAATTATATAAGATTGGAGGAATTTTCCCTAGTAATATGAAAAAGTATGCACTGCAATAATGTGAACAGCAAAGCTAAGTTTTATCTGTTTATTTCAGAGAAAATTAGTGAGCAATTTAATACTGGGATCAAGCTAATATTCCAAATTTCCTCATCTTTGATATCCCTTCAGCAAAATGAGAGCAGTTATCAACACAGTTGATATCTCTAATCTGTATTATACAGTGAGCAACACTTTATTGCATTTTATGGGGAATTCTGCAAGTAATAATAATGTTGATGGAAGAGGCAAAATGTTTCAGAAAATTACAAATGCTCAAATGCACGTAGTGCAACATGCTGACAGAAATTTTATTCATTAATATTTATTAGGCAAGAAAATATCTTTGGATGGAGAATTCTACAAAAACATTACCATCACCAACATACTTGTCCCTGTAGAATATTTCTCTGTGAGCCATATTAGGAGACTTCTACTAATCCAAACCTCTGGAGGTATTTTAGCTACTAATCTGGATGAATTAGGTCACTCCTGCTCAGCTATTCATTAAAGGATAGAATTTTCTTCCCTGAACTCTCTAAACAAAACTTTCCATTTTAGAACAAAAGTTCTAATATGGGTTTTGCAATTTTGCTGAGAGTTTTTTCAATGACTGCAAGCAGAGAAAAAGTTTTGCTGAAAATTAATTATTTGCCTGTTTAGAAGTTCTACCTCCTTATCAGCCCCAGCCCCACTTTCTCTGTATTTCAACCAAATCTCAGAGGTAGTTTTAGAGCATAAGAGGATGAAGCCAGAAACAAGGTACAGCACAGACTGAACTGGATGCACAGGTGATGCTCACAGCAGGTCTCCCAGTGCAGAGCCAGCCCTGGAGCACAGCAATGCACCTGTATTTATGGACTGTTATATGACTCAAATCCTCTCTGGAATATGCACTGCACTGAGCTCCTGATTACTACTTGAAACTGAAAGGCTTTGATGACTGTTAAAACACTGAGAAATCGTAACAGTAGCTCTCAAGAAACGTTGTTCTTAATATTCAACAGATTGTTGATTCCTCTGCTGAGGAGCAGCAAAGTAACACCAGCCCTAAGGTTAGTTTAGGCAGATTTCCCTCAATTAAACAGTAAACATCATATCTGCAACAAGAGACAACATCCATCACCCCTAAAGAATCCCTCAATTAACAACCACAGACCCCCTTTGGTACATGGTATTTAAAACAGAATTCATGAGCTCTTTAATTGATGATAGGTTATTGGATAACCCTTGTTAATTATAGCTACACAATGTCAAAATTAATGATTTTCCCACCCCCTTTCAACTTGAGAATGAATTCATAACTTACATCAACTCACAAAAGACGTGCAATTAATATTGTCAGTAATCATTTCACAAAAGAGATTTGTTAAAGGCAGGCATGTGGACACAATTAGTGTATCAATTAATGCTGTTGTTACTTGATCTATAAATTATTGAAAAACTCACAGCTACTGCAAGGAAACAAAGCAAATCCACTCCCAGTCAATGAAAGAAGCTCCTCTGTTCATTACTCTTTGGATCAAATTTAAATTTTGCTGGATTCCATGAATCTCAGCTACATAATCAGGAAAATAAATGAACCTATACTAATGTGACATCTTAAATGCCTTAATTGTTGGTAGCTGATCAAAAGTTTTAAAAAAAAAGTTAATTCATATAAAAAGTAATCCACCATCACTGTTCATAGCACTTATTAATTTAAACTTAAGTTCTAGCTGCAAAAACTGCACCAAGATTTCTGTGTGCCAGCAAAATTTTAACTTTCACATCCCTCAGAAACCTCCATCACACTCTCAAGTTTAGCAATGACTAGTGCAAAGACTGGATTCAAATGAGGTCTGAGAAGCCCAAAACAGGACTGGGGTAGCATCAGGCATCTATGATGAAAACTGACAATGACAAAACATAACCTCGTTTAAAGGCTTCCTATCCCCAAAGGCTTTTAAACTAACTAGGTAGCTCCTGTTTGATCTTAGTCTGACTAGAGTATTGCTCCTGGGGATGCTAAGGTTTTCTTTTAGATAGTTAGATAGACCCCAGCCTCTCATTAGTGCTTAAAAGACCCAGGAAATGGATGTGACTCTGCCACAGGCCCAATCCACAGGTGAACGGCCCCGCAGCCACTGCTTTCCTTTTAATCAGCAGTCAGGAGAGAGAAAATGGGACAGTTAGGCTTTTTGCCATCGTGATCCCAAGAGGATCAGACTCAGATCTCCCACCTCCGAGGCAGCCCTGCCACGCAAACCCCTCTGGTGCAAACTCCTCACCCGGCACGGAGCCCGCTCCCGCTCTCCTCCTGCAGCACGGCCTGGGCACCTGGGCATCCATCCATCCATCCATCCATCCATCCAGCACACAGAGCCCAGCTCCGGGCAGGGAGAACTCCTCCAGCCCCAGCAGAGCACGTCCCACCCTCTCCAAATGTCCCTCTCCTACTGGCTGGGCGCCCTGCCTGCTCTGAGCTGCTCCCACGCGCTTCCCAGCCGCTCTGGGAGCCCCCGAAGCGCGGGACTCTCACCCCGGGGACCTGAGCGCTGACCATCACCCCATGCAGAGTGTCAGCGTGCACAGGCTCCTCTCTGAACTTGCTTCCATTTTTCACAAGCGCCTGGCACTTTGAAAATTGACTCGGGAGTCTTACCATGGGGGATGCGATGAGAGATGGAATTGCAGAACAAGCCCAAAGCTTCAAATAGAAAAATTACAGAATTTAGGTGCAAGAGGAAGAGATTAAATCTCTAGAAAGGTCCCCTGGCCTACCCTAAGCAGACACTGATCTGCACTGGAATTTGAGCCTGGCTCACCTCTTTACTGACCTCTCATTTCAATTTTTCTGTTCAGCTAATTTTGCAAGAAGGCATTTTCCCAGGCAGTTATCAGTGTGAATTCAACATCAATGCAACACATTTCCCCCAGAGAGGTTTCTAAATCAATTTTAATTTCGATAGGTTCAAGTAAATGTTTTCAATTTGATTCAATAATCTATACACACTTATAACAAGGCTTTTCCCCCATGTACTACAAGACAAACATGGTTTATGTTTCTAACAACTCGGACTAATAAAAAATTCTGATTTCCTATCCTGAATGATACAAACACACAATTTTTATTCACTTCTTAATGAACCAGATGACATAAACAAACAAAATAAAATCAGCATTTAAGAGCATTAGTTATATCATTAATTCTCTAAATGCTTCTTAAAGAACACATGACTTTTGGCGAACTCACCAAAAAAAAAATTAAATCACCAAAAAAAGTCCACAAATTGAGCTTTCTAAATCTCCTGAGAATTTTTCACGATTCCCACTTAGCAACATAAAACCTCTCCAGGATATCTTCTAAAATGTGAGCAACTTCTCAAAAAAGAAAATTACAATGTAGTTACCAGCAAATATCAGCAAGAGTGGCATGAAGATTAGGGCTGGAGGTGGGGGATGGCAGAAATATAATCTCCTCTAATAACACCTAGTGCACTGTAAGCCTGTAAAATAAAATAAAGTGTAGGAAAGAGGGCTCTGGAGGTCAGGGTGAAACACTGGTCCTCAAGCTTCACAGCACAGGGAGGAAAAAGTGACAGTCTAGAGAGGAAGGGAGGTGCCTGGCTCACCTCTGCTGCTAGAAGAGTATTTCCAGGTCAGTTAAAATTCCAGCCCCTCTGCCAGGAGCATGACCAGGAAGCATTTCTAGAGCCCACCCAACCCTACATCCATCAGATCAATATGGACTGAATAAAAGGCAAAACTTGCACCTGATGTTTCAACAGCCTGCTTTTAAGGTTATCCAGGGTGATAATGTTAACATACAAAATTACAGTCTGATATGATCATGTAAATACTGAACTTAGCCACAGATCAGCAGAGCTGCTCAGCTGTCATTCTGTGCAAACAGCAGCTTCTGAGAAGGTTCTGTATTTAAGTTCTTGTCCTGACTGCAGTGACAACCCCTCAGTGCTGGAACAGGACACTCACATACCAGCTCAGGTGACAGAGAAAAAAATGCAGAGTTGGCTATGACCAGAAAGCTCATGGCTGTAAAAACACCATTCCCAAAGAGAAGTCTTTCAAAGGGAACTGCTTTGCATGTGACTACAGAAAGAGTTTTCTGTGTGTTCCTGGCACATCAAAGAAATATTTGCTAAAATCTTTTTATGAGCATTGTCGCTTGCCCCATCTGCAGCACAAATCAAACTATTTCCCTGTCACCCAAAAGTCAATAGTCTATGCAACTGCCTAAAAGCAGTTAGATGAAATCCTAAAGGAACTTCAACCACACATTCCACCCTTCTGGAAGGGAACTGGTCCATCCCAGCAGCAAGACTTTGCATTCACACTCACTGAATATCATCAGACTCCTCCTAGACTTTTTTCCTAATCTGTCCAGGTTATTGAATTGTTAACTAATAACATCACAGTGGCTTTAACTCAAGGTAGGCACTTCTACCAATAAAGTACAAGTCATTGCTTTCTTTTTGGCCACTGCACATCAACAAGAAGAGCTGCTCACGTTTATCTGACAGTTTATACTGTTTTATATCCATACACCTTACAAATCCTAGGAATTAAGCTTTGTTTTATTTCAACACTCCAAATAAGAAACACTACCTTACTGGACGTTTATGCAGATGAAGAGAACTAAAGATTTAGCTGACTCTACACAGAAGATTTAGACTGAGATCAGGGAAAAACCCAGTCTCGTGCTCCAACTCCACACTAATCCTCATCCCCTTTCAGCCACCTCAGACCTCCAGAGTGGGATACAAACGTGGGACAGACATTCCATGCAGTGCTGTGAGCTGCAGCAGGCAGGACAGCTACCAAAACAGTGGATAATACAGAAAAAGAGGCCTGTCCCTGCTCTGGATGGAGAAGGATGCACGGCTCTTCCAGAAGTGCAGCACAACACTGGAAAAACACTAGAGCTGAAATGTCTGTTTATACAGCCAAGACTTATTTCTTGGGAATACTCAGTTCCATTGCATAATCAAACTCATTGATTAGCAACATTAGAAACTTCATGTTAGCACTTGCTACCTGCCACTGCTCACAATTAATGAACTTAGGGAAAAAAAGGAAAAAAAAAAACCTGTTTTTCACGTGTCCATCACTCCCACTATACAGAGGAGGGCTCCTTTGTTGGAACACAGGGAAGTGCATGCAACTCAATGACAAGTAAATGAGCACACCAAGTTGCTTTTGACTCTGGTTCTGTGGGATTTGAAGGGCAAACAGTGTGTGCATTGTGTACCTTGTCTGTGTGGAGCATTCACTGCTGCAGCCCTGGGATGGCTGATGGCATGGGATGCACAGACCACACTGAGCCAGAATAATCCTGGGGATGTGCCACTCACTGCCATTCCCTGTCCCCTCCAGACACTCACATCACTGCCACACCATGTATTTTATACTCCCCCTCAGCACTGAAGGTAATTCTCAGAATTTCCATTTAGGGGATAGAATCAGATTTTCGGCAGAGAAGTGTACAGTTATTATGATTTATGGTAATGTTTTTCTAAGTTGGATGCTGAATATTTTATTAACATGAATGTCAAGTTCCTAAAAGAGTTGTTTGTTGGTTTCAAAAGTTTCAGCCTCCAGCAGAAGAAATAACATAGGAGACACACATCAAAAAGATGTTATCCATATTGCAAAGAAATGACATTTTTTAATTTCCTTCCTGCCCCTAAAAACTGAATGATCATACAACCAAACCACTTTAACTTTATTTGCCTTAAACATCTCAGATCACATTCTCATTTACATCAAAGTTCCCCTTTTCCTGCCTTTCCAAACTGCAGCTTTTTTATCTTAAATGAATCATTTTTGATTTGCGAGTGTAGGCCTAGAGCCGTCATAAGGTTTTTAAACCATCTTCCTGAACAAACACTTGAAATTTTTTAATTGCTGTGTCTTCTACAAACTCTAGGATAAAGATTTCTGATACAAAAGCCAAAGGGAACCCAAGGCCTTTGTAAATGTTTTGGTATAATTGCTGCAGTAAATGGTATTGCTGCCCAGCAGTTCACTAGGAGTAAAATTTGCTTTATACATATAAAAGCAAAGATGATTTCTTTTTGTCTTAGAAAAATAAAAAAAAACCCAAAACCTCCGAAGTAAATGGCTAAATTACATATCCACAGAAAGAAACAGAATGACAAACTCCAGAGCTCACATGAAATTTGAAATCTTGCTGTGTCGAGTATGAAAACTATTAAGTATTATTTTCTTTCTGTTTTACTTTTTCATTTGTGCAATTCATATTAAATCTGTTTTCAATCTCAATTTCTTGTGTAGGTTTAAAAAAAATAACCAAATATGGCTAGACAGAACAACAAGAACTACCACTAGAATTCAAGGTCTTGGGCTCCAAGTTCATCAGTATTTAAAACCATAAGCAATAAAAACACTAATAAAAATGCAAGGAGAAAAATCCTCATTAAAAACCTTTAAGCAAGCATAAGCACCAAATTCATATGGTCCCATTTCTCATACTTATCACTCCAAAGAACTGCTCTACAGTCTGAGGCAAAACTGTAAATATAAATATGAACTAATCCAACCATGCATTTCTCCATAGCTTCTCCTTAATTTTGAGTTTTCTTCCTCCTTGTTTATTTTTCCATACACCAGATTACAATTAATCTCTCCACAGATTGCTACTGAGTTCTCTAACTTCACAAAGCATCAGTAGAATTCGAAATCCAGAAACAGAAAGTGCATTTGAGCTCTGGTTAGTTCAAAACAAAGCAGAAAAAAGCCATTAGAAGAAAATGTATTTATCAGCAGAGAAAAAGAAAAGTGATCTTTTGTTGAGTAATTTTAAAAACTATTTCTCTTTGTGAACCATAAATAATATGCAAGTTTTTTCTCATACTTCAGACATATTTCAAAAGGATATATTTTTTTATGTCAGAGAATCAAACCCTGTATTTCTGTACCAGACTTGCACAGAGCTTAACAAATCCCACTTTCACTGAGCACACAGATAACAGAAGAGCCACAGATGCTTCAATGGTGGCTGATGTAGGAGCTGATTAAAGTACAAAACACACACAAATAAAGAGAAATGAGTCACTACCTTTCTTTTTGGAGTCTTTCTTTGTGCTGGTTTTAACAGCCACTTGAAGTTCTGTCTCAGTTGACATCCTATATCCTTAGTCCTCTTCACACAGATCCAGGATCTCGGTCAGGCTCATTTAGAACGTCTCTCCAAGAGAATAATTTACCCTTTCAGATACTATAACCCAAACAGTTCATCTCATTCACTCCTTTCGAGTGCTGTTAAGGAAGGAAACAAAAAGGAACAGTCATTTTCTGGGTTTAAAACAGGAAAGGAAAATAAAAATGCCAAACCACTGCAAGGGAGAAACATATAAAGTTCTCCATCTACTGAGCCAACTGTCCACGATTTTAGATGCTTAACACAGTTATCTGTGACTACCTCAAACATCTGTATTTGAGATGTTTGGCATATCTGAGATGCCTTCACAGCCTAGAGACCCTGTTCAGGGTGGACAGAAGACCAGCACTTCTGGAGGACAATGCAGCTGGAGGACAATGCAGCTGGAGGACAATGACCACAATGCAGGAAGTAGCTGGAAATGTCACCAAAAGCAAAAAAATCTTCAAGGACTCAATTCTTAAACACACCAATTCCATATTGCCAGATAGTAAGTACAGATTTTTACCCCTCCAATTCTCTTTCAGTGCTTTCATTCTCTTACTTGAACAAAGATAAACGAAAAATGTATTCATTGCTCATGCTGAGAACATCATACTTTGCCACTCCTCTTGCTTATGATTAGGTTTCCAATATAAAAGACTTGGTCTCCACGCAAACAAAGCTGTAATTTTAATACCCATCCAGTAATCTTTCTTGCAAAGATCTCTGAAAACAGCTAATTAAACCCATGAAATATAAATGGGATAGGTAGAAAAAGATAACATTTAGAGAGATAAGATTTAGGGAGAAAGCTACAGCTTTACATGATGTGTATTTGTTTGGGGACAAAAATGCAGCAGCTGTGAACTCACAGCAGTGATGGAGCAGGATGAGGGAGGCAGGACTGGGGATGTCAGGGTGCTGGAGGCAAAGCATACACAAAGAATAAACATCTAAGCAAAAAAGAACTCCAGTTGCTCCAGTTCTCACTGCTGGCCCTTCCTGCTTTGAGGGATGAACCACTCACTTGAGCCAGTCTGTCGAGGGCAGAGGACCAGACTGTCCCGAAGCCATTTGTCAGGATGTTCCCTCACCAACTGCATCTTCTTACGGCCCTTTCTTTTTGTGAGAAAGTTCTCATTATTAGCACAATTACAGAGAAGTCCATCTGGCCTGTCGGAACAGCTGCCCACTTATTAAATAAGCATTTAATAAAGATATTAACCCAGCATATCAGCTGGTTAGATGGCCAAAGATTAACTGCAGTTAGAGTTATTTACTAATATCCCCTCTTTGTCATTTAAGAAAGTAACAGACTGCAAACACTGGAATAATTTTGACACTTTAAATCACTTTTCACAGTAAGGGCTGTGAAGCCACCAGTACTTTCAGATCCAGGCTCTTTTAACATTTTAAAATGCTTCAGTAACATTACAGTGCCATGCACCGTCTGAAGTGATTTAATATTGCTGAAGTGTGTCAGGGGCTTTCTTTAATAAGCTCTTCAAATCTGTCTGTGTATTATAGAATATTCAAAGATAGCTTTTCAAAATCTGCTGAGCTGATTTTGAAATACAAAATTCCCTGTTCCCCCCTCTGTGGAATCTGACTAAGCGCCGCATGGCAAAAAAAGGAGGAAAAAAATAAAGCGAGGCACAAATTGAAGTTGCAGCGCTTGCTGAATACACCTGCTTGGTGTAACAGGCCTGAATAAACCAACAGCATCTCCATGAACCTTCTCAGCTGAGAAAAAGAGTAGGAAAGGACAAAGCAAGTGAAGGCTGGTCAGAGAGGGAAAAGGAGCAGCTCATAAAGTGATGCTTCCAGGGCCCAGGCGCTCTCTGGGCAGGTCATGGACAGGGAGACGCCTCTCCAGGAGCACAGCTGCTCGGAGCAGGGCTGGAGGAACCCCTCACCCTCCTCACTCACGCTTCAAATCCCCCCACGAGCAGGGAGAGGAGCTCTGTGCACAACAGATGTCCCTCACAACCCCCATCTCCTTCCCCTCCCCCTGCCTGCAACCCAATTTAATAATATTTAGTTTTACAGCACAGTAGGGATGCATCAGCCTTTACAGCTCAATGGCACTTACTTAAAGCATCTCTCGAGTCACAGCTGGATTGACAGTTTATTTTTCGAGAATTTGGATTTATATTTACCTAAAGGTTAACTGCATAACTCTACAAGGAACACTAACATGAGTCACTTCACAAAAGGGAAATATTTATAATAGGTCCACTTATTAAAAAAATAAATTAAAAATAAATACCAAATACCCCCGGGGACCGTAGTTAAGCAAGTTTTAATGTCTTAGAAGACCACTGTGGCTACAAAGCATCAGGAATATCATCTCCTGTTGTCAGCTATTTCCAACAGGACAGCTGAAATAGTAGCATCTGAATGGCACTGAATATTTTAAAGTAACAACATATGACTGCTATCTCATTTGAAACTCTCCAGAAAAGCTATATCCCCTCGAGGCTATCCCACTGAGTAATATTTTTTAAAATAAATGCATGTCTGTTTTTGGACAGGTTCACATATTGATTTACTTTCAAACCTAATCAGGCCATACTCTCGCAGGCTCATAGACCCTTGAATAAAGTAATAGGTATCTTTGTAAAGGAGCACATAAACATCTGCCAGACACCAGCTATAGTTCAAACTGAATTTGCTACAGAGACAATTCCTCCAAAAAGTAAAGGTCTTTATGTAAGCCACATTAGTAAACTTTGCTGCACTGTCCATATTTCAGCCGTTTATTACCCAGATGAGAATGGCAGTCAATCTGCTCCTCACCGCAACAGCTTTCATTGTCTCCTCCAATCTAGGTCACCATTGTTAAATACCACAGCCTCCCAACTGTGGGAAGTACTGCAGCATGTGTTTTATCAATGAGATGCTATTTGCTTTGATCAGTTCTGCCACATTTCTCTCTCCCTGCTCTAAAGACAAAATTTTGTTAGCCGCGTTTCCAAAAAAAAAAAAAAACCACACAAAAAAAAAAACCCACACAAAAAAACCCCCCTATCATCTTACACTGCTCCAGCTAGTGCGATGTTATGTGCATGCCTCAGCTTTTCCTAAAGAGGATTCTGAGCTCTTCCTTTTAACAAAATACTGACATTTTCTGTGGCCTTATTAAGTGGCTACTGCAGGAACACAATCAGCGCATTCTGGAATTAACTGGCTCTTAATTCCAGGAGAAGTTCTTAATCCTGTGTTCTCTATTACTCCTACACCAGCACAAAACCTAAAGCCTTAGCTAAGAAATATTTCTGTAAATTCACTTTGCAGTTAGGATTAACGCAAGTTGGACCCTTTATGCATGGGGAAATTAGTCCCAAGCTCCACTCACCTCCCCCACATGGCTGTGAAACAACACTTTCTGTCAAATCATTTGTCTTTTCAACCACGCTTCAGTGCGCTCCTGTAGGGGTCATTAGGAGACTTCCCTTGGCCCAAGTTATGAAGGAGGTCAGACAAGATGATCATAATACTTCCCCTCTGGCTTTCAAATACATGAGTTAATTAATTTTCTTCAGGACTTCAAAACTTAAGAAGTTCCCTCCCCTGAAACCAGTTTCCATCTGCTTATATAAAAGAAAAGCAGTCTTAGAAAGGATTTGTAACTAAGCCTTGGCATTCCCTAGGTATTTAAGTTCTCCACAGCTCCAAAGTGGGATTTGACAAGAGGATGGTACCTCCCAAACATTGGTTTGACAAAACAAAAGCCATGCTCCCATCCTTAACTCTTGCTTTTATGCCTCTGGAGCCTTGCTATTAATTTTTTCTCCTCCAAAGAGCTCAACATAATCATGTTGATAACTGTGGTTTTACGAGTATTAAACAAAGCCCAAACATACTAAAAGGGTAAAATACATGTGAAAATAGAAGTGAAAAGTGCTGTGATCCTGGAAAACTAAAACCAGTTCAAGTGCAAGGGTCTGCAATCCAGGGAGAAAATGTTACTGATCCACTTCCCACCTGCCCTCAAAGCCTAACACAGAGAACAGCAGCAGGACCACACACAAACAGAGGATGGAAAACCCTTCCTTGCCACCAGTGCTCTTTGTACCCTCCAGAGAGAGGGGCCAGGAAATCCTCTGGTGCTGCTCACACTGTTTTGTACTCATCAGCTCATTTCCCCAATGGTCAGGGCTGGCAAACATCAGAGGATTCATCTGTCACAGCAGGCACTGCACTAATTCCGAACGGGAGCCCGAGGGACTGATCCTAAACCCACTGATACACTGCAGTTAACAAGGCCTGCAAGTAAGAGCCAGAAAAGGAGGAAGCCGAGGTAAAAGAGAGCTTAAGACACTGACAGAGGGGAGAAAATGAGGAGGAAACAAAAGCAAACAGGAGAGCTGTCGGTGACACTTCATTACAGCAAATTCTGTGAAGTGTTTAAGAGGAAAAGCTAAGCCAGACCATGCACTGGAATTCTGGCTGCCCTGCCACAGAAAATAACCCCTGTTGGATTGTTCACAGGTCTGTCCCTCTCCTCCAGTTTTGCCATTTGCCCCCAGAACAGCAGAATGTTTCCAGTGACAAAGCCAAAGGAGTCTCTTTTGTGGCACTCCCTGCGAAGCACTGCCTTTTCCTGCCATTTCTTTACAGGTATTCCTGCAGCCTGTAAAGGTGAAAGGAATTTTACTGTTCACAAACTGAGATACTACACAAGCATTTATTCCCCTGCAAACCCTCCCCTGGAACCCAGCATCCTTCATCTCCCCCTCACTAAATTACACAGCTTGCTAAGACTCACAACTGCCTGCAGATTGCATAGTTAGTTTGCTCTAAAATTATCACATACTTCCCTCCACTCCTGATTTTCTATCTGTTACGAAAAAGGAAGGAGTTTTATGTCCTTTATTCAACTTTCTGTGCTATATCTGCAGTGTCTTCCAGAACAACACTTCCCCAACAACCCTTTTTAATTCTTCCAATATCAGAAAACTACTTAGTACTCAAACCACAGCATTTAAGTTCCCTTTGTATTCAACTGCTGTAGTTGACTGTATTCATAAAATATTTCTCTTATCTCCTGAAAACAAGAAGCTCTTTTTTAAACAAAATCCTATATATAACTTAGGCTAATAACACATGTTATTAAGTTTATTGTGGTTTAAACTATGCTTCATTTTTCTGTCTCTAGGGCATCTTTCAGGCATGTTACCCAGCTCCTCAGATGGGGTAGGCAGCACCACTGAAGCTAATTCATCACTGGAAGAGCATCTTAGCAAAAAACTGACCTATAAAATATTTCTAAAGTAAGATTTTTATTAGTATTCCAATGACAGCAGGAATAATTACTGAAATTCCTCCTGGAAATCACTCCATGTCGTGGTGAATACTGCACTCCACTCCACCAATTATTCACCAGAAGTGCTGTGAATTTTCTACTCACAGAAAATGCTGACCGGATTAAAAAGAAGCTTTTCAAAGGAATGAATTGATTTCATCAACATTTTTAATGGCAAATTACTAACATTTCATTTTAATATTCCGGTTTCTATTTGATATTATGCAGGGCAGCATTCATGCAACAAAGGCAAAATAGAAGACATGGACTTGCTTTAAAGGATTTTTGAAATATTAAAGGAAAGGCATTTGAATTCAGGAAAAACGACATCTCCTCTGCCCATGGAGCAGTGAATGCAACTCTAGCCCAGAGAGCTGAAAACAGGAACAATCCCAGCGTGCTGGGGTATAGATACGGCACTCATCGTTCCTTTAAGTGCACTTTCTGACTCAAAACTCCACTCAGAGTGCTTTTGTAAGCTTTAGCAGGGTATCACATCAAAAAGGAGCAGGCTTAGAAACTCCTCATCATGCCTCTGATACCACATTAGCAGATAACAGAGGAAATCATTCAGATGGGACTAGAGATTGCCCAGTGAAACTGAATTACCCAATGCTATTCCCCTATGAATTGCATTACTCCAAGACTTCACTGCTCCTCCATTCCCACACTGCTGACCCTGGAGCAGAAAAGAGAAGGAATTTCTGATAATGCTGTGTCACAACTACTCCAAGCACCGGCACAGCCTGGCTGAGCCCCAGCTGCAGGAACTGCCTCACCTCCACCCCAGCCAATAAAGCCACACCAGCACAAAATCAACAGCGCTGCCTTCGACTCCTACTGGCACAACTCCATGGATTTCAGTGGAGCTGGAGTTACACCTATTTCATGCTGGTGTACCTGCATTAGTGTCACAGAAGCTACGCCAGCGTGACTGATGTAAACAGCAGCAGACAAACCAACCCCTCCATGGCTAAAATTCAGTGTCCTTAACTCCAAAACCACGAGAAAACGCAGATTTGTACATTACCGAAGCAGGGCCTTTGGAATTTGTTTTTGCAAAGCAGAAGAACGGCTCTGTGGTGATCCTCTCGACACCAAAGAAACAGGGAGTAAGAAGGCAAAGAGGACAAAGTACACAGTTGGGATCACAGTATTCTGTAATTAGAGCTGTTAAATGATTACTAAAGTGCAGTGGTGCAATCATCACACCGAAGGAAAGGGAGAAGTGTGCAGTCAGGAGCATCACCAGGGAGAAGGTAAAAGCAATGTCAGACACCACGTTTCGTACTGAAATGCAAATTCCTCACAATCAGAATCTGTGTCTTCTAATTGGAAGAAAAGGTTATGGAATTAAGCATTTTGCATCCTGGACAGCTCAGCATATTTCGAAGTGGCACAGTAAGTTGAAGGAATCTTGGTCATCTCCTGTCCTTCACAGAAATATCTTGATTCAGCTCTGTTTTTTGTTTAATTTCAGGATCATTTTCTTAGTATTTCAAGCGAGACCAAACTGGAACTCACCTTCTTGTTCATTTTAAATAAAATAGCAGCACTACACCTAACTTACGCTATACTTTGAAATCTGAAGTAAAGTTTGGAGTGATGCCTTGCACTGACCTTCTTAAAGGATGTGAATTTAGCACCAACTTTTCCAGGTCCCTCTGAGATTTGTTCAGCCATAGAAGCTGACCTGTGCATGATGCCCTTCCATTCTCTGAAGGTTCCTTACACTATAACAAAGCAAAGCAAACCCTCTTAATGCCAACAATAACAAAAAGCCCCTTTGCAAGGATCTTTATCCACTGCTATTTTTCAACACTCAGCCCTTGTTCCCTTGACTGTTAAGTATTAGGAAAACTGATCAAAGGAATCCACTTCGCTGGAAATGGACTTTTGCTTTATTATGCCAAACTCAACCACCTGACTCCTACCAAAGTTCATTGTCTAGCACAGCAAAGGGAAAAAGCAAGAAGCTTCTGGGACTGTAAGTATGAATTCACACAAACAGGCAATAATTACTTCTACATTTGTGTTCACAACTGACAAGTATCAGTATTTTGAATTGTCAAGTGACCCAAGTGTGGCCTTGCAGTACCTGAAGGGAACCCAGAAGAAAGATGGAGAAAGACTTTCCACAAGGACATTTAGTGCCAGGACAAGGGGGAACAGCTTCAAACTGACAGAGAGTAGGTTTAGAGCAGAGATTAGGAAGAAATTCTCTCCTGTGAGAGAGCTGAGGCCCTGGCACAGGGTGCCCAGAGGAGCTGTGGCTGCCCCTGGATCCCTGAAGTGTCCCAGCCCACAGTGGACAGGGCTTGGAGCAGCCTGGGATAGTGAGAGGTGTCCCTGCCCATGGCAGAGAGGCTGAGACTCAATGAGCTTTAACATCCCTTCCAAACCAGGCCATTCTGTGATTCTCTGATGAGTTTTAGCTGCAGAATTACTTTTGACCATTCCATTTGAATAGCTCAGTCTTCAAAAATCACTCCTGAAGGCAATCCCACTGCTGGGATGAAGAGCAGGCAGGCTCCTGCATGATACCAAACAGAAGTACTTGAGGATAGCTGCTAGATTTTACTGGAGAAAATTCAAAGAAATCATTTTCTTGGAATCACTTATCTGTTCTCATCTCATTTGTATCTGATTAGGTTACACACTGCTCCACAAATGCCTCTGCTTTCTATCAACAGGAGTATTAATAATTTTCAAAGGGAGGAAGCATCTTCCCTAAGAACTGTCCAGGCATTTTCTGGTTTGAGATAAGATTCAGCAGCATTTCTGAGTAACAACAGACAGTGCTCTTCCTACAACTGGAAAATATACTAAAATATATTAGTATATTAGACTATCTAACCCTTGGAACTGTTTGGGCCAGGTGTTGTTTGCTGTATCACAACAGCATACAGAGAGACATCCATCCAGGGTCCCCACTGTGACATAACCAGGTGTGCATGACCACCTCACACCCCAACAGGATCAAAGCCCAGGTGATCAGGTCAGGGATCCTGCAAAAGCAATCACTTCCAGGAAAAGAAAAATCAAATCACTGAATCACTGCCAGGCTAACATGTCAGGGAAAAAAAAAAAAAAAAAAGTGTTTGATTATTCAGATGGAGAACTCTAAAGCAGTTAAATGAGGACAAGGATCTGCATGAGTGGTAACACATCAGAAAATAATGCTTATTTTTGAAATACTTTAAAAAATCACCAAGCAGCACGCAGTGAGGAACCATTCACCTTCTACTGTCATGCTACAGTTTATTCTCTCTTGGAAGCAATTACAGGACAAATGCCAAGCTACAGAAGGTATTTTTCCAGCAGCAGCATCTGGCTTCTTGGCAGACTCCTCAGGCAATTTTATTGGAAGCTTTAGAGATGCTGTTGGGTCAGTCCTGGTTATATTGCTTCAGAACTGTCTGGTAGATTCTTCTTCCTAGGTGTCATAATCCTTCTGATTTACCTTGAAGGAATTAGCACACTTTTATCCATTTCAAAAACAGCTGACCTGCAAGGCATTTCGGGGTGGCTACAGAGACACAGTAAAAGTCACTGGTGTAAATCTGGTGTGCACTGGTGTGCCTTTGAACCAGCAGAATTTCAGCACCCAGTGCCTGGTGCATCATCAAGGAAACAAGGAAGCCATGCAAACATCCTGTGTGTGTGTGTTACCAGTAAATCCAGTGCATTCTTCATGATTAAAGGAAAAAAAAAAACAAAAACACAAGATGCATGAAAGATTAACTGGTTAAAAAAAAAAAAAGGTAGGAATCTACTCCTTCCAACTCCTCCATAAAGGGAAGGAGGGGCTGGTGGAAGGGAAGAGAGATGTCCTTTGCTCCCCCCACACCCATCCCTTCCCCCTCGCCAGCCCCAGCTAAGATCTGCATTATTCTGCAGCTGTGATCATGATTAATCCTCATCCAGAAGGATGAAAGACAGGATGCTGGTTCTGCCCGCCCTCTCTGCCTACCAACAAAATCAAGTCCACAACAGAAAGGCTTTCTGTCAGTTTGGGGCTGTCCTCTGGAATTCATACAGAGAAAAGGGACAGAATGCTATACAAAGTGAATTTATAGTCCATAACACAGGTGGGACCTTGCTACTTTAAAGAATTTTGTGCAAACATGAAATATACTTCTTAATTTAAAAAGAGAAAGCAGATGTGTTCATTACTATTACTAGTTTTTTTAAGGCACTCCCAGATAAGCTTGGATTTTTTTTCTTTCAGAAACTCCAACAAAACCCTGTACCAGGTTATTTTCTAGGAAAAAGAGTCCTAATGCCCAAAGGTAAATACTGAATGAGCAAGTAATGTACTCTATAATTTAATAAAGGGCTACAGATCTTGGATTTTCAGTAACAGGAGTATTCATGGAGCAGTGTAAGAGCAGACTGACAGCACTAAGAAAGATCCACATATCCAGGTCAAACAAAAAGCCAGAGTTCTGTCATCAGCCCAGTGCAAATAAATCCAACCAGACACAGACTTCAGACTTGGCTAATGTAAATTGACTAATATAATTCCATTTTATGCAGGGAAAAACATTCTGATTGCGAGCCAGCGGTGCTCACAAGTCCGAAATTTAGATATCACTAGGGCCAGGTGAACCTTAAGTGAACTAATCTGAATTTTATCCATGTGAAAGATTTGTCCTGTCCAGAAATTACCTTCCCAGATTTAAACCAAGTATTCACTCTCATTACTGCCTACACCTTTTACACATCCCTATTCATCAATTAAAATTTCTGCAGAATCACAGTACTCATCGACAAGGCAGCCTGGGCTTTAAAATGATGTGCTGTGGCACACACTGAAAAAAACCAATTATTTAGGCTCCAGTACATGAACAGAAGTTACTGGCACAGTAGAAACCAAGCCATATTTGAGGAGAGATGTAGCACAGATTCCCTTGTTTACCAGCTGGTTCCTGTGAAGTGCTGAGCAGTCTCCACGATCAGGTGAACATTTGGATACAAACTCAAAACTGAATTTCCACTGATGCCCTAGATTTCACTGACTACACAAAAGAGATGAAAGCTGCACACAGAGGCAAACAGAAGGTTTCCTGCATGCAGCAAAGATCTAAAATATTTTCCTGAATTGCCTTTGATTTTACAGTCTCAACAAGGCCTGTAAACTGAGAGAGCGAACAGGAATAACCATCAAATGGGTGCACTTCAGTACAGCAAAGAAAATCAATTAAAAACAGAAGTAAAATGTTGGTTTCCCTTGTACACTGCTCTCCTGAAACACACCTGGCACATTTAAAGCAATGTACATTACTTTCAAAGGTAATATACCCTGATCTGAAATAAAGTCCTTGCTGTAATGAGAAACTGTTGTTTCACCAGGAGTTTAAAGTCAGAAGGTGAAGAATTCCAAATCCAATTAAAACAAGAGGGAATTCAGGAATGCAGAATTTAATTACTCCACTTGGAAGGTAGCCAGGACCATTGGGTTAAGCATCCATGGCCTTGTGAAAGGACCAGGGGAACTCAAAGGAATTCCAGTGGTCAGGCCCTGGCTCCTTTCTCCTCTGAGTGGGGCACCCTTAGCAGCCACTGCCAGAGCTTCCCCAGGGAAGAACCAGCTCCTGAATTCCAGCCTTTCCAGCAGCTCCTGCCTCCCAAAGCCCAGCATCAGGCAGGCCTGGCTTTGCCCAGCTTGAGAAACCAGGCAGGCTCTCAGTTCATGGTGAGGCTGCAGATGATGCCCAGTTAAAGCCATTTGGATAAATACATGTTCAATGAATTACTGCCTATGCACCACTTTAACATTTTGGTTTGGTTTGGGCTTTTGTTCAGATCAACAGACTAAATGGCAGGCAGTAATATTATTAGTTTTGGAAGAAGTGTGATGTTTGCGTTACCCACTGAAGTTAATTAATGAAAATAATGACAGAGTTACAAAATCAGGGATGATTAAGAACTTGAAGACCATCCGACCCATTCCTCTGCCAAGGAGGATTTGTTCTTAGCAGCACATTAATTCTGTTCTTCAGCAAACCTTTCCAAATCACAGGAGCAGCAAGAGTCCCATCAGAGGTGTTCACACTTTCAGGCTGGTTCAGAGGAAGAAGTAAAACCTGGGAATAGAAATCCCACCAATTCCCCATCATTATTCTGAGTTAACTGCTCGGAGATTATCTTGAGCAATGACTCTCATCCCTTACTGCACACACATCCCAGATACCTGTAATCCTCACTCTGCCAGTGCTAAACCAATCCATCCCCTTCAGGTAAGATCTAATGGCAAAATCACATTCCACTGGGTTTATATCCCACACTATTACAGTCTCCATTATTAAATATTGCTTATTAGTTTGTACTTACAAAGTCAGGGAGATGTGATTTTTATTGCTTGCAAATCAGCCTTATGTGGGTCTCACGCTGTACTTACACCTCACTCTGCTCTTCCAGATAAGCTTTTTGCTTTCTGCATATTTAAATAGTAACTCTAATTATCCCTACTTGATTGCCCTTCTCTTGCAAAGCCTTTCCAGGATCATCTGCAATGAATTCTTCATCCTACTTAAATTTTAAGAAGCCTAAGATATATTCTTTAATTTTAATAAGAGCGTAGAGATGTTTCTTTAAAAAAAAAAAAGATGCATAACGGGTTTCTTCTTCAGGTATATTTTTATCAAAAACACAGCAAGAAGGGCAGAATAATGACTATTATTACACTGGGAATAGTAACACAACAGAACAGTGCCTAGCAATAAAGTCAATTAAAAACTAAAAAAAAACCAAAAACCAATCAACCAACCAACAAAAAGACTACTGACATGATTTCACACTGGCAAAGTAAAGTTCACTTAATTTTCTAAAAATATTGCTTCTTTTGCAAACAATGCTTAGAAGAGTTTTCTAGATTTATTTCAAATCACAGTCACAGAAAACACTTTATACTTTCAACTCACAGGTACACAGAAGCTACAGGCACCTACATAGGAGCTGAAATTAATGGTACTTAATGCATTAGCTCAGGTAGTCCAACCAAAGAAATGCACATTACAGTAGCCCAAAACAGCTCAGTAAAATTTGAGTCAAAACTAATGCTTCTTACAAGAAATTTATTAGTCTTTCTGACAATTTTTAAAGAGATTTGGTTATTGATTATGTTTGGTTTAATTACAGTGGTGTCTGGTAACTCCATGTGTTGAAGTCGTGTGATATTTCCCTTCATGAGCTCTGGTTTTAGCTCCTTCTAACTTTCCCAAAGTGCCAGGGCTGACGTCCTGCATGACACAGCAGAGCAATGGCACACAGAGTTCAACCTCCAAGACCTTGTCCTGCTGCCCCAAGGCATGAGATCATCCCCTCCTCCTCCTCCTCCTCCTCCTCCTCCTCCCCTGCTCACCCAGCAATGGCCACAGACAGTGACTGCCTCTTTGTGCATTGATCCTCCAGCACAGACTGTACCTAAAGATGTCACGTGAAAAGAGAACTCACTCTGTGACTGCACACACAACTTTTCATTTTTTTTTTATTTTTACTGATGTGCTTGGCTCTGGANTCCAGATAAGCTTTTTGCTTTCTGCATATTTAAATAGTAACTCTAATTATCCCTACTTGATTGCCCTTCTCTTGCAAAGCCTTTCCAGGATCATCTGCAATGAATTCTTCATCCTACTTAAATTTTAAGAAGCCTAAGATATATTCTTTAATTTTAATAAGAGCGTAGAGATGTTTCTTTAAAAAAAAAAAAGATGCATAACGGGTTTCTTCTTCAGGTATATTTTTATCAAAAACACAGCAAGAAGGGCAGAATAATGACTATTATTACACTGGGAATAGTAACACAACAGAACAGTGCCTAGCAATAAAGTCAATTAAAAATTAAAAAAAAACCAAAAACCAATCAACCAACCAACAAAAAGACTACTGACATGATTTCACACTGGCAAAGTAAAGTTCACTTAATTTTCTAAAAATATTGCTTCTTTTGCAAACAATGCTTAGAAGAGTTTTCTAGATTTATTTCAAATCACAGTCACAGAAAACACTTTATACTTTCAACTCACAGGTACACAGAAGCTACAGGCACCTACATAGGAGCTGAAATTAATGGTACTTAATGCATTAGCTCAGGTAGTCCAACCAAAGAAATGCACATTACAGTAGCCCAAAACAGCTCAGTAAAATTTGAGTCAAAACTAATGCTTCTTACAAGAAATTTATTAGTCTTTCTGACAATTTTTAAAGAGATTTGGTTATTGATTATGTTTGGTTTAATTACAGTGGTGTCTGGTAACTCCATGTGTTGAAGTCGTGTGATATTTCCCTTCATGAGCTCTGGTTTTAGCTCCTTCTAACTTTCCCAAAGTGCCAGGGCTGACGTCCTGCATGACACAGCAGAGCAATGGCACACAGAGTTCAACCTCCAAGACCTTGTCCTGCTGCCCCAAGGCATGAGATCATCCCCTCCTCCTCCTCCTCCTCCTCCTCCTCCTCCCCTGCTCACCCAGCAATGGCCACAGACAGTGACTGCCTCTTTGTGCATTGATCCTCCAGCACAGACTGTACCTAAAGATGTCACG